>VWZP01000751.1:249327-679476 GCA_013396995.1 Dicaeum eximium
CACGGCCGCGCCGCCGCCTCCCTCACATCCCGGCCTGAGCGCTCGGGAACCGCGGCCGCTCCGTTCTTTCCGCAGGGAAGCGAAAGCTTTGTCCGCAGCGGAAAATTTCTCTTCCCGCCGCCTGCCTAGCGCCCGGCGGGGTTGGCAGAGGCGCCGGCCCGGCCCCGCCGCCCGCCCGCTGCCACCGCCCCTCAGGCGTCACCTCCGTGCGCCCGGAGCGGCGGCGAGGAGCGGCCGGGCAAAGAGAAACCGGCTCTGGGGCTCGCGTTTGTCAGTAAACCCAGAATCACGGGTATGCTGAGTTGGAAAGGACCCACGAGGGTCATCGAGTCCAGCCCTGAGGCCTGCACAGGACACCCCAGGACTCGCACCATGTGCTTGAGAGCATTGTCCAAACGCTCCTTGAACCCTGTCAGGGCTGGGGCTGTGACCACTGCCCTGGGGAGCCTTTTCTAGAGCCCGAGCACCCTCTGGGTGAGGAACATTTTCCTAAAGCTCCCCCGACACAGCTTCGGCCCATTCCCTCACGTCCTGTCGGTGGTCACCAGAGGGAAGAGATCAATGTCTGCCCCTCCTCTGCCCCTCATGAGGGAGTTGTAGCTGCAGCGAGGTTTCCTCTCAGTCTCCTCCAGGCTGAACAGACCAAGTGCCCTCAGCTACTCCTCATACAGCTTCCCCACCAGACCCTTCACCATCCTCGTGGTCTTCCTTTGGAAGCTCTCTTATAGCTTTAATCCTTTTTTATTTTGTGGCACCCAAAAACTGCCCCCAGCAGTCGAAGTGAGGCTGCCCCAGCCCATAGCAGAGCAGGACAATCCCATCCCTTGCCCGCCTGGCCATGCTGTGCCGGATGCCCCCAGGACACGGCCGGCCCTCCTGGCTGCCAGGGCACTGCTGGCTCATATCCAGCTTCCATCAAACAGGACCCCCAGGTCCCTTTCCTAGTTCCCCAGTCTGTCTCTTCATTCAGGGTTGCCCTGTTCCAGGTGCAGAAACTGGCACTTCTCCTTTTCCAACTCCATACAGCTGGTGATTGCCCAGCCCTCTGATTTGTCGAGGTCTGTCTGCAAAGCCTCTGCCTTCCAGGCAATCAACAGCTCGTCCCAATTTTGTTTTGTCTGTAAACTTACTTAGTATTCTTTCCAGCCCTGCATCCAACTTGTTCATGAGCCCTCTTTTCCCTTCCTGGCAGCCCCCCACACTACACTGGGGTCATGGAGCTCTTTGTGCAGCCTTAACCCCCTGCCCAGGTTTGGGCTGTCTGAATGCTGTGGAACCAACAAAAATGTGCACAAGCTTGAGAATTTCCATTTTGAAAGACCACCAAGGAGGCTGGATAACCCCTGTCTGGCCAGAGGGCTCTGGTGGGCTCCTCAGCAGCAGCCAACATCAGGAGTGGGTTCATCACTTGTGGGCACAATAAGTTTTTCAGGACTGACACCCAGCTTCAGCTAAATCTGGACTTCTCCGAGACCTTCTGCTGTGAAAAGGAGTTACTGCAATTAATTTGCCATTTACAGGTCGGCTCTATACCAGGTGTGGTTTCATGGGTTAAAAGTATCAGATGCCATGCCAAGTGGCAGCCAGTCTTGGTACTATGTATATTTTGAAAATACATTGTTTTCCTCAGGGCAAGCAGGTTTAAAACTGGTGTTGGCGTTCAGGTGCTATGTTTTGTGTCACTTGAAGGTGACGTGTCAAGACAGTTTTATTTCTTCCAGAGGTCTATGAATTCAAAACTTCCCCTGTATGTACTGTGGACAAAATCACAACCAAGTACAGGAGCGATTTTCCCGTGAATGAACTTATGGTCTGCTAAGGGTGAAGGACTTGGACAAAGGAAGGTTTCTTTGTTTTGTTCAGGTCAAAAACAAGTTATCAAGTAAAGACTTACGTTTCTTCCTGAAAAGAACAAAGAAACAAACAAAACCTCTGAACACCAAAATCCAAACTATAACAACCTTCTCAAAAAGTAGTGACAGAATCAGTATTTTTTAAAAGGCTTTGTTTCATTCAGAAACTCATAAAAACTTCAATGTACATTTTCAAGACAAGATTTAGAATGGCAATCATTTACATGAAAATACAATTACGTGAGACATACAACATGCATCAGTGTGCTGAAAACGGGCCACAAAACCTAATGAACTAACTCTGGTCTGGTTTCATTGCTTGAGTTCTTCCAAAACTACTGAAACCCCAAGATCAGTAGTACTGAGCACAGTGCCTAACTGGCTATAGGATCACAGGCTATCCTGAGTTGGAAGGGACCCACAAGGATCATCAAGCTCTGCATCCTGCTCTGCCCAGGACAGCCCTGAAAATCTCACCAATGCCTGAGAGCATTGTCCAAACACCAAAATGATGAGATGGAGTCGCTGAACTGGTAATGGTCTGCAGGTACAACCACTCTGGTTTCGTACAGGTTAATGTGATTTTTTTTTTCCCTGTAGAGCTGATCAGCCCAGCCTTCTGGTCTATGGAGCAGAAGCCATGGTTGTAATTCACAGCAAATCCCAAAAATCCCTCCTGAACTCCAAAATCTGACTCCTGCCACTCTTTTTTTTTATTTGTAAGGATTTCTGCTTTGGCTTTTCTGCATGTACTTGCAAATGTGTGCTTAAGGATGTACAGCAGATTTTCCAACTGCATATTGAAAACTCATGGCCTTTTCTTTCTGTCTAAGGAAACTACTTTGTAAATATTCACTAGCTTGACACTCTGATGTTCCTGAAGTTCTCTGGGGAATATTGGTTAATCAGAATGTAATTCCAGTTGGAAAGAGCCCTGTCAGGATAGAGAACAGTGGATCACACATGTTCCATCAAAGTGGCAGGGCATAAACATGGATGGAACTCAGCTGTCTGAGGACTGGATGAAATATGAAGAAAGAGCTAAAAGCACTATTCCACTTGTGGGGAGGGAGTGCTCTGAAACACTGATCTCAAATATGAAGTAGATTTGAAAGGGAGCAGCTCATGCTGCAACAGGGCTGCTGATGCTGTCACCAAAGAATAAACTTAAGGGCACTTTTGCAGAATCTCAGGACATTCAGAGTTGGAAGGGAATCACAAGGATCATAAAGTCTAGCTTTTGCTGAGGGCTGATTACATTTGACACATTGCCACCACTACCCACTGCAGGAATCTGCTGTTGCAGCTCTCTGAGTCAGCCTCGGGTGGTGACACCTCTTAATTGCTTTTTAAGACTCGCCTTCCCCAACATCTGCTGCTGACCAGCTCTGTTCTCTTTGCAAGCTATGAAAGCAAAATAATTCTGTCTGCTCTGCACCAGCAGGCCTGAGCACCCTGCAGGGAGAGAATTGGTTCACCTGCCTGTCTTCTGAATTGTTATCCAGCAGGATGGTGCTGGGTGTTTTATTAGTTCCAGAGCAGTGACCCTTGAGGAAGATCCACTGGTGATTTAGAAGTAACAGAAAGGATGAGACCTGACCTGGCAAAGCTTGTTGACATTGAGTGTTCCTGAAAATTAGTGCTGGTGATTTTTCAGGCTAGTTAATGAGATTCTGAATGTGAAAAAGCAGCCCAAACACATCCCAAATCAGTGAAGGTAACTGAAATACCATGATTTTGGTTTATCCTTGAAAACCTTTTTGTCAACCACCCCCTCCACCCCCCAAAAAAAACCAACCAAAAAACCAACTGTGTCCCCTACGTCTGATTTTATGGAAAACAATGAATAACAGTTCCCTATTGATTCTCTGAATAACATCCATGACTATGAAGATGTTCTATTATCCTTCTCCACTTTTTATTCAAATGGAAATATTTTGTTCATATTGAAGCACTCCTTTACACTGTGTCCTGTGCCACATCCACTGTGTCCTGTGCCACATCATGGCATGGAAAACTGTGGGGGGAGGGAGGGAGCCCTGGGTGCCCCAAGAGTTCTGCACAGACACCTCTCCGATACATCACTGCTTGTAGCCCTTCTTCAGAGTACTTAGAAATACATTGAATGGGCAGAAGCTTCCTCAGTTTTACCAATATACTTTCCTTGGAATCACAGTTATCTCTTTCTAACAGTTGTCTTCACATTCCTTTTGCACTGGCACCAGTTTAATTAAGTATATCAAATTCTGACCTGAACTGTTATAGACTCTGCCTACAAAATGTATAGATTTAGATTTTCATACTCCAGTAAGCAATTTTTTTATACTCCAGTAAGATTTTTTTTGTTTCTGATTCATCCGATTCATCTGTGAGACAATCATAATAAATATTTACCTGCCACTCAATCCTTCCATCTACTCAAAAATATAGTTAGAAGTTAACAGCCAGATAAAAATCACAGTGTAAGTCACAGACATTGCAATTCAATTAAGAAAGCTGAAAGCTTTCTTAAAAGGAAAAGAACTTACAAGCTCAGCAAACTAAAGAAAATTCTGCCTTCTGTTTTAGGCAGGCTCAGGGAAAATATACAGGATAGCTGATTTGGCTTTGTGAATCTAAATATTTATCTGTCTTACTTCTTTCCCTCTATGCCATGTCTTGCAAGAAACTCAGTGTAAAAAGTCAAAGTATTCAATTTTAGAAATAGGTGGCAGATAAATAGTGATCCAGGCCTTAAAATACTTTATCTATTCCTTCAGCTTCACTTATACCAAAGCCCTCCTCTCCATGTGCTTGTAGTAAAACTTCCCAATTTTTTCTATTCCTTCATTACTAGGCCATTTAGAAAGATGTCAAAGCATATCACATAGAGTTGGGACTCTGCCTCCTACAGCTCTTTAAATAGGGAGTTTCCTTAGTTGAATTGGTATAAAATGAGTGGCTTTTGGCCAACTCACTGGTTCTTTAGTGTTTTCACGGTAAAACGGTTAAAGAAATAATCTGGAAATTCTTTCAAGTGGAAATTATATGACAGTAGCTGGTATAGCTGACCATGTGCCAGCATGCAGCCTGTGTTATGTGGGATGGACTAGCAGGATGGGCACACATCCCCTGCTGAGCCTAGGGTACAGCACCACGCCCCATGTGCTCAGTCCCACTGCACTGTCCTTTCTGAAGATTAAAAAACCCTCCTTGCATAAAACTGCTTTTACTGGAAGGGCTAGAGGGGACATTTTCTTTTTTCTGTGTCCTTTTCTTAATACATCAGCCTTAACAGACAAGTTTATAGCTGGGATCAGAGGGCTACACCTGGTTCAGACATTATCTGTTCACAAGAGCATATTTTTTCATGAGGACTTGCTAGCACAGAGTTTGTGCCCTCATCTTGATGAGCTCTTGATGAGGTTCATGCATCCAAAAAATATTTGACAAGCCGGTGATATGTGGAATTACGAGCTGGCTCTTGAGACATGCTGCTGTTAAGAGAAGGCTCTGCCATCCTGTCACCCCAGCCAGTGCATGCTCTTAAATTAGCTCAGCATGGTTGAGTTTCAGAGCGTGTTTCATTCCTGCCAGCTCTGAGATGCACCAGTGCTGCTCAGCAGAACAGAGCACCCGAGGGTCCCACTCGCTAGAGGGCACCCTCAAAACTATAAATTTTTTTTGCTGTTACAAAGATGTTATTGTTCTGCTGACAGTGGTTTACAAAAGGGCTGCTTTCCCAGTTTTGTTTTCATGGTTGTTGTTGTTCCTGACCCTCCTGTAGTGTGCTTTCATTTCTGTTGCACTGTTTTCTTTCAGTTTGTAATCTTCTTTCCAGATTATTTTAATCTGTCACGAAGAAAGGAATATGAGCTCTGACAGTGAGAACTGCTATCACTGACCTAACATAGTGCAAAGTGTTCTATTTTCCTTCTCTGCAGGAAACAATGCTTTTGATTTAATGCTAGGTGGTTGTCCTAAGAATTCTTTAAATCTTTGTGCAAGTAGTGCTATCCATTATTGAGTGTGGATTTACGTGGGAGAGGCTCTGAGAGGGAGCTCTGTCCTTTCACTGTCCCCACAGGACAAATATCCTCTCCCACACGTGGCTTGGGAAGGGATGGGCAAAACCTTCCTCCCTCCACGTTGCAGCTGCACCCAGCCGTGCTCTTATTTTGTTGTGCAAGTGAATCCTTGCTTCGAGACAGCTTTATATGTTGTTCCTCGTGTGCTTTCCTCTCTCCATTCCCCAGAGCAGCCGTTCAGCTGGAATAACTCAGGGTGCATCTGCTCTGCTCAAAGGGGCTCTGTCAGTGCAGGCTGGCCAAGAACCCAGCTCTGCACTCACCATGTCTAACAAACCATCCCCAGCAGCAGCAGCCCACAAAGTGTGTTTATTTTAGATATGTGTGGCTGTGTTGTCAGCCCTGCACAGAGAAGATCTCTGTGCACAGAACAGAAGCTTCACAGAGTCAAGGCAATTCCCTGAACCTTGCCAGGATAACATGCCACAGCTACAGGGACCATCACAAGTGCTAATGTGGAAATTTCCTGAGCATAGCCTTTGCAGATGAAATCCATTTATGCAGGGAAGTCTTGAAGGCACTCATTCTCTTTGCTCTCTGCTGAGAAGTTTGCATGAGTGGTGTGGTATAAGCTATAAAAGTAATGCTCAATCCTAGGCTTACCATCCAGGGTACCAATTAATAGAACGAGACTTTTTTTTTTTTTTGTGCTGCTGGCATGTTTTCTCTGCATGGAAATCATCAATGCATTTTGCATAGGGCTCAGACTTTCATCAGTACCAGCTTTAGTATTTTAATTACATAGTGTGGGGCAAATCAATCTCTAATAGACAAAATGCCTTATACTATTTGTAATGCCTTAACTAGCTAACTTCTTTTATTTCTTTCACTTGACTTCTTTTCCATGTATATTAGAATCTATTATAACTTATTCTATGTATATATGCTGAGTAGCTTCTTATCATGTATATGCATTAATATTTTTTGATTTTTTTTCTGCATGGGGATATCAGAGAAGATATTGTGACACAATCCTGTCCTTCTTTCTTTCTTTCCTATCTGCAAGACTTAGAAGATCCCCAGATTGTTGGTGAAGGTGCTCAGTATTGCCTCTGTTTCTAATAGTGATCCATTAGCACTACCTAAGCTGTAGGAAGGGCTACTTAAATATACAAATATATCACCACTGTAACTGGTTTAAATATAAAACTGTGCTACTGGCATTGAATGACTGATTGAATAATGAAAAAGAGTAGCCTGACATTTCTCCTAGCTCTTCAAAATTCACAGCCCCCACCCATTTTGTCCCAGGCCAGGTCCAGCACCCAGCTGAATGGAGCTTCCTGCTATTTCATTCCAACTTCAGTTCTTCTGGCAAAGTTGGAGATGTTACTTATTCCAGTACCCAATATACACAAGTAGACATCACTGAAGGCATATAATTTTTTCTGCAGAACATACAGTACTAAAAATCAGTGGACCCAATACTCAGGGAATGGGTTTGATGTCTTAGTCCCCTTTTCCTTACAGTAATCTCCTTTAGAAGCTATAGATAGAAACTTAATGCTGTTTCAGAATGACAAGGCAAACCTTTTGCAAACTTGCTCAGTAAATGTCTTCAAGCTATATTTTACCTCAGGCAGACATGATTGAGTCCCCATTGGTACAGCTACAAACTGCATTCCTGAACTCTGAAAGATCCCAGCTTCCAACGAAAGCATGAAAGAGTGTAAGAGTAATTGCCAAGGTCACAGCCTCAATGGCTGGGAGAAATGAAGCAGAAGAAAATTGGAGTACAAAATGTGAACTGTTTTCAATGCTATGGGGTGGTAACTGAGCAGCAAATCTGTGACTGTGGTACTGACACACACGTGACTCTGCACTGGGAGCAAAACGAGTCTGATCCACAGCAAGGCAGAGTCCTGAAACTAGAATATCACCTCACCTTGGCAATTCTCCCTTTCTTCTTCACCCATTTAGTAAGGATGCAAAGTATGCCATTGCAATGGATGCCAGTGGACATGTACCAGGAATCTGTGGTACTACTCATCAACATGAGTAACACCTTCCCTCCCTCTGCTGGCCATTATCCCCCTCTGTATAGCCCAGCAGACCATCTGCTTTATTCAAGATGCAAGTGCACTGTTGGCTCATGCACATCCTGACATCTCATTTAAACCTCAGGTCATTCTTGGCAGAGCTGCTCCTTAAGCAGGTGCTTCCCAGCCTGTACTGAGACATGAGGAACCCTGGGCCTCTTCCTGAGCTTCAGGAGCTTTCCATGGCCCAGCCCCTAACTAAGCTTATCAATGTCTTTGCCATTTTTCAGCAATTCTGGAATTCAGAGCTCAAAGGGCAGGTTTCCATTCAAGGTAGAGGGCTGCACTATTTTAAGAATTTCAATGGAAACACAACTCTAATTACTATAGGTTTGACACAGTGAGTTTCCTCTTCAGAAGCAAAGAACACCATGAAACACCTCTTTATGATCATGACTGGTAATTCACTGTATTTCCACACTTGTCATTTTGTCAGACTCACCAAAAGCTGACTGCAGCACCATGTGCTTGGGATCTTTTCCATTTACAGGCCAGCCAGGCTCACAAACCTCTCTAGCAAGCAACATTTCCTCACATTTCAAGAATTAGGCCCAGTTATCAGGAAAAGTTTTGTCTTCTGTGGGAAAAAATGGACACTGCCACCTCTGCTGGAAGGGTACATATAGTTGACGGTCCTTAAGACAGTCTTATATGTATATTCTGCAGTCCTTAAGAAAACTTATGTCCAGTGACTCAGCCTAGGGTATTTTAAGGATTTCAGCAGCCACCTAAACTGTCTGAAGTGCTCTGCCACTCCTCAGGAACTGTAAAGGTATCACCTGAAACCCAACACTGCTGTCTGAGGCACTATTTACAGCCCTGCAATGTAAACTTTGGTTTCTATGCTCAGCTCCTGAAAGGTAATGCCTGTCACAGGAAGGGTATATTATCTTGAGACTGTGAAAACATTACAATACACAAGTGTTTGGGTTGTTTTTCCTGACAAAGACATTTTCTTGCCAAACACATTTATTTAGACAGTGTTCAAATTTGTACTGCTTTCAACCACTGAAAAATGCAGCTGTTGGACAAAATTTTTTACATTACTGGAAGATATAAAGTGTATGTGCTTACAAAAGACCTTCTCTCCTGTTTTGTTTTTCTTACCATCACATAGAACTGATGGGCAAATATTTAATGAACAGTGTCTGCTCCAGAAATCTACAGATATTAATAAAACATGAAAGTATTTTAGAACAATTAATTTCCTGTAAATATATAAAGAGATTAAATGGCAAAATGTTGCAATCATTCCGTAAAACACGCTCATTATCAAAGCTCGTTTGTGATGGACCAGTGATTTGGGAAGAAAAGAACCCAGTTCCCTACCTCCCTGAAGCAGGCTGTACAATCCCACTTCTCTCCTGCCATGGATCCATGTAGCACAGCTGAGCAGGCTCCATGCCTCAGGCATCCTCTTTGTCATTGGCAATCTGGATCTCATAAAGAGACAAAATGAGCACTAACACACTCATTAGTGACCAACAAACCACCACACACTTCTAGAAGTAAGATGGCTGGAGCTGGATTTCCTTCCTTGCCTGATGCCCAGTTAGAAGGGTGAGCTCATCTTTTTTGCCAACATCTGACACTTTAAACCAGCTCTCTGATGGACACGACATGTTTCTGTACAGGAGACAAAGCCTCTTCCACAGGGAATAATGAGTGGGCTAGAGCTTGACCCCATGTAAAGTATTACTGTCAGAGGTAAGGGCAGGAATGTCTATTTTTTTCCTCCATCCCAAACATCAGACACGGCTCTCCATCTTGGGTTTGGTTTTTTTAATTTAATTTTTTTTGTGTGTGTGGTTTTTGGAGGGTTGTTTGGTTTTTTGACTTGAGCATTGCCAGCCTGACATGGATTTAGATGACACTACCTCAGATGCTTCAGCTACCAAAGACCATTCTATGTGAAATTACATATGTGTGTGTGCATATATGTGTATGACCGATGCAAAGGAAATGAAGAAATAGTTATTAATAATCAGATCAATTCTCATACAGATCTCAGGCATTGCTCTGAGTGGTGCATGAGGCATTGACCTGCTGTCACTTACTGGAAAGGTCACTTACCTGCTGTTTCTGACTCCTTCTAAAACAGAGGAGAAAAGGAGTGGTTTCTATGGAGGCTTCTGGAAGCCCTTACAGCACTTGTCTGAAGCCCAGCCAGTTTTAGAGGTGATAATTGTTTATCTGAGCCAGTATCGACCTTGGCTTTCTCTCAGTGTTGCTGATAAAGAGCTTCACAGAGTTCATATCAGTTGTTCTGAAGCAACTTTCATTGCAAGAGTTTCTGCATCACTTAGAAAATGTATTTTTCCTTCATAAAACCATTGGTCTCTCAGGTGAGCTAACTAAATATGACTAACCACGAATCCCAATGGCAAAGGTAGATCCCTGCTCAGTTTGTAAATGGGAAAGGGAAACAAAGGTTGTGGAATTTGTGAAAAAAGGCCAAACACTGAAAATCTGTAGGCTGAGAGAAAACATACCTTCATTCAGAAATGCTGCTACTTATTTTCTAAAATCATGAAATATTAAACCAGGTTTTTATATGAAGTTTATTTTGTTTAAAAAAAAAAAGATAAATAGAGACCAAGCACTTTTACTTTAAATCTGTTTTAATACATCTTTAAGGACAAAATAAACAGGTGTGGGTCAAAAATCATCTGAAAAAAAAATCTGCATATGGTGTAAGTATAGATTGCACATTGCTATGGAAATGCTTCATTTTCTTTCCTGTTATAAAGTGCATTATGCCAGAACTGTAAGACCATATATAGCCAAATTAAAAAATTACAAAAGCTTCAAAATCCTATCCTGAATGTGTTAGGAAGTGTGTATCTGACTAGGAAGGCCATATTGGAAGGGTAAGAGTCAGAAAATATCTCAAAAACATTACTGTGCAGGAGTGAATCTGTAATTGCTACTTTTAAAAAACTATAAACTTTACCACAAATTACGGCTTTTCAGTAAATGTTTTCCCTTATTCTTCCATCCAGATATCAAACAGGATAATATATCAGCCAGTTTTAGCCATTATTATTGAATTTGGCTGGGGAGAAAAAAGTAGTTAAATCCATCACAGCGATTGCTATTAAATGAAATTCCAAACAATACAAAGTAACATACATGGAAACCAGCCAAAATTAAAGGAAATTTTCATTAAAATGTTGCTATTAAGCATTGTATCTCTCAGTAGATTAAAGGACTTTTATCAAAAGCCTGAACTTATTCACATTTAACTTAATGACAGCACATGTAAAATTTAATAGGAGTAGAAGTTTTATTTACAATATTTATGCTGTGAAATGAAATTAATTATATTATTTTTATGGTAACAGAGTAAATCACGGGATAATTGCCTATTACATCATGCTCACTGACAACATCACTGGGTTTTTTGATGAATCCTTGAAAGTAAGGACAGGCCATGTGGATCTAATGGATACTTAATGGAAAAATGGAATATAAAAAGACTAGGTGGAAATTAATCCTGTGAAAATTACGCTATAAAAGCTATTGCCTTCAATATGCCAAATACTCAATTTAGAGTTGATCATTTAATCCAGTTATTCAGCACACCAAGTGGCTTGTTAGTCACTGTGGACTTTGCCTATAAATCAACCAAAGCTTAAATATAGTGACCACCTTCCAGCACAAATGCATGGAGGAAGATGGGGCCAGGAAAAGGAACAGCTCTAGATCATTCAGAAGGCAAATGTCACAGGGCTAAGCCATGTGAAAACAAAACTTAATTACTGTATCTCCAAGCATCTTTATACTTAAAGTACCTCATACAAATGAGGCACACTTCACAGTGCTTGTGATAATTAGCACTTACCAAGTACCTTTCAGAAGTGCTTTGCAAACATTAAATAAAGTCAGAAATCTCATTGGTTTTCATCAGAACAGCTGTAAATACGAAGGGGAGAGCTTCCTCCTCAATTCAGATCAAGGACTGCGGGGCTTGACCCAAGGAACTCCAAAAGGCAGTGTTGAAGAGGTGAGGATGTATTATTAATTGCAATTTTAGAGATTGCAAAACTGGCAACAGCGAGATTAAATTATTTGTCAAAGATGGACAAAGGAGTTAAAACAGAAGTAAGGATTCACAGCTTTGGGATATTTTTTTTTTTTTTTTAAAGAGAAAAAAGGTATTTGCTTGTGCATTAAGCCAGACTCCATAATGAACTAGGGCATGGAGAGACTGCACCAGAGCTGGATGGTGTAGGAATTCTGCCTTACAAGCAGCAAATCATCCATAAACAGTTACATTTAGTGCTTTGCACTGGTACTTTAAAATGCGTTTCTTGACACAAATGGCTTTGAACATTATCTATTTGATATTGAGTGACATGAGACCAAGGGGATGAGTATGGCACAAGATCCTCCTGACAGGTTTTCCTTTTTCCCCCATTTCTAAAGCCAATTGTCATAATTTTGTACCCTTGGAGTTAGCATGTCGAAAAAGGGCTGTTTTTACACACTGCATAATGGCATCACTGAGGATGTGATGCCATTTCCGCAGCCCATGGGAATGATACAAAAATATTGTTATAGCTCTCTGAGACATATATAAAAAAGGAACATCTACTTGGAGAATTTTGCAGTTAGGGAATAACTCTGTCTCTAGAATGATCTTTTTCCTCTGCAAGAGGTAGGTTTTTTTTGAGAGCTCTTGATGCATAACCATTAAATTAGGAGATCCACAAAGAAGTCAAAGTACATTCTTGAAGATTCTGGGACCTCTTCACAGCTTCTACATGTCCAACCCTGGCTGCCACGTGTCATCCCCTTCTATAAATAGGCGTTACATTTTGCTGAGGAAGGTCAAAATGTGTGAGGGGTGTAAATACTGCAGCAGTCATCATTGAGTCATGCATTGATTTATTCTTGGAAACCTATGAGCTGTGGAAGCGAGTGCCTTACAGAGCCACAAGTCCCATGTTCCTCAACAGAGTACCACAGCAGAACTTGGGAAACTTCAATCACAGGACTAGCAGGAAGAAATGTCCCAGGTTCATGGAGAAAACGCAGCGTGCTGTCTCAGCTCCACTCTCCTCGTGTGTTTTGTACCCTGAGGACTCCCTTCCTTCCACCTTCACTCATTCCTTTTCCTACTGCATAAAAGGAAGGCCACACACCTGGCAGTCTCCAGCCTGTTAGTACACAGAATAGTTCAAAGAATCATTACACAGGTCAGCTTTCTCCAGTTTGGCCCCTTTACAGATGTTATCTCCGTTACTAGGATATGCTTTGTGATAAATACATTTTATATTTTAGCTGCTCTCCATTCATTTTAGTAGGCTATAAAAAACATTATATAAAAATTATACATAATTGTGTTTGCTTTGTGCAGTCAAAAATACCCACCTAACTTTGCGGAATTTATAAACAGAAAATCTTTATAATTCAACCAATATCAGTGCATGGTATCTGTTCTAGTACTGCCAACCCAGATACAAAGATATTTTAATATTTGAAGAAAAAATCCAAGCTTTACAATTCTAAAGTTACCCAATGATTACTGCAAAAGGCTTAATTCTGGTTTCAGCAAGGAGAAATAGGTATAAAGTACTTTCAAATAGTAACGTGGATCAACTGAAAAAAATTATTTCCCTATTTTGTTAGGAATACTTTTTTGGACTTTTTTGATGATAGACACCAAGGAGATTTTACACTGAATTTACTGAGAACTTAAATAAAATGTTGCAATACAGAATATGTGGTTTTTTTTCTATTTAACTCCCAGAAGAATTTGTTTGTTTAAATAGCATTTCCATTTAAAGAGGAAGCAGTAAGGAACCAATGAACGCCAAGTTGTGCTTCTCATCACTGAAGTTCTTCATTTGTTTAAAACAGCTGGATCATCGACTCTCTTGATTTCCCAACTCCAACCCATTTAACTAGGGAGAAAAACACATCTGTTAGAACAATTACTGAGAGTAAATACTATAATCAATGAACTGGAATAATTTTCACCTTTCATCATGCTTCAATACAGACTGGCCAATTTTAGGAAGGAAGTTTCATTGTCAAAAATCCCTCTACTCCAGCTACACTACTGGACTAAAAGTACAGTATACTGAAGTTTGAAAGCATTAAATAATTATACTATAAACACAAAGCATTGCAGATGGAAGGCCTAATAGAAGGTCAGGAATGTTTGCTGCAGGTTTAAGTGCAATTGTTTTGAGTGACAGGATGTTTAGCTACATCCCTCCCTGCAGGGAAGAAGCCAGAGCTGTGCCAGACTCTGAAGTCTGCATGAGGTAGAACAGGAGATAGTGATGCCTACATACTGTAATATTTTTAAATGTAAGGCTCTAACTGTAAACATTAGCCAGTGTGAGCAGCCACCCCAAATTCCACACTGTAGCTGTTCCACTGCAGTTTCATTGGCCAGGGTTGCTATAGCACTGACTGTGGTTAGCTCTCCTTTAGCATCAAACCTAGCAAGGCATCCTGACATTGCACAGCAAACCAGAGGAATAAAGGTAAGGGGAGCTGTATTTACAAATCCCTTGTGTGTCCTTGACCACACACAGGCCATTCTCTGAGTTTCAGTCTCTGCTATCAGATGTTTCCTGATCTGTGACCGATACAGGCATTGCCACGGTTGTAACCAGCCTGTACTCCACGGATGTGACCTTTGAGGTGCTTTATGGAAAACAAAAGCACACATGCCAGCTTTCTAAGCTTGTTACTGTGGAAATTCTTTGTAAACTCCACCATTCGTGCCACATCTAGCTCTTGGCACATCTAGAGCTCCAGCAGTTAGATTTGAAGAAAACTGGGTGCTTTGACCTTTGCAGATCGATGATGTTAAGATTCTCAGTTTTCCAAAGTGGAAGAACTGGGTTAAGCAATCTTGTACCTGTTATGCAACACAATTCCTCATATGACTAAGAATGGAAAAAAACCAAAGACATCTAAGTTCAAACAGGGATGCAGTGCAGGATGCAGAGAGAAAGGGGGAGATGAGGACATCAGCCTAATTCCACGCTGAAGCACGGTGCACAGACCCCGAAGTTTTCACTGACAGAAGGTGGCCATTTGCCAAGAACAACACATGTTTATCTTTCCTCTGGTTAAATCCTTGCCAGCAGCAGCTTGGAGCTCTCTGCAGCACTGCAGACCTGCCTGCTGAACACCACCCTTTGCTGCTTCTTGGCAAGCTGTCATTTACCCCCATCAGCCCAACCACTGGTACTTTCATTCCCTCCTGCCCAAATAAAGTGACTTCCACTTAACAAACTGAGCACTGTCACAGAGCTGTGTCTGTCTGCTGTGGCATCCCCGTACGGACATCCACAAAGAAATTTACCTGGCACACCAACATGGTTTTCCACACAGCGGATGTAATTCTGGGCCTTGGGTGGGAGGTCCTCCCATTTTCGTGCTCCAGTTGTGTCAGTTTTCCACCCAGGCATTGTTTCATACTCTACTTCTACCTTCTGTAGTATCTCCTGGTTAGCTGTGGAAGAACAATTTTTGTCACAGTTGATTTTAGCTGCTCTGCCTTAAGAGAACAGACCTATGGCTCTTGACCAATAAAGTCTTTTGACAACAATTAAAATCTGATATATGAGGAAATAGTATTTTTACTGGTTTATTCAATCATTCACTCCTTTATTCTTAATTGAGGTTGAATTCTGATACTTAGGAAGATAAATCTGATTCAAGAGGATCCAGATCCAGGCATGCAGTTTCCTCTTCCAAAAACTGTAGAATGTACTCTATGCTGTCAACATGGAGTCAACAACAATACTATACTTTTAGTTTTGAGGAAATAAGATTTTTTGAGGTTTGCAGTACTTCCACTTTTTGGTTCAGATTTGCACAGAATAAAACAGTAAACAAGGCATTACTCTCTCAGAGAGTTTCATCATAACAGAACAAGGTTAAATCAGTCTTGTGAAAAACTCTGATGTCTACAAGCTTTTCCCCACTGGAAATCTCATTGTGTCCACAGCCAGGAACCACCAAGAGAGGTGGGAAAATTGCCTGCTGCCAGCATACCCTGTGCCTCTGGAATCTCCCACAGCTCAACATAACAAACCCCTTTTCTTGGCAGAGACTGTTACACGTATCTTGACAACATCATTAATGTAAAAAAGCTGTGTATTATTACATCTAAAAAGTGAATCATTATTGAGGGAGCAATATATATTTTTATTAACCACAGTGTTGTTGCTGTTAATAAAGCTTGATAAAGCTATCCAGAAGCAGCTTTATTCTGCTTCTTTCCATCTCGTTTTTGTACAGCTTTTATTTCAATTTTGCTTTGTTAAATGCTGTTGCCAATGATACACAGTCACTGACTTGAGTCTTGCTGACTTCAGTTTCCTGATTTTGCCAATAAAAAAATCTAATGGCACAACATATAGAGGCCCTAACACAAGATTTTATTTGTTCTTAAGTTCTTGCCATTGTACACAGATGCAAGGTAAATGGAAAATGCCAATGTACAGCCATCTTTATACAGATACTGCAGCTCCATAAATTGCCACAGAATGTCTAGTGGAAAAGAAATTAAGTCTGATTTTAAAAAGCAAAATTGGCTTAACAGGCAGGAGAGATAAAAATGAACATAGAGGTTTAACAACTTACCTGGAAAATATGGAATTCTTTTTCCACCCAATTTGTAGGCAACACCAATTTTAATTTCATCAAGGACATCAAGAATATCCAGTTTCGTTAATGCCAAACTGCACAAAAAACATCAGTTAGTTACACACATGATGAATCTCCTTTTTAATACTTTCCTTCTTTTTTTCTCCCCCTTTCACAAATCCAGCTCAAGCAGCCCAGCCAGCAGAAATACACAAATTGTTAACTGAACTGTTAACTGAATTCACACCTCTGGGATGAATACTGGACTGAGATACCAGGAGACCTTTCCAAATGCTTGGCTGCTCACACAGGTGCACAGCATTCAGCTCAGGGCATGAAAACACACTCTGCCTGTGGAAAGTGGCACCTGCTGGGCCTGGTTTGGATGGGTATGACACTTGACATCACTGACAGTGACTATTTCTCTTGCTCCTACTGATTCACAACAACTCTCTGACAGACTTACTGACTGATTACACTTTTATAACAGAACAAGCATAGTGTGGTTACTAAAACCACATGTGAAGTTCATTAGGAAGGATCCCATCCTGACTTTCAGTGCTATCAGTTTAATGAACCTTATTAGTTTTGTGAATGAACACATCAGGAGACAAAAATGGAACCTCAAGAAGACACTGTAGTGTTCACTGATCTGAAAAAAACTGCATTTTAAAACACAGTCAAATTCTCCAAAACAATACTCTAGATTTGCCTGGGAAAAATCTGAGCAGCTAAGGATTTAGACAGGTATGAGCATAATAGTCCAGGCTATATGTGCTCAGTAAGTACATGATGAATGAAAGGATTAAGTGAAGAGGCTTTTTGAGAAAGAAGCACCATAGAGCCAGTTCTTCAACTTTTTAAAATCTCCCCATGTTTTTTAGCCATCACAGTTATCAGAGAGGATATAGTTTTCTTGATAGAAGTGCAGTAATTGTACAGAGCTGAAATGGAAGGAAACCTAATGACTTAAAATTTTCTACATAAACTACAGCTGCTTAAGTTAAAGCAAAATATAAATCCCATTAAAAAAAACCCCAAAGCTAAAAAATCCTTTAGATAAATTAATGAACAGAACCATTGTTCCTTTGTAACATTAGTAGCATAAACGATATTAAGTTGTGTTTCAGCCTATAATATATTAAAATGCTCAGGGTCACGTGTTTGCATATATAGACAAGTTTGCCTGGACGCTCAACCAAGGAAGCCAATCGGTCTCAAAGAAAATAAAACTTAGCCCATTAAAAGCAGAATTTATAACACAGTATTTGACTACACCTTTGTAAATAAATGAACCTGCTGAAACTGAAAGCTGTGCCCATTGCTGTACCCTTGTATCACTCCATTAATTTCACTTATCAAGGCAGTGGCTCTAAATGATGCAGAACTGGTCCTACAAGTAGGATCCATTAGAGTCAACCAAACCTCAAACCCAACAGGTTTTAGATCATGGCACAAGTCAGTTTGAAAGCAATGGATTAAAAACACTAGATTAAACTGTTAGAAAACCAATATATTGATCCAATCTACACTGGCCATCTGATGAAAGCAAAGTGAAAACATGTACCCAAAAAATCACAGCTATCACATTGCAAAATAATTTAATTTGGAAAAAAAAAAAGTCAAAGTAACGAGATTATTATTAGCATTAAGACAATTCTCAGTTGCCCACTGTGCATTATTGTATTGCTTAAAATGTGACACTTTACTGGATTTATATTAATGTTACCTACATATTTATTCTGCGAAGCACAAAATTATCACTTCCAAATGTAGCGCAAAATCTTTGATGCTTACGCAGTGAATCCGTTGATCATGTGAGCATATTTCAAAATGACAAGATCTAACCAGCCACAGCGCCTCTTTCTGCCCGTAGTCACCCCCCACTCGTGGCCACGGGACTGTAAAAGATCTCCGATTTCCTGGAATAAGACAGAGAGAATGCTGATGGTGTTTCAATGAAAACATGGCTGGAAAACAAATACAAACAAATATAGACGGATAGCAAGAAAAATACAGTTGTTCCAATTTGAAAGCTATTTTTCAGGAAAGAAATTACTAGGAGAGGACTAAGGCAGATAACAAATCCCCTCGTGCACAGGATTTTTGTATTGCAATCACTAGCATTTCAAATCACATATTTAATATGACTTTCATGTTCCAAGGAGAGAGTTTTCTCCCTTCTTCATCCAACAAGATTGTATTGACAATTCAGTCCTTTATAAAATTTTGTTTGCATTTACTTTCTTCATTTGGTCTTTTGACATACTTTGGTTTTGGAGACAAGACTGTCAATGCTTGGGACAAGACTAATGTTTGTACGATGTCTAGGTCAAAACACCTAAGGCTCCTTGCTTCTACCACAGTGTGAGACTGCCAGCTGTTCCATTCACACTGGCAATGTCTATACTGTGGTAAAAATAAGGAAGGAAGAAACTTTATGTTCATGATTCATAAACCCGAAGGATACCATCCACTCATCTGAGCTATTAGAGAAAGGATTTCAGAGACTAAATCCTTAAATTAGATTCAGAACACTGCCCTAGAGATTGCTGTATGCCTAGCTCATAATCAATACCCTGAGCTTTCTAGTTTCTTGATAATGAAAATACAGCAGACAGTTTAAAATAACCAAAATCTCTCCCCTTCTTTTTATCCCATTTGTGCATGACTGGCTGACACACGGAGCACATTTATTCTATAAATCACACAGAACACAGGCTGTTAAGCACAGAAGTTGTTCTTGTAATTTAAGCTCTTCTGGGATGCACTGACAGTTCCAGTCTACAACAAACGCTCGCCACAGAAATACACCTAATGATGTTATATAAGATGATGGCATCTGTTTTCACATTGATCATTACAACAGAAGTGTGGTCACTGCAATGCAACATCATCACACTCGTGCTTCTCTCCTCTCATGACAAACACCTTAAGTTCATAATGTAATTCTCCCTTCATGGGTGTGACTGCTCAGCATTACTACCGTGGCCATTTATCAGCAGAATAACCCTCACCCACTGCAGTGGCTGTTACATGCTGCCAGCTGTGTGCAGCAGGTTTTGTAGCGCTGCACCTACATTGATCTGCTCGGTGGGGAAGGCGCCAATGCCCACGCGGGTGGTGTAGGCCTTCACCACGCCGTACACGTCGCCCACGTGCTGCGGAGGGACGCCCAGCCCGGTGCACACGCCGCCCACGGTGCAGTTCGATGAGGTCACAAAGGGATACGTGCCTGCCAGAGAAACACAGCAGCACAGCCCTCTGTCAGCAATGGCAAGAAGCAAAGACTGTTTTTTATCAGTTCAAAGAAGGTTTTTGCTCCTATGCTTGGCTTTAAAGCTAAACTGGAACAGTCAAAGAGGGCGGCAAATTCTTTTTATAATGTGTCATTCATCCTTGACAACTTTCACCGAGGATTGCACACAAGGGAGAAATTCAAAAGCATCTCAATACTACCTCCATTAGGCAGGGGTTCTATTATATGATGCTTCTGCTGTGTAAAGCTTTTTTTCAATGTTCTGTGTATCACAGAAATTATTTCCATTATGTCCATGGAGAGCCTGGTGTAAAGCTCACAGTCTGGCATTCCCAGTGCTCTGCACAAGTGGCTCTGACTATTTGCCACAAATTGTCTAAGAGGCTACTTCTGATCCCTACACAGTGACTCTGGACTGGAGAATCCCTTCAGTCCTTAATTTTTTCTTCATTGATTTAATTAGACTTTGGGTAAGAAAGCAGAGCAGAGACCAATTGTAGTGGCAAGACTTAGAGTTTGCTGCTCCAGTTTAATCCTCCTCCCATGGCAGCAGAGGAATTACCTGAACAGCACTGAAATAAGTACCTGGATTGTTTGGAAATGTGCACACACATTTAAAAGCAATCAAGACAAGAATATCTGCAGTGAAATTTCAGCTGCACTGGAATAAACTTCAGCAAAAATCAATATTTAAACCCTAAGCACTAATCCTATTAATGATACAATCTCTGTCTTAATGAGCTTTACTTCTGGGAGATGTGTTCCTATTAAGGAAAGACTATTTTGTTTCTCTATTTTCCTGCTGTTCGCAAAGTCTATATAAACACAAATCAAAATAAAACTAATCAAAATAAAACTGATCTCTTAGGATTTAAGCTGAGTTCAGAATATAACTTACCAAAGTCAATATCAAGTAATGCTGCATTGGCTCCTTCAACAAGGATCTTCTTTGGGGAGCCATGAAGAGCTTCATACATAAAATACACTCCATCTCGAACCATGGGTCTTATTTTTTCAGCATATGCCTGCAAATTGAGTACAAATGTCAGCTTCCCCAGACAATAGCTGGAAGCAGGGAACACTGTGTTCACTTTTGAAAGACAAAACATACAGATAAGTCTAAGCTTCCAGCCTCAATAACTGTGTTTTCCTGAAAAATACAATGATTAGCTTATACTCCTTTCAATCTATTGAACCACTCATATAAGAAAACATGACTTATTATGGCATTAGAATGCCATAATTTCTGTTCACAGAGATGTGGCATACCTACTGAATTTTGTTGCTATAGTCTTTAGATAGTGTTTCTATAGTCTAGCCACACTGAGAACGGGACTTACAACTAGTCCAAGCACCAGAAGAAAAATATATCACTCCTTTTGAACATTAAAAAATATCCTCAGGGTGTCAGCTCTAAAAAAGCATAAGAAAAGACTTGGGAAAGGTAAGAGATATTTTTAACATCCTCTTTTCTTACATATTCATGAAAGCTGTTTTACCAGGGGCTCTTCTGGATTAATTTGTAAAAAAACAATTTTCTTGTAGTACCAGGATCTTGAAACATGCTTCCTCAATCAATTCTTCAGTAAGCAAGGAAGTCCCACTGACACACTGGACACTAACTGAAGTCATCACCTTAGATTCTCTTGACTACTTTGATACAACAGTCATTTTAACAACATTCAACAAAGTAAAATATTATAGGAGAATTAAATCCTCCACAGAGATTACATTAATGCCTACAGTAAGAGAGAACATTCTACTACAAAGCATAGCTACTATTAAAAACTACTATTAAAAACTTTTATAATAATGAACATATGCATTTTTTATCTAAATTAGCTCAATAAGTGGTATGTCTGGTAAACTTCATTTTTACCTTTTAAAATTAAAATAAATATTTCAAGTGATAATCCTTACCTTTAGCTTTTTCAATTGTCCTTCTGTATCAATTTCCAATGTGGGAAACATGGACTTGTACTGTTGTGCCAGGTTTTTAAATCTGTGAAATATTGAAATTGTATCTATGAGGAATATAGTCACAGAATCTCAGAACCTTTGGCAAGAACTCAGTTTATATTATACACAGTATATACTGAAAGCTATAAGAAAATACTCAGGACTCTGACACCTCAACCACTACATTTCCCAATGTTCAAAATTACATTCTAAATGATGAGAAACTCTGTGAAGTACAGGAAATACACACACACACACACACATACACACACACATTCTTTCCAGTTTTCTTCTCCTTCTAGACAATTTATATACAAAATTCAGACACATATTTAAAAACATCTCCTTAAAAGCAAATCTGTCAGGCAAAATGTGTCATGCTTTAACATAATATTTAGAAATGAAAATAGTTGTACCTTGAAGAAAATTCATCAAAGTCAGAGAGGAGGTCACAAATCCGAAGGCCTGTTCGTGCAGCTTTGGAAGAATATGTTGGTCCAATCCCCTTTTTTGTTGTGCCAATACTAAGTAAAAAGAAACACCCCCCAATATGTATAAATACATGCAAAAATACACTTTATGCCAAGTAATTTTATCAAAGCTCTTCACTATATCATATACTGGGCAGGATGTATGAGACAAAACTATATTAAAGTTCTATGATAATAAATATATAGCACCTTTCAGGCTTTGCCTGATTATTGCTAATATTTGTGGTATTCTGTAAAGCATGAGGCCTGGAGTCTGGCTGACAGTTTGTTCACTGACATAAGCAGGAACAGAACAGAAGCACAGAATTATTAACATCAACAAGGCTCTTCACAGACACACAGCATTTCTGTTTTCCAAAATTACACTGATTTTCCAAATTTGCATTACTATTAATGAAATGAGGGTGTTGAATATATTTACTTTTTGCCTTCTTGTGCTTGACGTTGCACTTCCTGGAGCCCATCTACTGCCTGGTGAAAGTCAAACACTGCAGTGGAAAATTAAATGGATATAGTGAGAGAACAAAGGAGAAAAATATTCTTTAAATCACAGACATCCATAATTTCAAGACAAAGTGCCTCTGCTGTCATTGACAGTGCACAGAGCTCCTCAAGTGAAAACAGAGCGAGTGTTCCTTAAACATTGTAAAAATATGTAAAACATCACTCTTCAGTGGATACAGATTCCATTGTCATGCTTCAGATCACACAACATAATAAAAAGCTGTGTCAGATCAAATACATAGCTGCTCTGTGAAATAATTTAATTTAGCATCATGAGCTAAACAATCATTTGTGAGGGTTTTCCCCCCTTCACTCTTCACTTACCTATATGTGCTCTATCTGATATAATCAGTCTTTTCTCCCAGTCTTTCAAACCTGTCAAAAGATGAAGAAAGGTAGGATTTCAGCTGTGCTGATTGGTTGAGCTTTGACATTGGCTTTTGCTTCTTCTGTCTTTTTGCTAGTTTATATGGCTTCTTGTTAAGATAACCGTAGGCAAAATGGATAAACCACAAAACAATATCAAACAGCAGCAACGTTTCTGTTGAGAAACTTTTCTCATTTTTGACTTATCAACTTTCTCATTTTGGTGTGGACAAAGATACTTCTAAAATGCTAGAATGCTGTGGCTTACACAAAGTTCTTTAAATAAATATTCTTGTTTAACTTGCTACACAATACATCACTTAAACTCCATTTGTGCCTCAGAAAATAGAGAATTTGTATATAGAAACATAAAACAATCTAAGAAGTAGAGGATCTTGGAAGGTCACAGGGTCTAAAGCCTTGCTCAAAGCAGAACCAACAGAGTTTATATTTGGGCACAGAAATTTTAGGTTAAATCATCCCAATTTGAGGTCAAGGGAAGCTTAGCACACACTTTAGCATTTATTTTCTTTCAAATGTGGCATCAAATGCCATAAAACTCCACGAAACTCAGGAAAAGACTGCTTTTGAAAATACGTCTAAAGATTACCACACATTTCAACATTTTAAATACTGTTTCCTCATTAAAAATCCAGAATGTTATTACTGCACTGAATACTTATGGTCAGAAAAAACAGCTTGCAAAAACTCTCAATCTGGCTGCCAATATAAAGGTAGGTTAAAAATTACTTGATACAAACCTTTCTTTTCATTCTTTTCAGCTTCTTCAAACAGGCCTGGTAAATGTATAACCACTCCATTACCTTTGGGAACATAAATTATTTATTTTAAAGCAAGGAATAAAACACTTATTTTTAGGATGTAAGGTCTGTATTTTTAGGATGCAAGGCCTAAAATTTTATTTAAAAAGTAAAACTAGATTTCACACAAAGTAACCTTGAGAACTTTTTCGATAAATCCTGATTTGGGGTAAGCAGCTGCTGGGCTGCTAAACTCAGGAAAAGCAGAGCTGGCTTGTTCCAGGGTGAGCGCCAGGCTGCTGCACAGCCAGCTGAGGTAAGCGGATTCTTGGCTTTGTTCGTGGTGGACTTTGCCCTGCAACTTCAGTCTCAATTGTTCACAGGGAAAAAGCTCAAAGAAGTCCCTGGCCTTACCACACTGACAAGCCTGTGTAAAAATATTTTAATTTTCTTCAACATTCAGGTCTTTGTTTTAAACTCAGCTCAAAGTAGTGCTGTGGTACATTAGCAATGCCTTCCCCCTGCTTTTGAGCTACAAAATAGAAGCCACAAGCGATAAAGAGCAGTACTGGTGAGACATGGAGGATTAGTGATGCAGTGGGCTGGAAACTGCTGCTGCCTCCTTCTTGGGAATGTCAGAAATATATGCAAGAGCCTGTCTCAGCCTAAATTTAGCATAACTCAAGTTATAGTAATTACTAGTTGACAAGGGAGTAAATAGGAAAGCAAAACAACACACCATATTTAGCTGAGAGAAAAAATATGTTTAATAGACTTCAGCTACCCACTTGGAAATTATTAAATGAACAAAACTGAAGCTCTATGACTCACTGGAACTTAAATTCATTTCTTGAACAGTCTGTACATAATTTCTCTCAGAAAGAATCAAAAGTTTGGACAAGAGGCTTAAATTTGCCTACCATTTAAGTATGAGTTTAATGTCCAGTGAATGCTGCAAATCTTTTTATGATGCCATCTGCACCAAATATTTTTACAGCAAAATACAACATCACCCTAAACAGCTGGTGATGTGAACAAAAAGGGGACTGGATGATGACCTAAGCAGAGCCCAGCATTTTGGAGCCTATTTCTGGAAGTCAGTAAAGACATGTGAAAGATAAATTTAATTATTTATTTAGCTAAGTCCTGGCATTTGCATGGTCAAAGAATAGCACATAAATTTCTGAAAGTATAAAAAGAGAGTGCAAGTAGAGGGTGGGGTCCAAATTTTACCATAAAGTATAAGCAGGAACATGATAAGATGTCCTTGCTTTCAGTTTTTTAACAGTGGAAACTAAACTGACACTGAAAGATGAGTAACTCTCCATGTTAAAGCAGCAGTGAAATAAAAGTCAAACAGCTGAAACTAAAGCAAATCTGACTGAGAGTCATGTTTTTCTTTCCTTGTTACTGTGAAGTACAGTTCCAGCTATCTACTACAAAATGTAATTTTTAATAATAATCTCCAAAATACCTTACCAATAAAAGAAATTGCCTTTGGATTAATGATGCCACTAGGAAATAGGTGAAAATCATATTCTTTCCCATCAACAACCACGGTATGGCCTGCATTATTCCCACCCTGCAAGAGAAAGAAACGTGAAGAATAATGGTCTAAACTTTAAGCAGATGACTTGGCAAGACCATCTCTTTTTATTTATACATGTCTTTGGTCACTGCCCTCTCCACCTTAGAGTTTTTTAACATGTTGTATCATTGTAAAAAGGGCTCAGACAGGACAGTGAGGGAGTTAAAGGGGTTCAGCAGGACTGTAGAATTATGAAGCAGAAGGATACCATGAAGTCAAGGCATGGCTGGGGCAGAGCAGGAGTTAATACAGGAGTGCTGGCATAAGCTAGACAAGAATTGAAGCTTTCCGGGAAAAGAAACTGGAATTAACTACCACCCTTGGAGTCCTGTCTCTGACATGCCACACAAGCCTATCCTTTTTAGGCATCTTCTGTACATGGACATTTCCTTGAGTTTAAGCCCAGTATTTCCCTTTGAATGGAAGCCCTTCCCACCTGCCCAACCACAAACAGCTACTGCTTCTCTTGGTGTTCAAGACAGAGGCTCTTTGTCAGGTTGGAAGCATGTGCAGACTTTGCAGCTTTGCTGAATGACCCTGTCAGTCGCAGAATATCCTGAGTTTGATGGGACCCACAGGAGTCCAACTCCTGGCCCTACACAAGACCACCCCAGAAAATGGACAAGAGATGACCTTCCCAGTTACCACCACCACCACCAGTTTATGCAGTCTGCTACAATTCATGACTTACATAACTACCTACCAGAACCAAGAACAGGAGCTGGTATGTTCCTTACCAAACTGCTTTTCCACAAACAGCTTTAAAAGATAATGATATGGCGACACAGAAACTTGGAAAGAGGTGAGCAAATCAAGGTCATGAGTAGATTTGACCCAAAATATTAAGAATTAAAGGTACAGTTTTCTCAGCAGGCTTAGTTTTTTGGTTTTTTTTTTTTTTTCCCCTGCTGTGTCTTAATGTAAGTTTGCCTCCTACTGATTATATAGTTGGGAACCTGACTACTCATGTGCTGTGGTGCTACAGGCCTTCACTTTTCCCAAATGATTACAAATCTTTGTGGGTTTGATATGAGAACTGAATGATTTAAACTGTCTAGAAAGAGGGCATCTACTGGAAGGGGAACTGAGACTGCCACTAGTAATTTTCAGACAATAAAGAGTGTTGGCTGAATGAGTGGAGTTACATGAAAATGCTGAGAAAGAACAGTCACGTATGAAAATTAATACCAGAACACACTTATTCCAGAGTTTAATTAATTCTTCATTTACTCATTTGCCTGTTTACATGTAAAACACAGGAAAATAGCAACTGAAAATCCTTTCAAAATGTGGATAAATGCTGAAACACAACATTAAGAAAACAAGAATTATGGGTTACAAAACGAGAACGTTTTTTAAGCAGTGTGATGGAGAACCTTAAGAAATATCTCTGCAAAAATGATAAAAATAATTTTTATACTTTGGAACATTTGAGCTCAACAATTAATTTTAAACAGATAACCTGCTAAGGGAGAGCTGAGGACTTAGAACAGAAAAAATAGTACACAGATTTCATTTGACTTAAAAACTGCTGGTTAGCTCATCCTTGGGATGGGAAGGATTTCCAAATGTCTTGCTAATGCAGAGTTATAACTTATCCAGACAACCCTGGCTATTTTGCTTGTCTACCAGATTTAATAATAAACCAGTTTTAGGAATCTGGATCTAGTTAAAAGTACTCAATTATCTAGAAGGTTAATAAATCAGGCAGGAGAGTATTTTACATGATATTTAAGAGGCCTGATTCTGGTGGATTGCACCAGTTGAAACACTGGTTTATTTTATTATCAGGCTGAGAAAAAAGCTATTAACTTCTTGTGGGACTCCCAGCTTTCCTTTTCTGATCACCTATAGACAATGGCAAGATGGAAACTTTAAAACAATTAACTCCATCGTTTAATACCAATTTAACCTCCACTACAAGTAACAATTTCCTCATAAAGTGGGGAACCAGGCTGCTTCAAAAGTATTGGTTGTCAAAATGCTATAGTTATACTCTGCTTTTCTTAATCAACATGAATATGAACAAATGGAATCAGGCTTGAGGACTCGGAGATAACAGCATTCCTAAATTATAGTTAAACGTACTTTCTTGTATCCTAAAATTTCAGAAGGTGGGATACACTAGATGAGAATGCTTATGAGAGACAGGTTATGCTTTTGGAAGATTTCCTGAACAACTGACACCCAGACAAATGCTCTTTCTTTAGCAAATGCTTAAAAAGGGATGGTAATCAAGCAGCTTGTGAAAGCTGGCATAAATAAAAAAATGCTGAAGCACAGAAACACCATCAGATATTGTACATCCTTTAATAGACAAAATCTCTGATACAGTTTCAGTCCCTCTAGATAGATAGCGCACATCAAAAATTCAGTGACAGACCACCTAAAACAGCACCTCTTCAATTAAAAACTAGTATTGACATCTCTGGAATTGCATTTTGCACTGCTCATGTTGGTCTGTGTTTCCTAAACAAGTGTTTGTCAGGTATATTTTTACTGCTCAATTAATTATACTCTTATAAATATAATTGAAGTGATAGCAGAGCATTGAATTACCCAAGAGACATGACCACACTTGGAAAACATTACACTGCTCTGATGAGATGTTTTCTGTTCATTATCTGGTTATCTTTGTAATTTCTCTTGTTCAGTTACATAGGTATTCTAACAGCATATTAGCAGCCTGACAACTGAGATATTTGACATCTACTCCTTTTCTAATGTTACTCCAGTTCTGAGAGTCAATATATGGCTTGGATGAGCCATTTCTTCTCCTAACAAAACAAGTGAACCTAAAAATCTTATATGGGGTTGATTTGAAGACTACACGTTTGAAGGTGCAGAGGACTGCCTGGTACACTGCAACTGTGTGAGCTCCCCTTTTTCCCTTAAGCAGTATTTCATTGAAGTGGTGTGAAAACTGAGTGACAGAGTTCTCTGGGCCCTCAGGATGCTTCCTCTTCGACCAAAAAAATTTTGGAGCCTTTGCTTGGCCCTTGTTTCAAACACGAGAACTTCATAAACTTCCATTTAATATCCAGACTCTGCCATGCAGTACTGAGCCCACTTGAAATTTATTTACAGTCAAACATTTGCAGTTTCCTAGATCCCTAGAGATGGTATCTTCTGCAGTTCCTAAAAAATGTCTCTAACAAAGGGAATGTTAAGGCAACAACTCCTGATAGATTAATCATCAGTGCCATTTTGGCATGATCTGTGTTGTGATGTGATGCTATGGCTAGAAATAAGTTGCTGTGTAGTCTGGGCATCCCCATTAAACCGTTCTGCTGTAGGAAATGCTGTTCCCAGGTAGGTACCACGAGGGAAGCTGCTCCAGTGGCATCCATATACACTCCTCACACTATTCCCCTGCTTCAGGGTGAGTCCCTTCAACAGGTGCAGTGGGGTCTGGGGTTTATTTAAATAATTTTTAAAAAATTATTACATTGCACTCAGATAATTTTTTTTCCTGTAAGCTTTTAATCTATATTTTCTGAAATTTTATAATCCAAGTATAAAATTACATATTGTCCCAGTACTAGGAGGAGCTAGAGGGACTAAACTACCCCATGCAACATTGTACAGTCTTTTTTCAGTACAGCACTTTGCTTAAAGAGAAAATCCATTTCCAAGCTTTTTATGTACTGATCGACTTGTGGTATTGGATTGATGTACTGATGTACATTGACTACTATTCCAGAGTGCTTGAACACCAGAAGTGTATCAACACACTAAACTGAGAAGCTTTATTTTACCAGTGTTAACAAACATAGCTGGCATAAACAGCACCAGGGAACTGATAATTATTATTAACAGGTTGCCAGAGGGCAGTCATTGTCTTCATAGTAGAACTTACAAAAGCCATGAAGAAACAAATCCACTTCCCAAACTGCTTAAAGGCTGCTGTTTCGGCCTGTACTGTTTTTAAAACAATCTCTTTATTTTCTGCAGCGAAAACATCCCAAGACAGAGAATTTCTTTTGAGAGCAGCTGAGGCTGTTCGGTACCTGCAGCAGGAACTCGATTCTCCCAGTTAGCCTAATGATATATGTTTGAACAGGAAGGAAATGTGTCCTGATGCTCACAGGTGTATCTGTCTGCTCTTGCCAGGCAGGTAGTGTGGAGGAGAGTTACCAGCTGCTCTCCTGGTTGGCACATCCTTCATTTGCTCAGTGCTCCTCACAATGCCTGAACACAATTTGGTTAAGTAGACTGATACGAAAAATCATCAAATCACATACAAAAACCTTAAAACTGGATGACAGTTTCAAATTTGAACTAGAGTGTGAACAAGAAACAGGTTTATTTTTGATGGGTTCCACAGTGATGAATTCTCACCCTCTTGCAGTTAACAGTGGGGAAATACCAGAAACTGGTTTCTGAAGATCTGCAGCCAACACCACCATGGTGTGAGAGACACACCAGCAGAACACAGAGCTTAGCCTCTGCTACATGCAGTGAATGTATGAAATGTCACAAGCAGGTTTTGAATAAACAAATTAGAAACAAAAATGTAGTTCAAGGAGAGATCTGTGCTAGGAAGCACATGGGGCTATCTGAACAGTTTCAGTACTGGCTGATATGCCTGAGGCGAACCTCGCGTGTATAAATGGGAATATCAAGTAGGAGTAGAAAGATTGTATTACCTCTCCTTTTGGCAGTCGTGCAACTGCTACTAGAATACTGTGTCCTTGGTACAGGGACAAGATTAAAAGATGATCCCCTCTGGCATTATTATATGAATTTATAATCTATTGAATTTAAATACCAGCCACAAACCAGCAGTTTGGGAAGCCTTCATCTGAAAACAAATGCTGTGACTCCTGTCTCTCTCTCTTCATGAGAAGTGTCCCAGTAATACTAATTCCATCCATCAATGGAGCAAAACATTTTCTGAAATTCAACTGTATCTGCAGGCCAAATACCTCTCTCATTGTACTATCAAGCAGGCTACAAAATACTTCTGCTGTGTTACCTGAATTGAGTGATTTTGTTCAGTTTATTATAGCATTTTTAATGTGAGTAAACAAGAGGAACATTGTTACATAAATTGTTTCTTCTCTTTACAATTTAATTACCAACGGCTATTTCTAACTTACATCAGCAACTGCCTGGAACTAATCTGAATAAATGTACCTAATAAGTGCTACCAGCATGACTGGCTCTGACATGAACCTTATAATAATACAGATCTATTGACTTTCATGGGCTTTCCCGTTATTTACACTACTGCAAATGAGGTTTGAGCATCACTGGTATTAAAAAACACCAGTCAGACAAGTGCAATACACTAAGTGCTTTGTACATGTAGACCCTTCAACACGATGTCACTGAATCACCTGTGTGTGAACATTTCTATCAATGAATGGAAGTGCTGCACATTCCAGATGGAAGGTTGTTGCCACAGGTGCTTGTTAGTTTCCCTTACTGGAAGTTGTTTTTGCTAATTTTTTTTCCAGTTTAATTATTGCCAAATAACATCCCACTCAGGTTTCAAGAGTTAGACCATAACTTAGTTTTTTATTTTTTTAACTCAAGCCATTGGGAAGAGGTAGGTTGGGAATAATCAGAAGTATCCTTAAGATCACAAGAACTGAGGGAATGGTGTTTTTAAAGCTGTGGTGGTGACAAACAACTGGTCTGAGCTGCAAGTTTACCTCCAGACCCCAATCACCCTCAGACAAATCTAGTTTATTTGGCTCTTCGTTCCCAAGATTGTGTTGCAATAATGACTTCAAATACAAACAACTCTGCACAGAACTGCTCTGACTCCTGTCCCTGTTCAAGTGTGCCCCTTTGTCACAAAGAAGGAGCAAAATCCATAGGATCCCACTGTCCCAACAAAATAGCGATCTCTTCAAAACCTCCCAAATTCCCTATGGGAGAAGACCTTCTAAAACCTCATGAGATAACTAGTATGATTGTAAACACAAATACTCTTGAGAAGAACTGAGCAAGATTTTTGACCCTTTAAAGAAATATAAAATTATTTGTAGCACAAATAAAAAACCTGAAGCTTATATCATATATTGCACCAATAATGTAGTATTATTTCTTTATTACAAAAAATAACCCTAACTTATACAGATACCTTAGTCTTCCTAAGCATCTGAAAAATGTAACTAGAAAAGCTAAGCCTAATTCAACTCAGGTTTTAAACAACAATCAGTGTAGGCAAACTAGACGCTCAAACTATAGTTATTTTCTCTCAAACTGAATTAATTGTTTTGTCAAGTCACATCAAAACAAAATACCACAACAGACCACTACAACAAAATACGTATTTACTCCAGCAATGGAAGCAAAGAATATAAATTCAAGGTGTATTGGTATAAAATGCTACAGTGGAAAAAATATTCTAATGCTAGCAGAATACTAAAATAAAGGAAACCAACCACAAAAAAACCTAGTTAGGTTTGCTTGTCTTTAATTCTCTCTGCTGAAGAAACATAGTCACACCCCTGTGGGAAGTAATATGATCCAAGGATATAACATAACTTTTTTTATATCGGTAAACAAGTTAAGAACAGGAATGAAATAGAACAGATGTAATTTCAGTTTAATTTTCAGCTGTTTTCTTTTGATGCTTGTAGAGGATAATAAATTCATCAGGCTTTATAAAGGGGATTGAAAATTAAGCTTGCTTTCTTATGGAGATTTGGAAACTTTAAACCTGACCTTCTCATACAGTATTTATAATCCTGGTGGTCCTGAGATGATCTCGCTGATGCCCAAAGGAAAGGCTAGTTTAAAATAGCTGTGTCACCATGTTGTTCTAAAGCTTAAAATGATACAGTGTGGCATGTAAGTATGTATAAGCATAATGAAAAATAAAATTGGATAAAGTACCTTAGAAGTGACAGATCGCTACCAAAAATTTTTCAAGTTTGGAAGGGAGGATTACTTCATTGTAGCTAAAGAAACAACTCACACTTAAATCCTCTCCTGTGTTAAATAGTGAAATACAACCTACTTGTGTTTTTGCAGGGAATCCTGCAAAAAATGACTTAGAAACCTGTATGACTGTACATGCAAATGGGATTATCAACCTTCCCAAACATTTGAGAAATCAAAAACAGCAGTCCTGCAGTCACTGTACTCTCATGACTTCAAGGTCATCAATCTCTTCACTGAAGATCATCAAGCACTAAATCATTAGGAGATTAAAGTCTTTCCATGCTACTTTATCCTGTAGGGAAAAATTACACTAAATATCACAGTTAAATCTAATTGAAAGGAGAGCAACACATGACACACACAGAAAAACAGTAGCCAACAAGCCTCTGTAACTCCACATAATCATCACATAAAACTGGCCTAATTTAATCCCTGCTGCAAACAGTTCCAGTAGCCCATGATCAATAGGGACAAGTCACAACAACGTGTGGCTGCTTCCCCTGCCCTGTCAGCAGCAACAGAGGAACAAAGGAACCCTCCCCATCTCGCACCTAAAGCGCCCAGAGAAAGTACTCGTCTGGCATTTCTGCCACGCTGGGGTTTTATTATTCAGTCGCTTGCCCACAGTATTTTCCTTTGCAATCCTCAAAGTACCGTTACTGAAATATATGACATTTACATTGTATTAATTAAAACACTAACGCAAGGAAATAAGGAAACCTACAATAATATGCACCGTTACTGACATATACGACATTTACATTGTATTCATTAAAACACTAACCAAGGAAATAGGGAAACCTACAATAATATACAACAGTTACTTGTATGGAAGCATTGGGCACATCCTTTCACCCTTGCTTAAATTGTTCCCTAATGTTGCAATGTTTCCTCAAACCCAAACATTACCAGGCTTTTCTTACTGGTAAGACCTTCTCAAACTGATTTGTTAACATCCACTACACAGAGAAAATAAGCCACTCCACACCCTTGGCTCATGACCTGGTTAAACCTCTCAGTCCAAGTGACTCTGAACTACTCAACCACAAAAGACCTTAAAAGCCAGTTTTTCTGGTACCCTTTTCAACCTCCTGAAGCTTTTCTTCACTATTAATATCAACTGTAATTTGTGCCCATGTGCCTCAAAAGATCAGATGATCTCTGAAAATAAAGCAATTCTTAACCTGAAATCATAGACTTGATGGAAGAATTATTTTAAAAAGTGACTGCATATTTTATGCAAAACAAACTTTAATATGATGAGCTTAAGAAATCTAATAACAGCTCTTAATGCAATCACATTCTTACTATTTGGTGTTGCTTCTTACATGTCAGTTCTTAAGGGAATACAGATAACAGCAGGCAGATTGTTTCCAGAAGGCAGAATTATCACAGGACTGACACATCCAGCATTGTCATGGGCACACTGGAACAGCAGTGCCAAATGACAGCTTGAAAAATTTCTTAAAAACTGCCTTGGCCTAGTTGCTGCTGCTGAATCACTGCCACTGGTGTTGGTGTGAAGGGAAGAAAGGCAGATATTTGTGCTGTAGCTGGTTTACACATCAGTAACCATGATGTGACCTGTGGCAGGTAGAGGTGATTATCACAGGGCCTCTACACACTTAGTAGCAACACCTTTCCTGTCCTTCGCATTAGACTTTTGGAAAATCTTTCCTTGGAATTTTTTAGTCAAATTGTTTATGGGGCACTTTTAGTGAAAAGCTTTTATTACAGTGTACCTTATGTAGTCTCACCTTAAGGAAACAGCTAGAACTGCATGACAACCAGCTGGCCTCAGTTAACTGAGAAGTTATGATCTGTGACTTGTTAGGAACAGCTCTAGTCCAGGCAGGCCCTCTGGAAGCACCACCTTGGCTCCTTGGCACTTGTGACAGGTGACTGTTTGATCATACTCCAAGACTGATCTGAGAAATCAGCTAATTAAAACCCTGGTAGCTACACCAGCCACCAGTTCCAGCTTTGAAGGCAGACACAAAACAAGGAATGAGGTGATCTGAGAAAAGTACATCTGGAACGAGAGCTACCATAGATAAAGTCACAATCTGAAATCATGTTTTGAACAACACCAAAGCTCTCTTCCTATGTTATATGTATCCAAATTACTCCACCTGATACTCTGACAACATGCTAAGAGACCACATAAAAAGTGAACTCCCATCTTTATGTCCAATATTCTCTTAGTTAAAAGCTTTAAACAAATACGCAAAACCTGTTTTTTAAAGAAACATCAAAATGAAATATTTGCCATTGAAACCTTTGTTTTTACCCTTTCCCAAAAATATACCAGGGATTAAAAAGTATTGCATGGTATCATGTGAGAGCTCCATGCCCCAGGCCACAATAAGAAATATTAGCCTCTAACGTTTTTCTTCTGAGTGTCTTTGCTTGCTGAAAGAGCAGTTTATAGGAAAAAATGTTCTTGATGTTCTCTATTAAACCTACTCAGTTCCTTAACAGCCTGCTGTCATTAATTTATTTAGAAATAACTTTTCTGCTTCTTTATATGGGTTTCTATGCCTGTGTATCTGGTATTTTAATGAAAGCAGCCTGCGAAAAGTTTTGTACAGAATCACCCATAAGAACATTCAGAGATCTTTTACCCTTTCTGAAACACCCTCTTTCACAAAGAATGCTACAAGTATAAAGGTGAAATGAAATCAATTACTTCTGGTGAACTAATATTTCATATTTAAATTATGTCACATTTTTCAGTGTCACTGAATGGAATTTACCTAATTATTTTGAACTCAGACTGTGTAAAATCTGAGCACTGGTCAACAAATTAAGTAATCAATTAATGTGAAATTCTGAATGCTCGGGAAAATTACAGAGGCTGGGGTTCTAATGCAGAATTTTCTTTTAATATACTTTAAAGCTTCCCTTGTACCTGTGATGGACTTCAACTGCCATTCACCTGCTTGCCTTTTTTTCTAGTATCCCAGAAAATAGAATTTCATTTCCTCTGCAGCAACCAATGTTACAGATTATTCTCACGAAACCAACAAACTAAAATACTTGAGAAACATATAATGAAAGTTATTTCCTTTCATGGAAACATTGGGGAATTACTGCTTTTTAAAACCCTTTCAAACTCAAATCTGGTCCTGAATTTAAATCCCTACACAGAGAGGAGGGCAGCCCCACCTTTTTTAAAAGGTTAGCTCGAAGATTATCCTACTGGGATGAAGAATTACTTTAGCTGGGACATTATTTCAGAAGACCTGAAAATCCAATTTTCAGATATTAATTTTCAAGCTGTCTCTACTTCCATTTCACTGAGGACTACAAAAAACTGTTCAACATCATTTCCATCAATGTCTCAGAAAACAGAGTGGACAAGACATCAAGTATTAAATAACATTGTCAATCACCATATTCTAACAAAGAAGTCCAGTGCAATTTTTTTCTGACATTTTCTCTAAAATCTCTAATAGGTCAGTCATTCAGTGTTTCTTGTTTAAGAAATTGCTTCTAATACACAAGTGTTATGGCACTGAAATTCTTCTTAGTTTCCAGGAGCAATGTGAAGCAGCAAGGTTCTGGTCCAAATACTGAGCTTTTTCATGGCACTACATGGCATTAATGGAGTTCCCTTCAAGCTGATTACACCTGTAAATTAATGACCTGCCATTATCACACAGAGTACTCATTAGTACTGTTTACATCCTTAAATATGTGCTTATTTTTATTAAACCTTAACAGACTTCTGACAGGCAAAAATCATACACCCTTATCTACCTGCATGATTTGCTTTGAAAATATGAAATATGAAATTATTAAAATGGCACAATCAAAATTACCAAATGCACAAAACACCCATTGCAGTATTAAAAAAAATCCACTCCTCTTTAAAGTTACATAATATTTGCCACTCAAAAGTAAATCATGACTCATACTTTCTTTTTCAAATGCTTTATAGTCAGCCCTGAACCCTAATCCTGAAGACATCTCCTTCTAACCAGTGTATCAGGAATCCTGTAATGGTCTCACACACTGTGTATTAGGAACACTCTTTTGAGAAGAGCCCAGCTCTTTTCCAGCTCCACCTGCCTTCCATCCATGCTGGTCTCACCAGGCTGCAGAAAGACGACCTAAGTGCCCAGCAGCACATTACACCATCTGAGCCACAGCCTGTTGCTAACACACTAACCCTTCTGGCATGCCCACACACACTCCTGTATCCTTCAGAGGGCATTCTGAGGCTGCACCTGGGGCCACACTTGCAAAGTAGCTCGCTGGATGAACAGCAAATCTATCCCGAAAGCAGTTTCAGGGCACCCCACGAAATTGAGTCTAAAAAGAACCAATATGACTCCTTGCAGTAGGAACAGTAACCCCACAAGAACACACTGTTTGACAGGGGCCTTTCTGAAATGCTCCTCCTCAGCTAAAACTTTTAAATGTTTTTTTCCTCACCAAAACAATCCCAAGACCTGAGTTTAAATTCCTAGTAACACATCACTGGGGGAGGTAAGGGGGAAATAAATATGGAAAAAAAGGTATGGTCCTGGTAATGCATATTCATCAGCTACCTATTGCAGGGAAACTTCTCCCCAAGGTGATTCAAGATCTTGGGAGTCTAATGTCCCAAATGAAAATACTTCCTCCAGCTTTTAAATATTTAACCTGCACGATAACATTTATTTACATAATATAGTTAATTAGAAAAACGTCCTTGGATTTATTATCTTGGATTCAAGGATGTCTGTAGCTTTTTAGTTGCTATCACGCATTTTAAAGCAGAATAAATTTCATGGTACGTACCAGCTGAGCTGGACTAAACCAGCTACTTTTTAATGTGCTCACACAATTTAAAGAGACAACAGAGAGATTATTAGCTGTGTTGGTCAAATATGTTCATAAATAATGCTTGAAAACAGTTCTTTAGAAGTCATTACCATTATTGATGCCCCATCCCTGGAGGTGTTGAAGGCCAGGCTGGATATGGCTTTTAAACAATCTGGTCTAATGAAGGATGTCCCATGGCAGGGGGATTGAACCTGGATGATCTTTAAGGTCTGTTCCAATCCATTCTACAAATCTTTTTGGAACCACCTATGTGTCTAATTTGGTTTATATTACACAAATTCATTGTTTTGAGAATTCTTACAATCTATTAAACTCAAAAACACTTATAAACAAAGCCAGGCAAGATGTTTCCTGTTTTCATGCAACTCTAAATCCTTATTTTTACACAACTTAGTTTCCTCCCCCTCTATTTTACTCACGCTCAATTTCATTTTATTTTTTTTTTAACAATAAACTTCCAGGCGCTTTGCAGGGAACACAGCCCGCCCATCCAAAACAGCCCCTGCAGTAAACTGTGGCAGACTCCTGAGGTTTATTACGGCTGGCCTTCAGGCCGGCTCACAGCGCTTTTCCCCGGAGCAGCAGCACGCCCAGGGAGATCCAGCCACCCCCTCCCAGGCAGGGGAACATCCCCGCAAGCCCCGACCGCACCCCGGGGCATGGGCTCGGCTTCCCGGGCAGCCTCCCCGGGCCCCCGCCCGCCGGCACCTCGGGATCCAGTGTCGCTTATCGTGAAGGGTCAGCTATTTATATTTATAGCTCAGGGCTTTTTCCTTTCCGAGTGGCATTTGGAGGCGCAGACGGGGTGCGCCGGGGGGGTGTGTGCGGCACACGGCACGTTCGCGTCCCGCCGCCGGCTGCGGGAGAGGGACGGGGACCGGGAGCAGGGAGCGGGGAGGGAGCAGAGCAGCAGGAGCGAGGAGCGGCAGCTGAAGGAAAGAGCGCGGGAGGGAGGAAAGGCGGAGCAGCGGGGACAGAGGAGACCCGCACGGGGAGGACGAGAGGAGCCGGGGGAAAGCGGGAGCCGAAGGGAACGCAGGGTGGGGAAGCGCCGAAGGAGTGGCTGACAAAGCCGGCCCAGCACCCACCTGGCACCGGCACACAATGTCCGACTCGGTGGCCAGCAGGTCGACCACCTTGCCCTTGCCTTCGTCCCCCCACTGCGCCCCCAGCACCACCGTCACTTTGTTACCGCCCGGCTCGCTGCGCGCCCGCTTCAGCCNCCTCCCCACGCCGCGCCCGCCTCTCGCCCCTGCTCTGCCCTACCCAAAATGGCCGCGCCCGCCGCCGCCGCCCGCCCCGCGCCGCGCTGACGTGCGGGGCCGCTGTCCCCCGGGCTTGGCCTCGGCCGCCCCCCGGCCGCGCTCACACGCACCGTCCACACAGACAAAGACACAGACACAGACACAGACACAGACACAGACACACACACACACACACATACATACCGACACGAAAACACACACGCTCTCACGGGACCTCTCACACCCACAGTCCCCTCACGCACACTGTATTACTTCACAGACACAGTTCCCTTACACACATGCTCGCGGAGCACCCCACATAAGCATGGTCCCCTCACACTCACGGTCCCCTTGCACACAGGCACAGCTGACAGAGGCTGTGGAACTGTGAGGAATGCACAGCCCCAGGGCATGCATGTATTGGGCACCTCAGAGGGATGCAGGCCCTTGTCGCCCTCAGGCAGACACACGGGTCTGAGATGAGCCTGTGGGATGGACAGACAGATGGACAGACATCGGGCTGTGAGGCACTCTCACTCTCACTGTGAAGCTGTGTCACTCTGTCAGGGGGCTGCATGACAGAGTCACAGCACACGGGTTCGAGGCATGTGGCTGTCACAGCGGTCTGAGGCCTGTGGGACCGTGTCACGCGGACATACTGATACGTGTGGTGCTCAGGTGCATGACTGTCTCTGTGACACTCACAAGCACTGTCACTGTTATTGAGGTGTCAGGGTCTTAGGCACAGGAGCTGTTGTCCTCATGAGACACGTGCACACACACACACACACACACACACACACACAGAGTCCTGAGGTGCATGACCCAGTGTCACTGACAGACAGACAGCCAGGCACTGGCCTGAGAACACAGGCTGCTGTCATTGCAAGATGGATGTTACCCTGAGGCATTTGGGGCTGTTGCTGTCAGACATGCAAGGACTTGCACACTCGGAGAAGCCTGGCATGTGCACAGGTACACTCAGAGTACCCTGTGATACGTGACAATCGGAAGGAAAGGGACAAGCACACAAGCTGCTCCAGCACACAGGGATCATGAGACACAAACATCCACCCGCTGGCCTGAGAAACCCGGGCAGGCGCACTCTAGATTTGACTGACACACCCGTTAGCCTAAAATACATATGACTGTTGTTACTGAACTGGCACTTACCCTGTTGACAGGCACGTACATAGTCTGTTCTGTGGCCTGAGACGCTTGAGACTATTTTGGCGAGGCACACATGCACACCCACACATACACTCGCACGATGGCTGAAAAAAAATCCCCACAGGGCCATCTCTTTGAGACAGATAAACAAGGCATGTGGAGCTGTGTCACAAGGACAGGTTTAAGCATCCACTTCTCTGTTGTGAGAACAGGAGAGAACAGACCATGCCTGTCACCTATAATTCCTTCACTACACTCGAGTCGCAGGCTGAGCTTGGCTTTTTCTGCAGCATTTGCCCTGTAGCTCCAGGCATGTTGGCACAGTGTCCTTTAAAAACGCGAGTTGAAATGTGTACAGGTGACAGACTAGTCTGAGGCACATGCACCAGTGTTAGTGTGAGGTGTATAAATGCATGTATGTACCAGCACACAAACACACACATGCACACACATGCACAGAGGCAAAACAACAGAACATACCAGGCTGCAGCTTCAGTGCAGGGGGAACTGCACCAGCTGCTGCTTCCATGCTCCTCCTGGCAATTGTGTGCATGTGATCCCTACCAAGAGAGCAAGGGACAGAAATTCAGCATTTTCCAGTGACACATTCCCTCTCTTACACTCTGACTCAGATGAGATGCTGTGATATTTATGAGATCACACAAGCACATGGTTTGTGCAGTGGTCAAAATGAAGAAGGGTAGTTCCACAACCTATTCTGGCAGAAGGATGAAAAGAAACTATTGGAATACTTTCATGAACTCCTGAGAAATAAAAATATCCAGTGTGTACAGCCCACTTCAAACATGCATATGTGTGCCTTGTATGTGTGCATGTAAATTTCTACCCATGGCTATTGACATACTTGGATGCATTTATGTATGTGCATGTATAGGTCATAATCCAAACTCCATCACCCTGTAAGGATTCATGATGGCAAAAGGAGAAGACATTTGCTTTACTTCAATTCTAGCATTTGCAACATTTCTTCTAGGAAAAAGAGGTAGAGGAGATTTAACACTCTGTATGCTCCAGCTGAATATGTAGCAGGAAACAGTGGAGGTAATAAATATGGAAGACAGGAAGGGAACTCCTGATGTTTGAGCCTGGTTCTCTGGCTTCTGCAGTCAGTGAAATCATACACACCTTGCTGTTCCTATTGAATAAGTTCCAGGGCTGTTCTAGTTAGAAACCTCTGCTAATTTCCAGCCTTCTGGCCGATTTTTATCCGTATGTTCTATGCTGATGTTGCCATTTAGTTTAAATACGTCTTCCTTTCCCTTCTCTGTATGTTTATTTATAGACAGAATTACATCTAGTCTCCAGCTCCGTTTTGTTCAGCAGAAAGACAAAATTTTTTTGCTCTTCTCTCAAGGCAGACTCTCAAACTGCTGATCATTCTCACCTGCCAGCCCTGCACCTGTTCTGATTTTTGCTCATGTTTCTTGAATATGGGCAGAGAGAATTGTACACTGTGGTGCATGTCAAGTTCCCTATTACCTTCTACCAGGCAATTAGTCTTCTCTTTTCAGATGGAGATACCTCACCTAAGATATTCCTGGACTTGCCAAGTTTCACATACGTGGTGAGAGTCAGCTCCTTTCCCACACCTCACTGCAGTGCTGGTATCTCACACACTGAAATACTGCTGCCTCTTTCTGCCATTCACACTTCATATGCACAATTCATTTTCTGCCACTTGGCATTTCATGTATATATTCAGAGCCAGATGCCACGTGGGATCTATTGTGGCCTGTGAGATGAGACTCCAGGCTTGGGTTTTGGAATTTTGCATTATAGGATTTTAACCTTTATTTTTATTTTGGACATTATTTTGGTTTGAAGGATGTATGGTGGGTTGACTTTGGCTGGAGCCAGTTGCCCCCTGAGCTGCTCTATTGCTCCCCTCCTCAGCAGAATGGGGGCAGAGAAAATAAGATGATAAAACCCCTCGTGGGTCAAGGTAAAGGCAGTTTTCTGAAGCAAAAGCAAAAGTCACATGCACACAAACAAAGGAAAAACTGAAAAGATGTGATTTTCTACTTCCCATCAGCAAACAGTGTTTGACCACTTCCTGGGAAGCAGGGCTTGAGCACATTTAGTGCTTGCTCTGGAAGACAAATGTCATAAATAGTAAATGGCCCCCTTCCTCCTTTCTCTTTGCTTTCCCTGAGTAGACCCTTTGATCAGTTTGGGTCAGCTGTCCTGGTTATGTCCCCTCCCACAGCCTGCTTGTGTAGGGATGAATGTTGGAGAGACAACCTTGATGCTGTGCGAGCACCCCTTAGCAGTAGCCAAAACACTGGTGTGTTATCAACGTCCTTCCACCTACCAATGCAAAGCACAGCTCTAGGAAGGCTGCTATGGGGAAAATTAATTCCCTCTTGGCCAGACCAAATACAGGAATTAGTTACTGTGAATTATTTGAAGACATTTGATTCCTGCGGTCTATTATGCACCAAAGGGTCTGGCCACAGCTCCTCGAGCATAGGCTTTACTCTTTGGGCTTCTTGCCCTGGTACCAGGCAGTCTAAAGCTGCCCAACATCAGACCACTCGAACTTGAACTTGTTCCATCTTACATGGGAACACCCAGCACTGGCCATTTTCTCTTCCCAGCCACACAGTGACAGCTTGTGGACCTCATCTGAAAAACTTCTGCACTGGTCTGTCATCTCCTTAAACATATGCAGCCAGTCTGGTCCTGCTGAGCAACAGAAATTATTGTTAACGACTTCTCTTTAGCTGCCTTTGTAATTGCTCTCAGCCCATACCCTGCACTACATTGTCTTAATGAAGTCTGCATTTCTTCTGTCTTGATAGTTGTCAAAGGGAGCCAGTGCCAGAGTGATCTGGTTCGAATTTTGCTTTTCCCTTTTGTAGTTTACCCTGCTTTCATTCACCTTCAGGCTTTATTTTTTTTTTCACTTTTTCCTCTAAAACTTCCCTTACTGTTCTGGCATGTTTCAGAGTTTTTTTGCAACTTAAAATAATTTTGCCCATAAAATAATAAAAACTGTGTCATTTCATTGTGGAATAAATATTTGTCAGGCATTGTGTTTATGGTTGTTTTTACAACTTGAAAACAGGAGCCCCAAGGACAGTGAAATGTAGCAGTAGCATCACTTAGTTCCCTAACTGATTCTCCTCTAATTCTCCTCAAAACCGATGACTTGCAAATCAGCTCCACACAGACAGAATACAAAAATGTCCTTTGCTTCAAAAATACATATTCCTGGTGGTGTTCCTCTGCAGAAGAAGCTGTTTACAGCCACATTTTGGAGAGATGGAGTCAGAGAGTCAGAGAGGAGTCAGAGAGGATGCTGGTGTTCTATTTATTGCTATTGTTATGGCATTTAACATTGCTATTCTTGCATGTTTGGTTTGTTTTTTTTTCTCTCTTTATGGTACTCTGTACCTATTAATATAGGAACTGAAATATTTTTCCAGATTAATGTTATTGCTGTTCTTGCATTTGGTTGGGTTTTGGTTATGCTCTGGTTTTTGTAAAAGCAAACCATCCTGACATGACCACGTATCAATTGCCCTGCTTAAGGACAGACTCCAGACTTTTTGACAGGAGATGACAATTTTCTGCTGTTTGGTCTTTATGGCCCTCAGCCACAAGGAATACATGTATAACTTCCATATATCTTCCAAAAATGTGCATCCACTGTCATTCTGAGATGGCCATAAACTCCAGTTTTATTTTCTTTCTCATGCCACCAATGTCAAACCTTGTATTTCTGTAAGCTGTTTTACATGTAAAAATACTGGACACTTTGAAAGCAAACTAATCAAACAGGGGAACACTTCTCATTATAAAAATTCAAACGATTTAACTCAGCATAGAAATAATATGAAGATGGTTAATTACCTGAAGTGAGACACCAAGTGACACACTTCTAATACCAAGTTAACAGGAAACTTAAGTCCACTGAAATCAGTGGATTTAAATACATTTTGATGTGTGAGGTGGAAAAAACAAAGAGATCTCCAAGGTAGATTTTGCTCAGTTAAAAGCAAATGTTTGACTTTTAAATTGAGTAAGATAATGACAGTGAGGTCATGCAGAGTGCCACAGGAAGGCAGAAGCCTTGCCCCTGTGAGTCACCTGGAGCTGGGTACTGATAAAGAAGGGAATGAGCTGTTAGCTCAGTAATCAGAATCGATGTCTCAGATTAGCTGCCTTTCCTCAGAGCTCCTCCATTAAAACCAGTTCATCTGGCAACACTTGACCTTTGCAATTTCACAGGAAAAACATTAAGCATTTGCCTTCTCAGATAAAAAATGCAGTGCTTTTTAGTTTTGGGTGACTAATAAGAGCAAAATATGTGCACATGATTAAAGCAGTGCACTTTAAATTTACTTCAGAATAAATTACCCCAAACAATACTGTTTCTTTTCAGAACTGCATTTTTACCAAACACCTGTTTGTTCACATCCCTGATAAAAATAGTAAAATGGTGCAAAAACACATAAAGATCTATACCTGGAAAGTAATAATGAATTATTTGGATAAAGTATACACCAAAACAGAAAGGCAGTGTTTGTGGTTCCATTTTATTTTCTGTTTCCATGAAAAACTTGAAGCATGCAAAAAGGTGTATTTATTGAATGTGCAGTTGAATGAAGATTAAAGCAACAAGTATGCTGGAAAGCAGGATGCCTCTCTGAATAAGAGTCAAAATCTTAACATGATTGCAGAAGAAGTCAAATATCTTGCTGAGATGGAAGAACAACCTGTAAAATTCAGGCAGGTGTCCTTTAACTGTCCTGAGCCCTGCTGAACTGCTCACCTGGAGATCCAGCACTGCACATTGGGGAAGATGAGATCCAGTTGAAGAAAATCAGGAAGAGATCCACAAGTGCATGCACACTGGTGTGGAAAATCCTAGGATACAAACACTAGGAAACCCCTAGGCTGAAAAGCTGAAAGGTTGTTAGTCTAGGAAAAAGGAGACCAAAGGTGACATGATAACAGCCTGCAAATATGTAAAACCTGCTGCAAATGACAAAGGAGTGGTAATGTGTTTTCTCTGTGGTGCGTAGGATGAAATGAAAAGTGTTTGCATGTTTTATTAGATTAACAAACTAATCTGATAAGCATGGACAGGTGTGTAAAGCTTTAGTAAGCTTGAAACAAAAGCTATGAATAAGACCATCTTTGCTCCAACGCTACTCATATGGATCACATTTGAGCACAGCAGCAGCTTGTCCAGACTTCAGGATTCCTGTTGTCTTTGGGTATTTTTGAGAAGAGTTTAGGCAAAAATGATTCAACATGAACTGCTTTGAGTTAGCCCAACTTTACTAACTGTATATGTCCCAGTGCTGGAGGTACTTTCTGAAGACTTTGGCCCAAACTCTCAAAAGGTGCATTGAGAAGTAGACCTGTTTAGACGCCCAGGTCAAATAGTTCAGAAACATTTAAGAAGTTGTTCAGCTGCCACCTAAACCTGCAATCACTTACATGTCTGTGAGTGTGTTCCCCATTTACCTATAAGCTCTCAGCTCAGGTGGCTTTGCTACCAAATCCCTCCCTCATGAACATTGAATGCATAAACCAGAGCAAATACCCCACAAAATTGTATTTGAGCTGTCACCCCAGATTGCCTGAGGAATTAAGGGTTTCCGGTGGGATGTGACAGACATTGTGGCTTCAGATCTCTTTTTGCTGACTAGAGATGTGAACATTATTTACTCTCTGGCATCCTAGACTGAACCTTTAATAGGTGGGTGGTTTGGGTTGGAATAGCCCTTAGAGATCATCTCATTCCAACCCCTCTGCCATGGGCAGGGACACCTTCCACCAGACCAGGTTGCTCTAAGCCCCCATCCTGTGTGGCCTTCAACACTCCCAGGGATGAGACATCCACAACTTCTTTCTCTGCCCAACAAACAATCAAGCTGATACCAAAACTAGAGGCTTCTTCACCTTATTTCAGCTTTTGAGTAAACACTATACACAAAAATAAGATTTCATAAAGCCTGTGGAAAGATTTAAAGACACATTTCAATGAAATGAGCTCAACTTGGATCTTTCCAGCCAATAAAGAGGTGGAGATTATGCAGGGGGATATATATTTAAAAAGAGATTAAAGGAGCATTGTAATATGGTTATGCTCAGTTATGCCTGTGGGAGCGTGGCCTGAAATCTGCCAGGCTCTCGGTAAACAAAACTGTGACAAACTCATTGCACTTCTGGGTACAGGGTCAAGATTTTTAATTTTTTTCTTTTTTTTTTTTTTTTAAGAATTTTTGCAGTTTTCTAGAGATCACGGGGAATTAATTTAACTGCTTAGGAGTTTTATGTTGCCAGATGCAATTAAGAAGTTCTTTCTTTTCTCATTTATTTACCATCTTTTTTGGAGATTAAGATCCAGATAATCTGTCCTGTCATCTGCGCTTTAAAATAAATAAAATAATAATAATAATAATAATAATAATACTAATACTGTATTCACGATCAGCACAATGAAAGCACTTGCTCAGGATTTCACTTGCTAGTATGTGATTTAAAGCTGCAACTAATAAGCCTCACAAATTCAGGTACTTTTGTTTAGCTCTGTTTACTAAAATGAAGATATACAAAAGTGAAATACATCCTGGATTACAAACACATACTAGAGTACAATGCAGTTGTAAGTAAACTCTGCACCGAAAGTTGTACTTATCCTTCATATACAGTTTTTAAACCATTATTACATACTTTAATAAAGCAAACCCAAGCAATACAACAGTGACCCAGTAAGATTTTAGCAGCAAATTATTAGATGATTTCCCCAGCTCTTGAAGACGAGATGCCTTTACTGTTGCAAGAGCAGTTTGTGTTGGTGACATTTTATCATATATCAGCTTGTTATTTACACCCAAACAAGTAAGTGCTGTGTAAAAACAGACAATAAGAATTTTGCCAGAGGAAAGCTCTTATATTTGACCCTGGATATATCAATATATGGAATTGGATTAGGAGTCTGCTTTTGCAGTTGCTTTCTATGTGTAATGATAGCAGTTATGCTCTGGAACTTCTGTGCTGTTCATCAAAACTTACCTGCTCTTTATCTTTTAACAACATTTCATTTTCTGCTGCAGTTACAGTATTATGCACATGTAAATTCTCACCAGATATTTAAATTCTCACCAGATATTTAAATGCATGTTTTCATATTTGGTTCTTAAGTGTTCTTTTCCTGTTGCTTACTTTGGTCATTAGTTGTACCCCCAAATTTCCATTAGAAGCAGCTAATTTTTCCACTTGGTTATCTAAAGAAACCTCTAGAAACTTCTTATTCTCTTGTAGTAGCATATATACAATATTTGTTATTTTTCTTGAAGTAATGTATAAGATATAGTCCTTGCAATTATCTGATAGAATTCTCCAGAAGAATTTAAGTGCCAAGTAATGGAAGCTGCTGCAACAGAAGAAAGAAAATAAAGCAGGAGAGTTGCTTGATTCACTATGAAGCATGGGGAAAAAAGAAAAAAAAAAATCAATGTACATACATATATACCCATGTCCAGAGGAGTTAAAAAAAAACCCCAACTCTAGAATGTCTGAGTCTCTGGAATCAGCATAAGCCTGTCACCAAACTACTTCGGAAATCTTATCTTAAATCTTACTCACAGAAAAGCTTTTTTTAATATGTGGAATCAAGTAGGATATTGCTCAGTTGTCTAAATAGTACCCTCCACTTGAATTTTGGTAACAGTTTTTGACTCAGTTTTGTTCTCAGCAGCCGAAGCCCTCGCTTGTCATCTCTAAATCAGCAATGGGTGCTTCTGACTTTAAGTCTCCTGTTTGAAATTCAGAGAGTGAGATTGTTGCTGGCGCTAAGAGGCATTGCTGCTGTGTGCTGTCCCTGGCAGATCTGTCAGCTGCAGAGAAATGATCCTCAGACAACTGGACAGACCAGATATTCACAGTGACAGAGCATGTGACTGCACTTAAGGTCAGAGATTCAGAGATTGCAGGATTGGAACCTTTAAAGATCCCTGCACAGGATTGCCCTGTGTGCTGTGTGTCACTGGCATCAAGGGAGACACCTGCAAAGTTAAAGGGTTACTTCATTCTTTGTGGAACTTGACAATCCTGTAAGCACAGGCTGATAGGGGTTCATCAGATTTACTGTCTTTTCATTCCCTTCTTCAGAAAATAATTACTTAACTTGCTGATTATATGATTAGAAAAACCCAAAACCATCCATTTTACATCAAATGAAGAATGTTAAGATGAGTTTCAGCATCCTGCCGTGCCAGATCTGATACCCTCTGTTATTCTGTCACCATACCCTGATTGAGATTAAAATACATTTTAAAAGTTCCTGATTGTCTTTGTAACCACTGCTATGCACAGTTCTCTAAAATCAGTAATTCAGACTCTAAATGCTCTTTCATATTCAAGTTTATACTCCCCAAGAATTAAATCCACCTTCTCACAAAGGAACAAAAATAATGACAGTTCCACCTAAATTGTCTCCTGGAAATCCAAAAGGTTCTACTGGTTTGGTGCTCCTTTCTTTTACAGGGTTAAAGCACACCTTTAATCTTTACATCTGATAAATGTAGCTTCCTGATTTTATTTTATCGTATACTAGGTTACTCTTTTGTATTTATAGCAAAAAGGTTGGTTTTTTTTTGTTTTTGTTTTAATCTGCAGCTTTACATTAAGTGTGTTATGATTGCAAAGTATGTCAACCATATTTGTGGTAGAACTTGACAAGACAATGTTTAAAACTTTGTTTTGGACAGTTTTCAATGGATTTTATGTATTTTAAAAATATATTTCTAAAAGTAAATAACTGTGAAAGAGTTACTAAAAGGAGGCCATCTATTTAGACACCAGATACAAGAAAAACCACAGTCTTCCAGGGGTTGAGCATTTAGCGTAAAATTTACATGAACTCCACTCAGATTTACTTATGGTTTCTTTGCAGTGGCTCTCTGAAGAACCAAGAATTGTAACCAAATGTTATTAGCAGGAAATCTTCAATAAAAGTGGATGCCAAGTATTTGCCGTAATAAAAAAGTTAAGATACACACATGCCAATATTAGCACTAGACATGGTTCACACCCAAGGAGGCCCAGCACAGCAAGGGCTTTTCTGCATCAGTCAGCAAAGATACTTCTTTAAGAACAAACATAACTCTTTTAAGGAGTCAGATCTCTGATCAGAAGAAAGCAAATGTTGTGGTGACAGTAACACAGGACGCAACTTGCCTACTGTGATACATGAAATTCAAGTCTGTGCAGCTTTCTATAACCCTAAAAGTCTCCCAACAACTATTCAGAACAATAGCAGGATGTCCTCCACCTCTGAGCAAAGTAGGAGAAGCTTGCTCACTGGGACTGGTATTTTTTTCTAACATCCAAGCATTCACTTGCACTAGACAATTGGTAATTGATGCCTCACTAAGCATCTGCTTGACAGCTGTATCATCCATGGCTAAGTCACTCTCGTTGTTTTAGATCAGCCAGAGTTAACAATTAAATTCCTTCTAATTAACAAAAGATTGGCTAATTAAAACAATTAATTGTTAAATGTCCTACACTTTCCATACTCTCCTTTTAGCCTCTTTGCATCTTCTCCTTTAAACTGTTTCTTCCTTTTCTCAGATTTTGCAGCTTGCTCCTTCCTTTCTTGATTTTCCTGCAGATAGAATGACAAATAACAAAATAAGTAAGAGTTTCTGAAGGAAAAGCTTGTTAAGATCCCAGTTTGCAAATTAATAGGTATTCTGAACATGCCCTGTGTGCACTTAAAACTCTTAGCTGCTGGGGTTTGAGGGTAAACAGCAGAACAGAGCTTCCTGGTCAATCCCTTTGGCCTTCTCCATGTGATGATGTTACCAGCAAACTATTTCATCAGCTTTAACTGCAACTTTCAACTATGGACTGAAATGCATTCTTCTTAATTAGTCCCTTTGTCCACAAAAGAGAACATTAGTTTAACTTAATTAGCATTCTAGAGATTTATCCCATAGCAACCTTGTTTGTATTCAGGGATTTCTACCAGAATTTTCAGGACCTGTTCAGCTGTGTTAAACAGCAATTCACAGTTTCTCTTCAGGCTCTCATTAAATTTGCCAATAGTATTTCTGCACTACAGTTCAAGGCCAGAGTCCAGGCTGGATGTTTATTGGTACCACTCACACAATTGTCAGAATGGCATAAATCCTGTTGGGATTTATGTACATAGGCAGGATTCTGGTTGCCACAGAGATGCTGGTACCAGAATAATATGATTAATGGAGGAAGAAGAAGGATTGGAATGATTACTACTAGCAAAAAAGACCATTACTCAGTGGACAAGTATTTCTGGCTTTTGATAAGTAGCACAACAGTGGAAGAAGGTAGTTCTGAACAACTGAGATGACTGTAGTATAACATAAAGATGACAAAATCCATTTTCTTAAATGCTTTTACAGTTCTTGTTCCAGAGCTGCATTTGTCACCAGAACATTGCCATCCCACCTGGAAACTTCCCTGCTTTTGATTGCAAACAGTGAGTAGTTAATATAAACATTGCAGGTAGATCAGTACTTAATAAGCTGCTGTATCATATGACACCTAATAACATCCAGAAAGATGTTGATGATTTGGTGCAGATAAGATTTTTGATGAGACATGTGTGATGTCCTTTGCAGAGTTTGAAGCAGAAAATAGAATTTCCCATTATAGTGATAAATCTGTTTGATTGCTATGGATCATCTGCCACTATTTCTATAAGATGAGCAGAACAAGTCCCAGAAAACATGCACAAGTTTATAGAACCAGCCTTTATAGGAAGTAAAAGTCTAAGATCCTTTGGTCTAAAGGGACTTTCAAACAAATAAAGAAAACTTGTGAACGTTAACAGAGTTAGTCTGTTTGAAATATAGGAGCATTAGAGGCTCAGGGTTATGGAAACTGTCACTGGGTCCCTTGAAAAGGGAAAAAATCCACGTACTCTTGACAGAGAAAGAAAAGGATCCATTTGCCCCAAATAGAGGGTGCTTCTGAAAGAATGGGATACAGATGAAGTCTTATGGAGAGGCTAGAAGCCTTCCATCAGTGTATGGCTCCTATATGCTTTCCTTATAAATTCCTGTTGTGTTTTAGCATAATATCTTTGAGATATTATGGCTGTTGGGAGACTTGCAGATTTGTGGGCCCTGGAAGAATGTCTCTAGCACACACAGTAGTGAGAACAAGCTAAAAGACATTAGGAATAAATTTATCAATTGAGCAAGCCTGAACCAATTTTTTCTTCAGAAAAATTGTCAAAAACCCCAAACAACATAACAATTCAATGTAAACACACTTATCAAAGTTTCTTCAACCCAAGAAAGCCCAAAAAGGTGCAGTGGTAGTCGGGCAGAGGAATGAATACTCACAATCCCTTCTCCACCTTCCTGGATTAGTGAAGGCAGCTGCAGGGATGAGATTCAGTGAAAGGGGGTGTCACTTTGGATTTGCACTTTGTGGGATGTTAGATACTTGCTTGATTTCTGAATTAAAAGATGCTCCAGGACGACTGTTTATCCCCACACTATCTAAAGCACATCCTGTTCCAACACCATACGCACTCTACTGAGGAGCAGCTGCTCCAGCGTGGTTGTCCTAGGGGAGTACACAGAGGAACTATTCCTGTGCAGAGCTGTCTCTATAACCTCTGTTATCAACTGAATACTTCCTAGAGCAGATCTTGTGGAACATTTTTTTCTCCTTTTCCTGAAATTAGACCATCTCTTTGCTAGGAGGTCCCTTCTATGAACAGCTGCAAATGCTAAGGGAAATCAAATGTTTCCCACAATCCCCCATAATCATACAGTGATTCTTTCCCCCACAATTTTACCACTCAGTTCTCAGCAAGACTCCATTTCTGATTTTTTGTCTTTGAGCTGAGGAGCTATTTTCTCCCTGTCTCCTTCCTCCTGCCATCTGCTTCTTTTATTTTTTGAGAACCGGTGAAACAGTCATCAGCCCTGGGCGACAAACCAGCTCCCTTGCTTCCTTTCACTGTGTCAGTTTTGGATATCATTTGGGTATTTGGAAAGGGTCTGTTGATTTGGGTTTTCTTCCTCCGGGTAGATGAGGAGAAAGATGGCAGAGTCTTATTAAAGTAATTCCATTTGTGCAACTGAATTTTTGTTACCTGGAGGATAAGAGATCAGAAAGAACCCTCAGGGAAGGGAGAAAGATTTTGTTTGAACCAAGTAACAAACCCCAAATCTCTGTAGATAAGCTTAGGAGACATGAAGGATCACTATTTATTGAAACTATTTCCCTACATATTTGATGTGGGAATGGAAAGATAGCACTAATGATTTTGGCAGTGCTAAGAGACCTGCTTTACACAGAAGACTCATCTCAAAATAAAAGTTCACCTTAGCATTAGAGCTTAAAATAAATGGCAATGGGAAGAGATGATGCCTGTGGCTGATTCTAGTGTAAAATTAAAAATCACAGAGTAAAAAGATGGTTTAAAAATTAAAACCTTCATCTTCGCAGCATGTTGCTGTTTCAAGTACAAATAGTATCTTTACTGCAGTGATAGTAAGAAAGCAAGGCAAGAGGAAGAGGAGGTTAATTCTAGGTCTGCTGTGGAGGAGAGAGGTGCAGACAACATGGCTAACAGCTGTGGTAGTTTTGAGGTGAGGAGCTGCTGAGAAATGGAACTCAAAATAAGATGAAAGGGAGTTTACATTTTGTGATATAAAAAGAAGCTTCTTTCTAGTTGCTCTGACCTGGCTGTGAGCAAGAAGCACCCAGAAATGTAGTTTGAATCTCCTGCAGATATACTATGACACTACATAACCTTTACAGGGACTGTTTCTTGAAAGAGTTGCAGTTGCTGGAATTACCCTTCACAGTAAATTTCCAGTATAGCTCTCCACAGGTGCTAAGCCATTATGTTCTTGACCCTCAGTTCTTTCCTTCGTGCCTAAAGTTTTAGGAACTTTAAGGATCAAGCATATTGCCAAAACATCTGGGGTTTATAGGGTAAATATTCCAGACTGTGGCAGTATCACATCATTTCAGAGCCTGGGTAGCTGCATTGCTTAGAAAATTTCAGCTCAGTGCTTCACTGGAGAAGCAGGTAGTGGGAACAGTAGAGAATATATTTTTCATCTTTCATCTTCTATAAATTCCTCAGAAACTTCATTTTTTTCATCTGAACCTATGATCTGCCCTGAAGCCCTCCTCCAATCTCTCTCGGCAGCAGAGCTGTCTGTATTCTTGCAGTTCTTGTAATGCAGATGGTTCTCTCTGCAGAAGGTTTAGCCAGGCTGGGGCTCTCCTGGAGTCAGCACAGGAATGGGTGATTCTTGCTGTTAAAATATCTTTGAATGTGAAGCCACTATCACCTGGCACTAAGAAAACCCTAAAGGAAGTACATTAGTTTAGATGTGAAGAGTGTAGTAGGGGAAGAGAGTTTACTTATTGGAAGGTGCTCTACACAACTTTTACGGTGAAGTTGCCATTGTCTTACTCCTTATTACAAGTCCTAAAGGCTAAGAAATATAATGCATTGGGAGATTTGGAAGGGTTTTTTGGAACACAAAACACACTCTTTGGAGCCATCAAGTACAATGAAATACCAACACAAACATCTTCCAATTAGGCTTTTCCTATTGGAAAATGTACCTTTTGTCTATTAGCAAAGTCTATAAAGCATGTCAGGTTGCTCATTCTTTCACATGCCACAAAGGTTCTATTACACTGAGGTCTGGTTAATAATTTTCAGTGGGGAAAATTACTTGAACTATTCTCCACAGCAAAAAAGCCCAAAACACGGCCCCCCCCGAAAAAACCCCCAACCAACTAACAAAACCAAACTCCACAAACAAACAAAAAAAGCCTCAAGTTTTATATTTGCCCACATACTCATTTTCTGCTGCAGTTTGCAAGCACATAAATGTACTTTCATTTACTTCTGCAACCAGGGTTAGATAGCCCAGCTTAGAGTAGAAGAAAATAGAAATTATTCCTTGATTAAAAAAAAAAAAAAAAGTTTTCAACTTACTTAACCTATTTCTAAACAATCACAAGGGCAAACCACCTGTAAGGTCTTGAGGAAGATCTCTCTGAAGGTTTTCATTGTGCTGAATAACTCTTCCAAAGACATTTTTTTTCGGTCTTCACAAAGATAATCAGCAAGTTCTTCCTTCTTCTTGTCAATGGTGGCAAATTCCTTCTGCAGGTCCTTTGAAGCATTGAGGCTGCCCTGAGACATATTTTTAACACAATTTATGCATATTAAAAAGTAGCATTTTCTGAGCTGCCCAGAAGACTTCAGCCACTTAACAGAGAGCAGTCAGTTTTTTTAAAACTAACAACTAAGATTAGTTCACAACGTGTGATGTTTATTTCTGAATTGAATCGTCTGCACTTTCCCTCATTTCATCATACAACCACATGGAAACGTGGCACAAACTGGGATGACCGATCAAGGGATATGCAGCGCGAGGATTTCTACCTTACAGCTTTAGTTTAGTGACCTGTTCTGAGAATGTGAAAAATCTAGGATATTAGGAAATATGGTTGGGATGGGGGGGGGAGGGAGGGGAAAGCATATTGCAAATCTATCCACTTTTTTCCCCACAAAGCACAGTGGGACAAAACATGTTTCTGTGCTGCACTGTACACATTTATAGTTGCAGCCTACATTTCATTTTTAGGGCCTTCCTGTTGTTTACCCACAGAAAAATCTGTCTGGTCCTCAGCTATTTCCATATCCCAGTACAACATCCCAGAAATGGAGGAAAATCTGGGATACTCCTTCCATCAGGGCACAGTGAGAGTGTAGTAATGACCCCTTTCCCATAGGGCTTTATGTCCAGCTGTAACCTGAATCATGGTGCCTTTAAGAAGAGAGTGTTTAGGAAGAAAATGGGAAACGTTTCACACTCACATTACCTACTTGCACAGATTTTCCATGCTGTATTTTTAAATCATCTGTCGACAAAAATAAACGTTTTTCTATTTCCAGCAGTTTCTTCAAATTGGCACCTGCCTCAGCCTGCATGGCATCAATGTGGATTCTGAAAGATCCACAAAAGGGACAGTACATTGAAGGGAGAAGTCTTTTGTTTGCATTAACTTGAAAGGTTAATATAAACATTATCATCTCTGCAAATGAACATGGAATAAGTTGTCCAGCCCAGACGCTGCTTTTGCAGATAGTTCTTTTCTGTATAAATTCTTTTTCATGTGTGCAAACCCTCATCTAAGAAAGACTCTGTGCTTTAGCCCTCGCTACCTCCCTGGATGGACTGTGTAAGAACCTCACTGTCCTAGTATTCAAAAAACTCCAAAAAATTTCCAGCCTATTTTTATTCATAGGCAACACAAGCTCATCTCCCCTGTGCCAATACTGTCCTTATTTAGCTGGTTCTTTTCCCTCTTTGCCTTTTCTCCCATGTCTATTTATAATCCAAAATGGTATCTGCTCTCTGTGTTACTTTAGCTTGTGTGGACATCCAAACACAGCCACTCCCAGACCAACATCTTCCGTAGGTCCTCTGCAGGATTTGCACCATGCACAGTTCTCCATAGGTTGATTAGCAAATCAATTTTGTAAGTTTGAGAGTTTGACTAAAGTAGAGGGCAATTACTTTATACAAAGAGTGCATTTATATTATTGGCCAGCAAGATCTAGTTTCAGTCAAGAAAAGTATTTTTGTTATGACACAATCCAAAAAGAAATTCACGGTTGAAAACAACATTCAATTTAGCTTCTACAAAGCTCACTCAAAAAAGCCACAGTGTTTTTCTGTTTAATTACAGACTTCAAATACTCTCAAAAAATTATTTAGCATCTACATAATAAATAACAATCTACCTACAGATTTAAAAGTTACTCCTTCTTTGAGTTACAATGAAATCTAAATCACTACAACGTTCCTGTGAATCCTCTGAATTCGTAACAGGATTAAAAATGGTAATCCTGGTGCTACAAATGTGGATTCTGATTGGTGTAATTGAACATATCTCTGTGTGACTCCTTTGAGCTAAAGAGAAAGAGCTGGCGATAGACTCACGAGGCTTTCAGGCATGTGGGAGAAAGTCAAAAGTCTCCAGAAATGGGTTTTTTCTTTCTACCCACATTTATTAGAAACACATGCTGACAGTCAACTCTGAGAGTCCTGAGGTCCCCCCCAGTTGCCAGTAAATCACCCCAACTGTTCCCTCCTTACATAAGCTCTGTACCTCCAGATTGGCTTTCACTTAAACATCACAGAATGTGCTGAATTGGAAGGGACCCACCAGGATCATCAAGTCCATCTCCTGGCCCTGCATAGAGCCATCCCCAAGAGCACACTGTGTGCCCCAAAAATATTGTCCAAACCCTTCTTGAACTGACTGAGAAACCTCAGGGAAGATACCTTTCTTATTGCAATATGTGGAAGAAGAATCTGCTCCTTGAAAATGAGGGAAATTCACTAATTAAACAATTCTCTTCTAAAGTAGTACTGGATCCACAGAAAGAAAAGTCACACGGAGCCCCACCTAAAAGTCTTAACCAGGCTGAATTATAAATCTTAACACTGTTTGCTATTGAAGGGAACCATTCTCTCCCACAGCAGAGAAATCCTGTGGCATTATTTCACCACCATAAAATGACTCAGCTCCTTGCTGGCTTTAAAGAGGTTGGCAATTCATACATGACAAAAACAAACAATAATGTCCTACCCCGCTGCCTTGGAAACAAAGTCAAGATCTCTGGGAAGCTGCAGGAGATCTGTGTGGTTTTTTCCAACCTCCTAAAATTGAAGAGAAAAAATGGTTATCTTATACAGGCTGTCAAAGAGTGTGGAAGTTTTTCAGCTGGACAACATTAGGACAGAAAAATTAACCCTTCAGTCTTGTCCTTATAAGTGTAGGGATAAATTTAGTCTTGTTCATTCTTTTTCTCATGTTGGCATCCACAGGGAGTTAAAAAGAAAGGAAAAGACTCATTTTAAGTGCTCAGGCTGACATCCCATGGGCTGCCACAGTGCGCAGACTGACCTGAGATTTTGTCTTCATACCATAAAAATAGATTTCGTTTGACAGATGCATTCAGGATATGTGTCAACACAAGAGAGCACTTGAAGAAGAGAAAAAAAACAGCAAGCAGACATGTCAAGTGAACTTGAGGAAGGAAACCTAGTGTTACCTCTCTAAATATTACTGTATATGGATGTGATCTCACACAGAGAGCTGTGGAAAAGTTTTCATGGTATTTCCAGCACAGAGGTTCACCCTCCAGGTACCTATAGTGGGGTATTGCTGAGGTAAAAGCCCCCTAGCTTCCAGGGAACTAATATTTGAGAAAAATGCACACAGGAGTAATTTCTCAGTTTTGTTGTACCTCCAAAATATGGTGAAGCAGAGTAATGTTGTTTTGGTTTGCTTTTGTTTCTGTTAGTTTGAGCAAGGCACTAATTTTAAAACCTCCAGCATCTCCAGTGTGACGCCCCTAGAAGATAGAGAAAAAAGTTCCTTCCTTCAGTTTTCAAGTCTTACATTATTTTCTGTTATATTTAGAATCCAACAAATAAAGAAATAATTTTACTTACATAGTTCAGAAAGTTTCCAACTTTAAGAATCAGTTGGCAGAAAACTGGTAGTCGGTGACTGGTAAGAATTGCTAAAGAATAAGGAGAGAGACATTTTCAATAAATTAAATTAAATTATCTGAAATAGGATTTTCCTTAGGTTTGACAGTGATGGTAACAAAGTTTTCATCCAAGATTATGTCAAGCCATTGTTATGGATTTGGAAAAATACCAGTACAGAAATAAATCAGCTGAATGGAAGTGGAATGAGTAACTTTCTATTGTGATCTCTTCTTTACAAGTAGATGGAAAATTAGTTTTCCCATTAAGTTTGGAGTGTAGATGTGTCAACCCTGGAACTGCCTTATGAAGGAGAACCACACACAAAAAAGCATATAAACTGGTGCAAGTCTATAGCCCTCATTCCCAGCACATACTATTCTAGTTAAGAGAAGAAAAGGGCTTTGTGCCTTGTTATCACTGTTAGTGAGAGCGATAATCAAAAGATGCACATTTTAGCTGAGGAATCTGGGGTAAGAATAAAGTTTTTGGCAGAATTAGAACAGAAACACTGCCCCTCACAATGGGATGGAGGGGGAGCAGGGATGTCAGGGTGGGATTGCAGTGAGCTGTTGATTGCACCCCGATGAAGAGTAACCATAGCACTGACATCAGACATCCAGATATGGCCCTGCTTTATGTGTAAAGATAAAATTTTGCAGTTTAGGTGTTGAACAAGAGATCAATGACTCGCTAAAACCATTGAATTGAAACTGGAATGCAAGAGCACCTTCAATAGAGAGACGACTTAAAACTAAAAGCAGAGCTAATTTTGGGTAGAGGAGTCTCCTGAATTATTGGTGAACATCATCTGGGATGCCTTTTCTTGGCAGCCAAATCAGATTCTGGTATGCCACTGTGTCCTGCTCCACCACAAAGCTAAGCTGGACTGCATCATTGCACACTACAGGAAAAACTGGAATTGATTCATTGTTATGGACAAAAATCTCTGCTGCACACAAAAATGTAACCTATACTCATACAGGATCTGGCACTGACATTTCCATCTCAGGAGAGACCTTACTGCTGTCTATAAGTCCCTGAAAGGCTGTAGTCAGAGGGAGCTTGGCCTCTTTTCCCAGTGACAGGATGAGAGAACACAACCTCAAGCTGCACCAGGCAAGGTTGGGGTTGGACATCAGGAGGAATTTATTCACAGAAAGAGTAGTCAAGCATTGGAATGAACTGCCCAGCAAGGCAGAGTCACCATTCCTGAAGGTGTTCAAGAAACAACTTGGCATTTAGTGCTAAGGTCTAGTTGTTAAGGTGTTGATGGGTCAAAGGCTGGACCCAGTGGTCTTGGAGATCTTTTCCAGCCTAAATGACTCTGTGAACCCTGGAAGTGTTCAAGGCCAGGTTGGGTAGGGCTCTGAGCAAGCTGGTCTAGTGCAAGGTGTTCCTGCCCATGGCAGGGAGGTTGGAACAGAATCATCTTTAAGGCCCTTTCCAACCCAAACCATTCTTTGATTTTCTGATGGAGGAAATGTCCTTATTTCTCTGCAGAACTACTACTTCAGAGCGGAACAGCACAAACTACAATTCTTCAGAATCTATTCTAGGAACAGGAATTTGCAGAATCATTTTGATGTTCACTACACATTCAGCAATTAAAAGGTTAATTTTGATTAGATTATAGCAAAGGCTACCACTGATGCTAATCAAGTAGAAGAAAGTGGCTGAACCCGGGCACTGGTGCAGCACTGATGTACTTACTTTCACAGGCTGTCCTGATGGCTTGTGCTTTTGGCCACAGACACTCCAGCAGAATTTTTGTTTCCTCACAAATTAGCATACATTCAATCCGCAACTGGTAGCTAAAAAGAGATCAGTGGAAAAAACCACAGCAAGCACCACAAAAAACAAACCCCACAGGCCTGATTAATTGACTTGTGTTCAGCAAGAGCATCATCCATTTTAGGCAAAGCGCAGTACCAACATTCTTATGGTCTCCTTAATGCTCTGACATGAGAACTGGATTATAAATAAATCAAACAGATATTTCCAAAGATGTCCTAGAAACAATTATCATCTCCTCTTTCAGAAAGCAATGCTGGACTAACATCTGGCAATGACTACCTTGCATAATGAGGCCATAATTTTTTTTATAGTTCCTGGGCAACACTAGCCAGGATTTTAGTTCTTTTTAACTTCGCTAACAGAAATTTGAAATATTTTGGCAGTGATGTCCTTTAATGACATTTATGCTTCATCATAGATTAATACTGTGGAAGGAAAACATTTTCTAAAGTACTTTTAAATCTAGCTAGAAGTTTGAGAAAATGAAAAGCAACATTTTCACCACCACATTTTCAAAAAAGTGTCTCTAGTTGTGGCACGGCAACTGATCAGATTTATGGAGGGCTATTGCAATTAATTATAACATATCACCATCTTTTTGTGAACAGCAGAAAGAGTTCTCTGTGTGCACCTCATTTGACTTGGTAAAAACTGGGGAGGTGGTGAAAGCACAGGCACTGCTGTGATTCACTCATGGATTTGTGGGCTGTCCAGTGGGTGAACTGGAATCTGTGGCCCAGGGGTGGAGTGAATCAGCAGCCTGGTGACAGGATTCAGTCTGCAGCTTCACACCACACAGGAATAGCTGTTCAACAGTCAAGGGTTTTTTCATACCAAGATTATTTTAACTCTAGTTTGCCAAAGGTGTCTGAAAGTCTGGCCTTTGGGAAGGGAAAAAAAAAACATTCTTATATGAGCTCTACAAATAGCAGTCAGATGATTTATCCTGAAGACTGGATGTCAGGAACATCCCTCTAGCACAAGAAACAGAGGTCTTAATTCTTATGGACAAGTCTTGAAAGAACCACACTCATGGAAAGAGACAAGGAAGATTTTGCTTACCTGGGAACTTCCAAAAGATGGAGATAAAACTGATCTGCATTTGCCAGCTGTGATTTTTCTTCTTTGCAAGATTTCAGGCTATTTATCTAACAGGGAATAAAAGAGCAAAATAACCACACAATTTATTTTAACAGAGGGAAAATAACCACACAAACATTTCTGGTGTCATTTTCTTCTTACAGGTATGAAACTGGCTTTTCTGAACTTGCTGTATACACAGGCAATGGAAGTAAAGCATATGAACAATAAATACCACATATGAACTGGTTTGCAAGGGCAAACATGTACATTTTGTTTTCCTAGAAGGTCTTTTGCCTTTGTACAGCATCTTCTGGGATGAATTCCTGATCTGTAGGCAGGGATTCAGCAAGCTATAATGCACAGACACCCAAAAGCCCCTTTAAAAAGATGGGGCCTTTCCTTTCCTTGATTTTGAAACTTGCTGTGAAAGGCTCTCTATTCACCTAAGTCCACAAAGCCCAATTTGCTTCATCCACCTGATTAAAATAACAGGATAGAGAGCAGCACTTTGTCTACATCTGTGTTGAGTCTCCCAACATGTTCTCGCTCCACCCTTGTGTGAAGAGGCCAGACTGTTGCTGGGATGGACTTCCCACCACTCTGACTTGGAATTTCATTGACCTAGATGCAGCAGAAGGATGTGGGATCCAGTCACAGCTTCTTGCTTCAGCAGTGCAAGTGTTTGGAGCTGAGCACACAGCACACTGAACCCCACCAGGATGACATGTTAATAGATACCTCCTGGTCTTCAGGCAGCAGTTTAAGTAGCTGTCTCAGTATCTCAGCATCCAACTTGGATCTATCCCCTTTCTGAATCATGGCAGCAATCTCTTCAGTGGAGCTGCAAGAAGGAGAGAAATGCTGCAGAGCACTGGTGCAGTAACATGGCAAAAAAGACCTCAGTCCCTCTGCTGGCACTCCAGGAGGAACTGAAGTAATTCATACTATACTTGCCTCCCATTACAATTTGGATCTTAGTCCTCAAAAGTACAGTGGAGATATAAAAATGCAAAGGTTTTTCTTTTAAGCCCAAAGCAATATTCCTTATAATTTAGGTGAGCTTTTTGTTTTTTGTTCATATTTACACAACAAACCCCAAAGCTCTGCTTCTACTGTGGGTGTCCAGTGTCACTGAAAAGGTATTTACATTTGAATTCCTCCACTATTTGCAGCAAAGACTAGGATAAAACCAATGGCTCCCAGAAGGTTTTGACTCAAACCCTTGCCTGCAACTTTGGCAGAAAGCATGTGTTTGAAATGCTTTCCAGACTGCTGTGGCTTGGGCCCTGGAGAGCTGGGCTCCCTTGGCCACCAGAGGCAGCACCCGGCTCCAGAGCAGCCTCATCCCTCACAAGAGCAGTGGGACTCAGCTCTTTGATCCCACAGTCACCAGCTGCCCTCAGGAGAGCTCAACCACGTTCCAGGGAATCATGCAGGGAGAGGAAATAGCATCTGCATTAGGCTGTGCACCATTCTCCCCCACTGAGAAGCAGTTTGTAATGGAAAAAGAAGAATAATAATTAAAAACATCCCTCTGACTGATTCTGATTTATTCTTAATGAAAAGGGATTTCTTGGCTGAGTTTCTTCTTGAAACCCTTTTAACATGGGCCATGACACAAAGGGCAGAGAGAGAGAGCAGAACATCCATCATCGTCCTGCCATAGGTTCAGGGAATCTAAGAGTAAAGAGATTGTCCCAAAAACTAGTACAAATTCCTTTCCTCCCCCAGCCCTCCATGAGGGCTGAGACTTGGTAAATTTCCATTTGTTTAATTATTCAAACTGTTTCCTATTTATATATAGGAAAAGTGCACATAAAAATTGTGTGATTTTGGATCTGAACCCCTGGGGATGCCTCTTTAAAAGCAATGAAGTGACTTGAAACTTCCATTCAACAATCTTCACTAACATTTCCTGCCAGGATTTATATTTATGGCAATAATACAAAAGAAAAATATGTTTCTACATAAATGTACTGTTATTTATGGATATTATCTCTTTAGGAATCTGTAGTCCATTTTAGATTGAGTATCAGTTTGAAAAATGATATTAATTGTCTGGAAAGAGACTGTCACCTCTCATTACTAAAAAAAAAAGGAAAAATGTTGACTCCTGGTTAAAGAAAGACAGTACTTGCAAAGTATTTCTGCTAAATTAATTTCATTTAATATCTGAATAAACACATAGACACATCAAATCAGTAATTCAGATGTTATTCTCCAAATCTTACCACTTAAATTGCTTCAGAAATATACTCAGAAGGAGGTTTTTCTTTGGAGCTATGAATGTGATCTGTAAAAAGGAAAAAAATCAGTCAGCTAGAAATACATTTACCTTGGATTTAACAGATTTTCTAGAGCTTTTGTTTGTTTATTGGTTGAGATTCATTCTTTTTTGGTAATAATATTATCAATAACCTTAATTGATTAAACCCCAAGTAACTGACAACAATAAAGTCTATATAGATCTGTTTTAGAAAGAAAAAGACGCAAAGGCATAGAAAGGGAAATTGATTTGCTTATTCCAGTTTATAAGAATTAATACTGAAATTCCCATGTCCTCCCTGTCTCAGATGAAGACCTATCCCACAGCAGAGTTACTTCAACTTTCATTCTAAACCTCTCCTATGTTTTTTTTAAAGCAGCATCAGGCAGTGGATCTCAAAATATTTCAAACTTTCTTATTATAAATGATTGACAGCAATAAAGAATGAATAAGCTTTTCACTTCCAAGAAGTTTGCCATTTTCTACAAAAAGTAGGCAGTCCAAGTACCTCTTTTGTTTTCTTTATTTTTGGCCCTGTTTTCTTTGTAGGGATCGTTGGTGGGACAGAGAAAAGAAGCTCCAGGCTTGTGTAGTCAGGTTCCACAGGCTCCTTGCTGCTGCTTGGCATCACAGCCCATATGGAGTGGCTTTCTGGAAGAGAATAAAATCTCAGGATGGACCACAGAGCTTGAGGAGCACTTTCAAGGCAGTGCAATTTGTAAAAGGGAAAACACTTTTGAGGATGAATGAAATATGATGCTCATTAGCCCTGGACAAATGTGAATTATTTAAGAGTGACAGCTCCCACAGAGAGCATCCCAAAGGTGTGAAGCCTAATTAAACCTGGAAGACTACAGCCACATTCAATTCACTGAGCTGAAGGCAGCAGATGAACTTAATGGGCCGCTCCAAATTGTTTTTGCTTTTGCTGACCAGCTACACATTGGAGGATTGTGGTACCAAAACAGGGGATGCTGCATCCCATTAGGTAAACATCTCTTTTTGCAAGAGATAAAGACTCCCAAGGCCAGCATTATTACCAGAATCATTGGGACCTATCCAAAAAACAAACAGAACTTCAAAACACGATCTTGTACAACACAGGAATCTTTAAGATAGGATCTCACCTCCTTTTGCTTTAGGAGAGATTGCAACAGTGACACTGAATGCATTGGGGATGAATCTCAGTTTGTGTCTCTGCACAAGAAAGCAGTCCATGGCTCATTTTTTTAATATCTGTGTTTATATATTTTATCATAGCAGCAAGTTCTTGCCCTCTATGTCCCCTTGTCTTGGAGATAAGCAAGGAAGAACAACTGAGATCTGTGTTGTGTGAACTGAATATTAGAAACTGCAGTAAAACTGGAGATGTTTCCAGCCTGTTTGCTGGAAGTTGAACAATACTTTCAAGGCCCTTTGGCACACAGTGACCAGACTCTTAGGGTTATTTTGTGTGTGTGTGTGTGAAACACCACACAAATCACGTGCCTGTGGTCAGTATGAAATGAAGTTGGGGGCTGCCCTGAGGGTGCACATTCCCCAGCCCTACTGACAAGAGCTTTCAGCTTCAGATCTTGGCTGATGCACCTTCTGGCTGTGAAGAATATAAAAAGCAAAGCAAAAGTTTCAGCTGAGACTTCACTCACTGCTGATGTGCCAGCAGTTCATTAAGAAGAACCACAGAACATGACAATTCAAAGGATCTCTCCACTCCACACACTCAGAGCCTTTTGCAAACCTTAATCAGTGCAGGCTCACAACACCCCTTTAACAAGTAACAAATAGAGATTGAGAGGTAAAGAGAAGGTAACATCAGCAGCCACAGAGCTTCAGGCCAGAGCTTCTCCCAAACTACTATTTCCTTCACTAACTGGCAGAGGACCGCCTTTCCATATTCATTTTGTGATTATATTGAGAGCAAGCAATGGGACCACATGTGTGACCTGATTTATGAGTGAAGGTTTGGTCCCCCACCATCAGTGCTTTCCTTTGGCTGCAGAGTGCAGGAACCCATCAGGCCAGTGTTACAAACAAGCACGTACGTCTCACCACGTCAGAGGGGAGCTTCTGCCAGTGAAGCACCTTCATCCTCAGTGTTGGTGTCTTCTGAGCGTGGGGCTGCTCCCCACATCCACAGGGAGGATGGCTGCACCCAGGATTGCTACATGGCTGAGGAGATGGCAGTGATGGGGCATTTATGCCAGGCATGGAAAGAGAGGGAAGAGGCACCTTGCACCCAGGAGGCAAGGGTGGAGGTGCAGGCAGCTGTGGTAGCATGACAGCCCGTTCTTGGGAGGAAGAAGAAACATCTTTCTGGGAAGGTGATGTGCTCCCTGGACAGTGCTCTGACTTGTCAGAAAGGCCAGTTGTTGGAGAAAGGCTCAGGTCTCCACTGGGGTTCTCCTCTTCCAAGTCCATATTAACTTGAGTGCCTTTGTTCACCTTTGGAACAGATCTTCTTGACACTGCTTTGTGGTGATTTGAGCAGTGCATGCTTGATAGCAGACTCTCCATGGCTTGTCCTGGTCCCATTTTCCTGCTCTACAAGACAACAAGGAGGTGCATGGATTAGCAAAGTTCCTCACAACTGCTCTCTACTTGTAATTCCTACAGAGACACAGGAATAACAGTGGCCTTCATATTAAGGTGAGGGACAGGAATATTCCTAACTGCTTTAGAAGTGACAGTTCGTAGCAGTTTCACCTTGGTGAGTCAGGAGAAAGGCAGTCCTTCGGGCCATAAAGCTAATTTTTGACTTCTCTTGATCCTTCTACATTCTTGTTATAATACATAAAAAAAGACAGAGTAAATGCTAGCAGCATAGTAAACCCCTACCTGGTTGGTTTTTCCCCCACTGATCAGCTGTTTGGTGGGATGAATGAAAGGGTGAAGAGATGCCTCCTGGAGAACTTACTACAGCTGCTCTATAGAGAGGACATCTCAAACAGCAGGGACACAGTCACTTAACCCCGAAAAACCACGTTGCCACAATTTACCTTGAGTGCAGAAAGGTGCAGGGGATTTAAAGAGAAACTCTCAAAATAGCCTAATAAAGTAAACAAGCTACAGCTGAGGAGGAGGAGATTCAGGATAAGCTGCTTAAGTATTTGTCACTACACATGGAAATGACTTGTAAGCATTTAAATGAATAATATTATCTTTCCTATTTTGCCCTTAAACCAAATTTTAATCTATGGAAAATCTTTATATTTGCCTTGAGACTATACAGTTTCCCTCAGAGCTTCTTGCAAAAGACTGCAGAAGTCCCTATCTTGTATGTATGCCCAGTTTTAAACACAGACACAGTCCTACCAAAGTTAACAGAGTATTTGCTGGCTCAAGACTTGGCTTTGTTTGCTTGACTGAGCAAACCTTTCTTTTGCAACCAATTGCATTTCTTATGGATGAGCAGTGTCCTGGGGCACTTAATCTCAGTAGCTGGAGCTGCTGTGTGATTTCTCTCTTTATAACCCCTTCAGCAATGACCATCAAAAACGGCAGAAGCAGCACATGGTAAAAGGGGAGCAGTGAGCAAACTGCCAGTGCTCCAGAAATGACACAGTAGGTGCAGCATTTTTAGGGACTATATGTAGGCAGAAACAAAGCCTCCTGTCATTCCATTCTTGAACAAAACACACATTAATAGCATCAGCAATTTTAACTAGGTGGGGACTTTCATTTCCAGTGCAGCATGAGAGATTTTTTTTTTTTTGGTACATACACCACATTTATGTTCTCAAAGAGCTAGGTTAATATTTATGAATGACCATTTTCCTCCTGACACAGCAATTTTGGGCAGTTACTAAGACAGGAAAAACTCATTAAAGGAGCTGCATTAAAACCTGCAATTGATGCATCTCTAGTCCGTAGTATACCTGTAAAGTATCTCCTACAATTTGGAACAGTTTGTCTTTGAAACCTAGCAGTTCATAGTGATGACAGTCTCCAGCTCTTACAGCCCCAGTAAAATTGTGAACCAATGTATCTAAGGCAAAAGAAAGCAATAAAATTTTGGTATTTCTTTTCAGTCTTAATTTAGTAAGAATGGCTTACATTAGAAACATTAAATGTTTAATCAGCCAGTAAAATAACATTTGATTTACATACTAAATGGTACCAGTTAAAATAACTAAGTCAAAGGCCTATAATAGAAAATTAATATTAACCACATTTGCAGTTTACTTGAATTAATTTGTTGTTTCCATTTTTTTCCCCACAAATAAGCAGTTTCCCCAAAGGTAAAGCAGGCTTACATTTAATTTAAGTAAACAATTTAATGTACCCCTTTTAGGACTTCACAATCTTTCTACTAAACTTGTACATATGTCTGTAATTACCCTAACAGGACAAGTGAAGGATTCAGCCCTATGAAAAAGTCTAATTAGAAATAAGCCACTTTCTGCTAAAAGTATTAGGAGTAAAATGAGCTGATTAAAAAAATTTTATTAGAAATGCTCATGTTAAAATTCTGCTGCTTGTTTATTTTAATTAAGCTATGGGGAGAATCAGTAAGACTATTAATTAGGAAGCTCTTTTTCTTTTAATCAGAATGCTCATCTAAATTGCTACAGGGTTTGTGCAAAGAAAAGCCTTATTCTTAAAATCCTACTAACAAGTAGTACTATACAAGAAACAGCTAATATGCTTTGAATGATAAATAGGCTTATAATAATGTATCTCCAATGATTATACTTTAGAGACTACATAGAGAAACTCATGCTTTTAAAAAGATTAAGGCTTTGGTTTAGCTTCAAGGCAGCTGTAACTTACATTGCTGATAATGTTCAAATGAGCTTGTGGGTATATATTAAAAAGAAATCTCAGTGTGAAATTTCTCTTTAGAAAGTCCAGCATTCCCTCCCTGCTGAATACATACAGAAATATACACACATCTCAGTGCAGCCAGACAAGCACTTGCACTGGCACCACTTAGGCAGGGCAGGGAACAGAGATTGGCTCAATAAATCAGCCCAATTCTAATGATCCTGTTGAATCAGTTAACTTGCAATTAACTGTGAAGCTGTTTTCAGAGCTCCACTACTCCTTTTGTTTTATGGGGAAAGCTGATGATGCTTGAGGACCACCACAATACAGGCCTTCATTTCCACTTTTTTATCTGACTACTGACATGCTAAAAATAGGCACACTTCTCATTAGCCTTGAAACAGAAGCTGTATTTTGACAGCATAGCATTTAGAACTTTAAGTCAGATTATAAAAATATCTTACCTCTGTGTTTTAGATCATGCAAACACTCCCCAATTTTTCACTCTTTTTTCACTGCTTGTGCTGCTAATGGACTGATATGGGGCTACCTTGTTTTGTAAAACTTAATTTTCTTTGTAAAGGGAATTTCATTTATTGGTCACTATTATACTATAAACAGGGATTTCAGTGAATGTTTCAGAAGACTTGATATTACCCCTGTGTGCTATAAATACCTAAAGGGTTTCTCTTGAGGGGAAAGTTGTTTAAAAACTGTGCCCCACACGTATTCAAGGCACACCAAACGTGTAAGCACAGAGTCAATACCTGCAGTGTAAGATAGTTTGAGGATATGAAGATGTACTTCTTACCAAAGGTCTGGAGCTGAGCAGCAGGATGTATAACCCAGCTGGGGAGAGGCTTGGTCACCTGTTTGTGCAGACAGCTGCTCCCCAACTAGAACAAAGCTGTTGTTCATTAGCTCCCAATGGGCTCCACTTGCTCTGCCTTGCATTCAGGCACTGACTTGCATTAAGATGCTCCTATTGCAATATTCCTTACAGTTGACTTTGCAACTTGTGTAACTTGATTATGATTCTAGGATAAAAATAAGAAGTAGGAGAAAACAGAAGTCTTAATCCTTTCTTGCACAAGCAATCTTCTCACTATAAGATTCACTCTTTTACTTTCAGATACATTCCTACGGGTTTTCAAGGTTTTTCTGCAACCTGGAATCAGAGAGGCCTTTGGGGTACAGTAATTCCTTGCAAGTTGCCCTCTTCCTTTTGTTTTGACTCTAGTACGGCTGCAAACAGTAAAGAGAAAAAGAGAAATTTTTTTTCTTATCGCTAACAATATTTCTGTTGGGGTATTTTTCATCAATTTTGTCAAAGTGTTTCAAATGAAGCCATTACCCCCATTTTAGAGATGGGGAAACTGAGGCACAGGTTCTGTGCTTGCCCACAGCCTCTTAGGAAGCCAGTGGCAGAAAATGGGTAATCTCAGTAGCCCAAGTTGCTGGCATTTCATTTCAGTGCTCTGCCTGTCCAAACCCTCTTTAGTCTTTGCAGTCCACCTCTCATTAAGATCCAGCTACTGCTGTGCCTCCATTTCCTCTTATCAAAAAGCTGGAAGCTGTTGGAAACCGGAAGCAGTTGGAAAAAGTTGGAAACAAAGTGAAAGCACTCACTTCTCACTCTGTAACTGCCCCTCTGCTGGCAGGAATGTGGCAGTGAAGTGTGTGTGCTTAATGCCTGTGGACCCTGTCCTAGGGATGGAGTTAATGAAAAAGTCCTCCAAGGGAAATGGCTCCACTTTTTGGCAGCTGGTGGTAAGGCAGGAATGTTGGGATCTGCTGCAGGAGGAGCCTGGGGCCAGCAGCAGCAGCTGTGGGTGGCAGATGTCAGCAGGCACTGATGCTAAAACCACTTTTCTGGTCTCTGGGCCCTGCAGCAGTGATGAGGCAGGTCAAGGAACCATGGAAAGGTGTCCATAGGGCATGGAGACAGACTGTGAAAAGCAGGAGGCTGGGAGATGTGTTGTAGGATCAGCAGAGGAATTTGTAGAGAATAGGGACAAACTCCTCAAAACTGAAAGAAATGTCAACAGTTACTTCAACTGGACCTCGTTCAGCTGAAGGGATTAAAGACAGGACAGCTTTAATCTTTGGATATTTGCTAGGTTTGAGGTAGGTCATGGTTTGAGGAGATTGCTGTGTTGGCTCTCATTTGATCTACATGTAGCTGTGCTGTGGTTTGCACCCAGACCTCTGCAGCAGCTGTGTGTGTCACAGAACATGCCTTGTGGAGATCAGGGTCTCTTCTCTGTCCTCTACACCTCTAGCAAGATAGAGCAGTTGAAAATACTTGGAGGGAGAAAACCTCCTTCTTGTGCTGTTCTCCCTGGGGTCTCTCCAATTAAGGACGTGTTTTAGAAAAACAAACCATTTTTCTGTGATTTGGGATGGGTTTGTAGATTGCTGGTATGGTCAATGCAGGCACTACCCCTGGGGCATATTCTTCTGTGTAAAGCACTGTCTCACCAAAGAGGATTAACATACAGACCTGAAAGGGTTTCTGGACTCTTATTACTCATATCTTTTCTGCTTCTCTTGTATCTGCTTCTTGCTGAACAGAGAATCATAAAAAACGTTGGTTGGAAAGGACCCTGGAAATGGTTTTGTCCAAGCTCCCTTTCACAGGATCATCATCACTACTCTGGTTTTGTCTAACTGAGCTGTGAAAATCTGAACAAACTGAGGTACAAAACACGGCAAAGTGTCTAGAAAAACCTGTTGGTCTCAAAGGATGAGTCCTGGAAACTGTGTGCTACTGAGGGTTTAATTTAGATTATAAAATCAAGTTGTGGGTTTCAAAGGATTACAGGACCAGATTTCATAGACCTATTACCCTTTTTGCATGTGCTGCCTCTTCTTGTCCTTTTTCTTCCCCTATTCTGACTGATGGATTTGGTCATTAATTGTCACTAATTCATGACTAAACTTACAGCAGATTATGCTGTTTGAAGCCACATAAGTACCAGACAAACACATCAAGTTCTGCATGCCCTGAGCAGGACAAACCAACCATAACCATAATAATGTAGGTGTCATCAGCAAAGACTGCTGATCTTAGAAAAAACCTACTTTGACAGGCTGGGAGTGTATCCAAACTGACTTGATAGGAGATGACTGCCACAGAGTGATTCTTGTCTTTTGTCTTTGAGTAATGCAAGCTGAGCCCGCCTAAAGTCTCCATTAGGGAAGCACAGGGCTCCTGCTAATCCCTAGCAACACCTGGCTCTGTGTGAATTGTCACACAGCTCTTGCAGGATTGTTTATGCTGCAGCAAAGAGCATTAGAGAGTTCCTAATGTGAATTAAGTGCTAGCACAGCACGGATGAAGGGGTGAGTTACTGACAGAGCTGACTGAATATGTTGATTAACTTGCAGTGATCAAATTCTCCCCTGATATTTAAGGTCTAGTACCTGCTCTGAACTAAGGAATTGGAAACATTTTTCTTTACTATGGACCTCATTTCCATTGCAAATCCTGCAAACCATGTGGTTATTTTGCAAGATTGACACCATGCAGTAATTGCAAACATCTAGAGAGGCCCTGTCACCATCACTGCCCCATTTTTAACCCCCTGTAGTCTCACTTCTAGTAATGGGAAAACTGTTTATCATATCCTACCCAGTTTTGATTGGGAGGTGACCAAACAAAATGTGGTTTCTGATGGAGTTGGTTCATGACTGTATTTGCTTTCAGACACATTATGGGGACATAACCTCATGACTAACACATTCACCCATATTTCATGGCCATGACTACTACCACACAGACAGAAAGAGCCAGGGTTCCTACAGTGCTGATGTTTAGCATTGGTAGGCTTGCATGTTGTACTTGGTTGATCACTGTGTATCAGAAATATGAAGCTGTAGATCCAGGCTTTACATTTAGATGGAATGGAAACTGCTTAATTTTGCTGAAATTATGCATTTTTCTTTTATTTCAATTTATCCTGCCTCTTTCTAACTGGAACAGAAGGTATTTCTCAGCCCCCTTGGCTGCATGGAAGGTGGAGAGGACCAAATGGTACACTCAGCCCAAGAGATACTGGCATAGCTTTGAGATTTCAGCCATGCTCCAAGTACAGTGCAAAGCTGTGGTGATGCTCATGAACTATTTATAGCTCCATTATATTTCTATTTCTTTTCATGGAATCATTAACACTGGAGAAGGACCTCTAAGATCATCAGCTCCAACCTTGGACCAAACACCGCTGTGCCAAATAAACCACAGCACAAAGTGTCACATCAAGCAGTTTCTTGAACATTTATAGGGATGGTGAGATGTCATGTAGATCGAAAATTAGGAAGGCAAAAGTTCAGCTAGAACTCAATCTGGCCATCGCTGTTAAAGATCGCAAAAAGTGTTTTTATAAATATACTGCCAACAAAAGAGGGACAAGGAAAAATCTCCATCCTTTATGGGATGTGGAGTGGAACTATATGACAATTATGCTTGTGTGCTTTATATCCTATGTGGAAAATACAGGACTTTGGTGGACGAGTTCTCATGAATCATAGGTCTTCCCCATCCCCACCAGAGAAAGAAATTCACCAAGCATTAATTTTTATTCTAAACTCTCAAATATTTTCATTATTGAAATAAAAAAAGCCCCAACCAAAACTCCCCAAAAGCTAACCCTGAAAATCCATCTCATTAAACATACCTGATTTTTGATATGAAATATTCGGAAAGGACTTCTCCTGATTTCTCCCATACTTTCATTTTATCATATAGCCAATGCTTAATGACAGAATATGCATTTATTTGGTAGCAAGAAGCTTGTGGTGGTCACAGCCTGGTTCACATACCAGACTCCATGTGCAGTTGCTGTAATACACCACAAGAATTCTATTTTGAGGTCTGTATGCATGGTTGACTTAAATGACCACAGCTCTGTTGAATTATAGATAGGCCGTGATATTCTTTTGACCGACAATTAATTTGGTCTTGTAACTACTGAAAAATCTTCAGGGTCATGAGCTTTATTTCAAACTCATAAATGGAACAAAACTGCACATCCCAGTTGAATATCAGTCTTTGACCTGCTCTGATTATTTTCTTCTGTTCTTCTTAAATAATCACTGTAATGGAAGCAGAGCTGCTCTGGAGCAATGAATTATAAATATTGTGCTTGAATCTGCTGATTGGGATGTGATTAAATAGATAATTTACAGATGACTATTGAACAAAGAGCCTCTGGAGGCTCAAAATAACCCATTTCTTTCTGAACTCTTGAAAGCAGGGGAAAGATAATGCCAAAACCCCTCTCTTTAAAGGCCAAAGTAAGCACACAGAGTAATAAAAACTCTGGCTGTGGAAATGAGCTGCTCTCTCTGGGTGGAAATGAGGGAAGCTGAAAGACTTAGATGGAGAAATGGACACATGCTGTAGCATCTGAAGTGAACAGCCAGTGAGGCATCAGCAGGAAAGGTTCCCTAAGTAACACCCAGAAATCCTGTTTGTTCCCCAGTCCTGCATCTCCAAATGATGTTGTTCCTACTGATCAAACAGTGGGGTGCTGAGGAGGAGGCTGGCTGTGCCTGGGCCACAGGCTCTTCTGGAAACATGGAGCTGGGAGAATGTGTTTAATACTCAGGTTTTTGCAGCTTGGAGTCTGACCTGAGAGCAGCAGAGCTAGATTGAAGAGCAAAAGGATGGTGCTTGGGTGATGTGCTCTGAGACTGGAAAAGAGGGGAAAAAGGGGGAAAAAGGGGAAACCCATAGATGTGATACAGACAGTCCTGCAAATCAAACCTGGGTGACATGGTTCTACAGGGAATGATGGGGGTATACCTGCTTCTGCCAGCAGGAATGGGTTTTCTGTTGCAACAGGGCTGTGCTACTCTGCAGTGTCTCCTGCACTGAACCTGCACTGCCCACGTGTCTATTCTCAACTCATCTCTGCTTCTGTTGACCAGTTCTCAATATGCTCATAATGATGCCTTGGTTAAAGCAAACCACTGATTTAATTCTTGGTTTCACTTCTAAGTTTTCAGTATTACAAGGACATAAGTCCTATTAAGCCAAGCAAAATAAGCTTTAGCCTGCACATTAGTTTAGCCACAGTGAGTTACCATATAAATGAACAGTTCTGAAATGTACCCAGCTCTTCCACTGGATTTATGTTTCAGCACATATCACACCATAGATTCAACAAACATAGATAATTTTAAATGGACAGCTATGTACAAAATTATTATACAGTGTTATTACAAAACTTGAGAAATAAAGCTCTGAATTTTGAAAACACAATACTGCACAGTCCCAGTTTTAAAGCCAAAGTAACACGATTCCACGCGTTCTGCAGCTCGGACAGACTCTCGAGTACAAGCAGCTGACAATGAAGTCAAACCCAGAGATTTACTACAGGATAAGCTGAAAATGTGTCCAATAGAGCACTCTGGAAAACCTCTTCCTTTTGCTTTAGTAAGAGAAACCAGGGCCCTGGTTCTCCAAAAGTTGATGGATGCATCAGCATGTGTGACAAGACTACTTAAGACTACTGATGTGCCTCAACTTAACTGCACATAAGCATCATGTCAGAACCAGACACTGTTTCTATGGCCATATGCTTATTTAAATACATACTTTTACTTGTTTTTTTTCCCTGTAACCAATTTCCCTTGCTTTAAGTAATTGAGAGTAAAAATACATTTGTCTAATCTAGGTCTTGGATTTGGTCCAATATAAGTTGTCAATGGGCAATGAGAAGAGGGACTTAACACACCTCCACCTCTGATGGTACAGCCACTGCTTAATTTATACCCTTAATTTAGTTGAGGCACTGCTGTTTTTAACACTTCTTCCAGGGCTAAACACTGCAGTCTGTTCTTGGGCCACACTCAGCTGTCATTTCAAGAGGAGTCTGGCCTAAGAGCAGGTGGAAAGACTTGGCTTCCAGGACAGTGGATGACAGGTCTGACCCTTTCACCACCACTATGCACAGAGCCATCCCCTGCCCCACAGCTGCCCAGTGCAAGGCACAGGCTGAGGGGTCCAAAGTCTCTGGGGAGGCTCTTTAGGTCCTGGGGAGGGGAGTGAAAGGCTGCATGAGGAGAGGCTGTGGATCTTCATGGGGCAGAAGTTCTCCATGGTGGCATTTCATTGAAGCAGAACCCGGAGTCTCAGAAGCTGGCAGCACTCCAGGGACACGTGAGAGGTTCTCTCATACCTTCTGCCTTGCCATGACACCTGCAGGAAGAGGGGAAAATGCAAATTATTTGTAACTATGAACAAAAGTGGTGTGGTTTTGCATGCATGTGTTGGGTGCTACTAGGGAAATCTGTTTTATCTGTTCCTCAGATAACCTAAAACCAGGTAGTTTGATGTGCTTAATAAAAACCTCATGTTTCCAGAACCAATCTTGATGTTCCAGAGTTTGGGCAACTTTGCTTTTAAGTTTAGTCCAATTATCCTTCTCTAAGTATTAAATTGCTGAACTAACTAAATCTAGAGGACTTAGCAGGACTGTCAGAAGGATGGGGCAGCACACTGTAGCTGTGTCACTCCATAACTGAATCAAATACCATTTCTGAAGGCAGACATGAAGGCAAAGGCCTAGCAGGAAGATGAGCTATGAGATGATTGATGACATTCTCACAGTCTATTTAAAAACTGCCCACAGACAATACTGGCTCTGAAGAAGGGGAGGTGAAGCATCTGTCCCTCAAGAATTAAAGGAAAACCAGGACTCTCAATCCCTTCTGTGTCTTTGCAGGGAAAGGCTGATGTGCCACTCTGCCATGTCATAGCTGCCTTTCTGCCCTTTCCCTCCCTCCTTGCCAGGCTGTGGTCTCTGAGCTGGTCTGTAATCCCAGTTTGGTTTTCCTTTTATTTTCTAGGGAATAAATCAACTAGATCTGTGAGCAGGGAAATTGCTAAAGCCCAGCTGCTGAAGCCCAGTTGCTTATGGACTTGTGCTTTCAAGGCTTTTCTTTCCCCCAACCATTCCAAGTGACATACAGAGGGGAGGAAAAGGGGAGCTGCACAAACAAACATGAACATTTGTCTGTAGGAATTCTCTAGGGTTTAAGGCAGGCACACTCAAAGAGAGGTCTCTTGAGTTCAGGTGTTTGTACAGTCTCTCCTCTCTTTTACTGTCACCTTTATAAAATGATTCTTTAAGTTCCTTCTGGACTTGGTTGGAAATGAGTTGGGATGTCTCCAGGGTGCACACAAACAGTGTGACTGCCAGTGCCTTGATTCCAGAGGAAAAACAGCTAAACCATTTCTTTCAAGAACATGAAGATAATGTGGAATACCACTCTTAGATGTAGAAGCTGACATTTAAAGACATTATTACAGAAATTGCTGCATAACAAGATATGGTCAAGGTGAGGCAAGAACTCAGTAGCTGATTACAGTCTTTTACTGCTCTGAAAGATTATCACAGAGTCACAGGCTCTTCCTGCCCTCTGCTGCTGTTAGGGAAGCTCTAAAAACTCATAAGGGGTTTGAGTCTTGATCCCTGAAGCTGGATCTGCACAAGAAGGAAGAAGATTTCTGTGGCTTCACTGAGGCCCATTAACTTCCACATCAGCAAATCTACCAGAGAAAGAAATACCCTGTACCAAAAGAGAACTAGTGGGGAGCTGAACAGACCATGTATGCTTGGGAGAAAACATTAAAAAAAAAAAATCTGGTAGAAGATCCTAAGGAAAAATACTGATTGGTAATACTCTAGGCTTGCTGAATCTGTCTTATCAAGAAGTTCTGTCTTGTCTGTCTAATCAAGACAGGAGCTGCATATGGGAGAGGAAGATTTCTGGCAAGAGACTAAGACAAGCAAATGGATTTTTGCTTCTGCTGCCCTTGCTGTGTGACATACAGAAGAAGAAGAGGAAAAAAGAGAAGTGCAGGTTTCAAGGGGCAGCTTGATGCCCTCCTGGCATCAAAGCCCAGGTAGGCTCTGCTGGTGCAATGCCAAGCACTGCATTCCAAGGATGCAGTGAAACTCCTGCCTGACTTCATAAAGGTACTGTATGCCCATGCATTCTTCTTGTTGCATTTCTATGTCTTCCTAGGACAAAGTGAAACTGTGTTGCATATATTTTTTTTTCAAATAGGACTTTCTTTAAGCCTGTATGTTTAAAAAAAAAATTAGTTTAGCTTAACTCGTGGTTCCAGCTGCCCTTCTAATCCAGCATGTCCACTGGTCCTGGTGTACTTCTCACCTATGCCTCAGTGCTACTATTTTCTGTCCCTGCAGGAAATCTTCCTTAGCATTTTTAAACCAATAGACAGCTACTTCCACTTCATGTAATCCTATGGTAGTGCAAGAAAAGGACCAAAAGGAGGGCAGGAGTAGTGAGGACTGTAACTACCCAATGTATATCCCATTTTCTCTTGCTAGCAGTGATGCTCCGGGTGCCGGAACAAAAGCAGTCCTGTGGGGAAATCCTGCACAGATTCCTCCTGCCTCTGTGCAGGAGCAGGGCTCCCAGCTGGGCTCCCAGCCCCAGGGAACTGGGGATGCTGGAGAATACATACATTCCTTTCAGGAAACAAGACAAAGAGTGATTTGATAATATTGATTTAGTTCATAAGAGATGCTCATCAGCATGGAAAGGACAATGTGTAACTATGCAATTTCAGTACAGTGGGTGTTTCAGTTGTTTATTTTTCTTGCTTTTCTTTCTACTTGCTGTAAAAACAGGGCAAGTTGTGCAAATCAAAGGCTCATCCTAGAACTCCTTTTGAGGGGCAACCGTATGTTGCCAGCATCAGTGAAGGATGCAGGGAACTTGTGTGCAACTCTGGAGTTGAATTTAGCTTTGAGTGGGAGCTGGTATCTTGCTCCAACTAGTATTTGTCCCTGTGTCCAGTGTTTTATTCCCTTTTCCAGATACCCATATTTAAACAGTGCTTTAGAAAGTGGTCACCCACAAGTGGTTACCCACAAGTACTGAAATTGCATTTTTACAGTTTTTGAGAAAATAATGTGATCAAAGCAAGGACTTTGTTCATCACATGAAGTTTGATTGTTTGGTTAGAATAATGGCTTTTAATTATCTGCAGGGAGAAGCAGTTTGGCTGCTGCTGACACAGAGGACAAACATGTGGGCTGTGACCCTTTGTCGAATGGAGATCAGCACTGACTCCACTCAACGCAAGATCAACACCCGGGAGAGTAAAAATCAGGGCAACAAATTTATTTCACATGTGTTTGTGATTAGACACAAAGACAAAAAGCTCAGGTGATATGGTGAATACTGATTAGGTCTGTGAGGTCCCAGTGCTGTGGTTAGTTAACAAAAAAAACACATTTGTGAGTTTACATACCTCATTGTGCAACACAATCTTTTTTTGTTTTATTATCTCCAGTATCAGTCTCAACCTCTGCTTTTGAACAAAAGAGAGACACTAAATATATCTCATCATGGCAAGGCCAAGGTAGCAAGGAACTTTTTATGATGAAAATACTGTCTAGTAGCAGAGAGGTTCCTAAGAACACAGAATCTTTGAATGGTTTGAGTTGGAAGGGACCTTAAAGATCATCTAGTTCCAACCCTCTTGATGCAGTCCCTGGATGCCCAGGGAACCCTGTGGCTTTTGCAGGCTGGGGTCAGTTCTTAAGCTAGGAGTCCTAATTTCAGGTGTCAGAAAAGCATTGCCAGGGCTGGGAGCATGGGATGCTCCCACTGCTGCAGCTTCTGCTCCTCTGGAGAAGGAAGTTTGGGAACCACTGTTACAGGAAATCACTTCTCATTCCTGGTTTGTTTTTAACTAAGGGATAGTGGCATGTTTAGAAATGTAAATAACTACAACCATGGGGCATGCTGCATTAAAAGGGTAAGTCCCTCTGTGGCAGCTGCTCAACCTATGCCATCTTTCTCAGCAATGGTTATTCAAACCCTCCTTTCCTTTTGCCTCTACTCTCCTTGAAAGGAAAAACATCAAGCACTGGTAAAAAGAGGATTTCCCATTTGCCTGCCTATTTTTCTGACCTCAGGATCTTGCAGGAAACAGGCTTTGGAAAGTATATTGTAAGTTCTAAAGGCTGACAAACCTACAAGGCACCATCAATTTGGGATTAAGGTACCCAACCAAGGGTGGTAGGACCTAAAGGACTTGGACACTCTTCCCAGGTTTGGGACTGGCTGAGGACTTTTGGTATGAAGAGGGAGCCTGTGTGGCTCCAGGAGCTGAGCTCCCTCCCAGCCCCAGCAGGGCATCCCAACTGGAGGATGATCCTTGGTGGAATCACCAGCAGGATGCTCTTTTTCAGTGACTGACCTTTCCCCCTCCCTCTGCAGCGATGGTTTGAGGGCTTAATGTTTAGAAGCCACCTAAAGCACCCCTGGGGCAGCTTGTCAGGCAAAGTGCTGTTGCAGTAAAGGGAAAAAACCAAACAACCCCAAGGCAGCATTGATGTTGCTGCTTTTATGTGTTTATAAGTAGTTCAGGGGGTGATTGCTGATTAAGTACCCAGTATTAACTGCTCTGAATCACTGCTCTGGAGCCTAATGGAGCTCTTGTTTGCACATAACCATGCCTTGTAGCTGTCTTTAGCACACTTGACAGATGTGCTTATTGCCATCTTTACTGCTTATGTGTAATGGGCTTTTTAATTATTGATTCATCATTACTCCTTTATAAACTACTTATACATGTCACCAGAATGAACTATGCTTGTGTTTTTCTTTTTAAACCTCTTTTGGGTTTGAAAAATATAACAGCTGCACGAAACAGTGTAACTCCAGGGGCAGGGGACATTGGGCCTTGAAGTGGAAAGAAACAGGTGTATACAAATATATCAGGAAGGTTCCCACATGTAAGTCAGTCCCCGAGGGCTATTTATAAAATAGGCTACCTGAGTAGCTTTTGCTGTGCCTCTTCTTCTTCTTCCGTTTTCCCGACGGCCTCTGCTTTTCCCTGTCGCTGTGAGTTTGCTCTGGGGGGAGTGTTGCTGAACAAGAGGAGTCAGTGGCCGGCTCCTCTGAGAAGGATTTGTCTTGAGAGGTGTCCAACAGCAAGTCTGTACCAGGGTCTTCATTTTCCTTCATCATTTCTTTTGACCCTGCCTGCTGAGCCTCATGGCAGGGAGCAGGCTGAGCACTCTCTGAGCCCTCAGTTGGGCATTCCTTGTCCTGGCCTCCTGACACGGACCCATTAGTCCAGCTCAGTTGGTCTCTCAGAGCAGAGGCTGAACTGCTGCTCACAAAGCTTATCCTTGTGCCTATGTCAGTCACAGAGAAGGCAAGGGAGCCGCTCTTTGTGCTGGGCTGGAGGCTTTCCACGTTGTTTGCCTGCTCCATCCCGGGGCCCAGCATGGTCTGACTGGCTCCATCAGCTTCCACCATGCTCACTGAGGGACTTTTGGTCTGGGACTCCAGTGGCAAACTTCCTCCAGCACTGTTTTTAGGTAATACCTGGCCTGAAGCTGAAGCATTTGTGACACCTCCACCTGTCTCCATTGGGGCAGTGGTTGAGGGAGGAGTGCTTTCTGAGGTATGTTCATCCTTGTTTTGCTTGGTCTGGTCATCAATCTGCGTCCCTGCTGCTTGATCCTTCATGCTCTTTCCTTTAAACAGAAAACACACAATCAGCCACAGCTGCAGTTTCACCAGGAATCAACCAAGATGCACCTACTCTGCAGAGGTTACAGGTTAGCAGCTGCCTGTGGAGGCAGCACTGACCCTAAAGCAGCTATGCTGAGGCATCATCAGTTTATCCTCCCTGTACCTCCCCTCCTTATCCGCATGTGGTCACCCCAGCTGGACTCCAGGCTCCAGCTCAGCAAAGCCCCTGATATGTTTTCAGCAGGTGTTAATGTGTCTTTGCTGCAAAATGGCTGATTTCCATGGAGGCTCTGGGCCTTGCAAGGAAGCCTGAAAGTCTACAGCAGGATAAAGAACCCACCTGTGAGGTCCTGGACCAGGCTGGACTGCTGGCTTGGCTGTGTGAGCACTTCAGCACTGCCCATTAGCCAGCCTTAATGTGCCCTTGCAGAGCAGGTCTAGGAGAGCCATGGATAGACCAATGTCCTTGGACTTGCCTAACTGCACTGACACTGAGATCAAGAGATCAAAGAAAAGCTAAACCCATGGGTTATCTCCTCACAAGCACCTAAAGGACTTGGGTACTTCTGCAAATAGGGTTTCTTATCTTTTTTAAAGGGTTCTTCAGTCTTCCAAGTGTAGACTAAGATGGGATGCAGCAGTCCCTAAGGCTGTGGAGACACACATTGTGCTACTGAGGCTTGAGAGCACAGAGAGGACTCGTGTGGGGATAACAGCAGTACCCCATCAGCATGGTGCCATGGCTGACACATGGATCAAGCACCTCAGAGAGTTTATCAACACAGATGCAGGGCCATGCTGCTCCAAATTCATGCTGATTTTCTGACAGACCTGGCTAGCAACAGCTCAAGGCTCTCTGCTCCTCTTCTCCTTGGCACTGGCTGCAAAGCCTTCTTAAATAAAATGCCCCAATGCAAACACAAAGGCTTCTTGCTGGTGCATGCCTGGCTCAGGCTCAGAGGCAGATGGGAATGAATAGGTGCAGGTACAATCAGGTCTGTGTCCTTACCAGACTGGCTTTCCTCAGGGCTCTCTGCAGACAAGGCTTTAGGAACCGCATCTGACTCGTGCCTGTTCTTTGTCTTTCTCAGCGTGAAGCCTTTCCTTATGTCGGCGAGCAGGGCGTCGATGACACACACCTCCTCCTGCTTCATCAGCCCCTTCTTGACTGGGGGCACAGAGAGATGGGTGTTAAACCTGCCCATGAGACAGGCCAGGAGGACACTGCAGTGATGCCACTGCTGGAGGTGGCTACTGCTCTCCCAGCACAAGCAACCACTGGGCAGGAGAAAGGCACCTACACCAGCCCTGGGAGCAGCCCGTGCTCCATGACAAGGGATTTGCTCCCAAGTCTTGGTGCCACAGCCTGGCAGCAGTGGCACCAGCTCTGCCTGGACATGTCCCTGGTTGTCCCATGACCGTGAAATATTCCCTGTTTCTTATCAATGTTGGTGGGAACTCTTTTTTTTTTTTTTTAAGAGGAAAAATAATTTTCATTTTTCTTTCCTCTTAGCTTCTTCCAATTACATTTTTCAGTCTTAATTTTCATCCACAAGAAGGCATATTTAAGTAACATGCAAGATTTTTGGGACAACTGTGGTAAAGAGAGACTATTCAAGTGTATACAGGAGCCTTGGACAGAGGATAAGTCGTATGTTTCTTTTTAGATTTGGGATTCAAAAGTTATGTTTAGAAACTGAAAAAGTTAAATGAAATGTTTAATTTGTGGTGATTTTCTTTCTTCTTTGCTGTTTAGTCAGCAAACCTAAAATTAACTTCTCTGCCCAGCTGCAACTGTGGAAAGTCAATTTTTAGCTATGGCTGTAAGACACCTAAAAGCCTTTAGTCAGCCAGCACCTGGAAACCTACAAAATACATTACCACTGCTTGTCCATTAAAGCAGGACCACCAAAGAGCTCCCATCTCTATTTTTTGAAGCCATTTCAGATACTCACTGACTTTTCCATTTTCTCCCTTCTGTCTCTTCCCCTCTTCCTCTTCTAGCTGTTTTTTCCTCTTCTCTGCTTTGGCAGCTTGCTCCTTTCTGTCCTTGTTTTCCTGCAGTGAGGTGACAGTGGCATGAGAAGGTTGGGTAACTTTAACTGCTAAAGAAGCTGATGAAGAGAAAGGGGATCTACAGATGAAGGAAGATAAATTCTGGCTTCATAAATTCTGGCAATAAATGAAATGGGCATTGGGAATAAGGGCTGTCTTACCAAAATGGTGAGAGGGGACCGCTGACTTGGCCAGGACTCTGCCACGTCCCAGTCGGAGGTGGCAGTGGTGACATGCCTCACACAGCTACCTGTAGTGTGCTCACCTGCCTGACCTCTAGCTGAAGTGAAAGTGAGAGATACTGAAGCCACAGTTTTTTCCAAACAGGTGGCTTTATTACTACATATCCCCCTTCTAAGCCTGTTTGCTCAGGTTGGAGCAAAGGGTTAAGTTTTGTAAGCCCCTTTCTCTAAAACTTGCACACTTGGCCCAAAAGGACCTTTGTGACTCTGCAGCTGAAGTTGCAACAAAATCACAAATCCCTGGTGTTTGGGCCAGGCCCAAAACTGCATGAGGATGCAGTGGAGGAGGGATCAGACACCATTTCACTGGGGCACCTCATGCCAAGTGGCAAGAGGAGGAGGCTGTAATCAGGCTCCCCCCTGGATTTGGGTGCCCATCCCATGTGCATTGGAGTGGAGGCAGCTGCCAGCACTGGGGATGCTCAGCATCCTGTGTGCAGATGCCAACCTTCAGGGCTCGGATGAAGAGATCTCTGAAGGTCTTCATGATGCTAAATATGTCCTCCAATGACAGCTTGCTTGGGTCTTCACAGAGATAATTTGCAAGTTCTTCTCTCTTCTTTTCGATGGTTTCAAATTCTTCTTCCAGCTTTCTGGAGGCTTCAATGCTGTCCTGAAATGCATTAAATGCACACAGTAAAACACCATCCAGAGGACAACGAGTGAAGTGCACTCACAGAAAAAGGATTAGAGCTTAGAGCAGGACTCTGGGTCCTGGCTTTTAACTGCAGCAGAGTTTTGGGGAAGCAGGTGGGAAGAAATTAAGATTTGCAGATGATCTTTACTCTTGGCAACTGCGCTGTGCCAGTTTTCAGGGATGTCTTGAGCAGGACATGGAAAGCTCCATGCAAAGCTTAATCCCAAGCAAAGGGCTTCACTCTGGTGATCCACACAGAAGGTGACCATCTCTTAAAGTGAGGAGTCACACAAAAGCATGGACAGAGCAGTTGGGGCACACACCAAAGGTATCTAGGTTTGGGGTGCAGCTGGCAAATGCACATTTGGGTTGTGCAGCATTACAGCCTATTTCCAAATCTGAGAGCATGTCTTGTGGCAGGGTTTTCTCTCCTCTCATGAGGCTCCTCAGCTGCATATGTACCATGCACCACCTCTCTGTGTGTAATGGGGGAGACCTAAGGCAGCTCCATTACTCACCTGGATGGGTTTCTCATACTGTTCTTTCACATCCTCATTTGATGATAAGACTTTCTGCTGAAGCTCCAGCAACTTCTTTAAGTTGGTACCGGACTCCGTGCGTATAATATCAAGATTAATTCTGAAATCACACAGAACCCTGCCATTAGTTGACACTCCAGCATCTTGAGCTGACCAAGGAGTGGACAAGTCTGAACTGGTGGTTTGGTTACCCCTCTGCTTCCCACCACTGCACTGAACTGAATCCTGTGCTCTGAACTCCCTATACAGTCCAAGCTCATGGAAAACAGCTTCCCTCCACAGTACTTAGAGAAAGGCTGCCAGGCCTACCTACAATTCTGTGTATTGGGTACATGAATGCCAAAAAAAGTCCACCTGTTCAAAAGGCTGTTCTCCACCCGCCGTGCTCAGCATTAGCTCACTTCCCCTGCCTGGAGCTACTTCAGAAATGCTTCTGGGCAGCTGACCTTCACCAGTTCCTGCCACCACAAAGGCAGTGCACACTTCAGAAGGGTCTGGGAGGCAGTTTTAACTGGCTGCTCTGCAAAATTCAGTCCTAAGTGTTGCCAGCTGTAGTAGAATTATTATATATTAAAGGACTTTCAACATTCATCAACCAAATCTTTCAGTTAAAACTATGTAAGATGCCATCTTGTTAATCTCTATACCAGCTGTGTGTGTCCTAATTTCTGGTACATTGTTGATGTGCATGGGATTTATTTTTGTTTTTAATTCAAAGGAAGTGGCACACAATTTTACCCTGCTGCTTTTGAAACATATTCAAGATCCTTTGGCAGTTCCAGTAGGTCCTTGTGGCTGTTTTCTACTTCCTGAAGAGGAAGAGAGAAAGAAGTATTATTTGGAGTATGGCAGGAGCTGAGGGGAAGCTGGGGGGAAGACACATGGACAGAAGTGTCCAGGAAGGATGACTGTGCTGTGTTCTGCTACTGCCCCCCGTTTGCAGTTTGCCCATTCAGAGAGGAAAGGTGTTTCCCCTGGCTATAAAAACACAGAAGAGTGCTGAACCCTCAGAAATACTCATAGTTCAAAGCAAAGCAGAGCTCTTCCTGAGCATGGAGGGAGGCAGGATTGTGGTTTGATGCAATCTGACACTTCCTACGGTCCCAGAAGGGTACTATAAGGCCTTGAATCTTGCATTCTTTACTTTCACAGCTGTCCTTGCTGAAGCTACTGCCAGCTAAAGCTGGCACACGTTCAACAGGGCTTGAACATGTGTAACTGAAACTGAGGGACATTGATGAATGAAGGTGGCAGAGCAGACCATGAGCAAAAAAGATAAAAACAGCATTGCAGGGAACAGGAAAGCCATGGGGGCTTGGAGAGAAGCATGAAAAGCCTGAGCACAGTCTGGAGGAAAAGGGAAAGTCCATGGAAAGGCAGAAAGGCTCAATGGGTACAGATGAGCCAGGACAGCTTTGTGCTCTGTGGTTTGCTGCTGCTGATCTGCAGATTGCACAAATTTGAAAGGAAGTTGCAAACACTGTGGGAAAAGATGCTGGAGGGAAGCAGAGCAAGTCAAAATAAGGAGCAATGCCCACAAGCAGCCTTCATCAGAGTCACCAGAGTGATTCAAATGCTCCTGACTTGTGACACTCTGGGGCTTGCCAGGGAGGATGTGAGTATGAGAATGTGGCATTAGCCAACAGTAGAGCATGGAGGAGAAATGTTTCATCTGTGATAAAACCCTCCCTCTTCCCTACTGTGCAGGCTTGGCAGTGGTACCTCTAGAATATGGTGGAGCAGTGTAATGCGGGTTTGGTTGGCTTTGGTTTCTGTTAGTTTGAGTAAAGTGCTGATTTTAAACCCATCGGCATCGCCTGTGTGACTGCCCTACAAGAGAGAAAGAAAGCAGACATAACTCCTGTGTCCATCCAAATTACAGCCCTAAAGGAGATAATTCACAGACTGTAATGGGGAGAGGAGAAGACCAAAAAAGTCCTTACATAATTCAGGAAGTTTCCAACTTTGAGAATCAGTTGACAAAAGACTGGCAGGCGATGACTGGTCAGAAGATCTGAAAAACGTAAGGGACTTTTAAGCAAGAGCTCTGTTACACCAGAACATTTCCTAAACTGTTTTGAAATTGGGATTCTGAATTCCACTAAATCAAATTTGGTATTTTGGCTTTGCCACCCAATGCCCAACCAGCAGAGAAACTGATTCTGTGTAGGTTCAGTTTCATGGGTTATAAAAGTCTTTGTTGACTTATGTTTCTTTCTTTACATATGGTCTCTCATTTCCTAATGGCAAATAACCTGGAGTTGGACACTCCTCACTAACAGCAATCAGGGTCCTGCCTTTCTTGCAAGTTTCCTAGTGTGGGCAAGGGTAACTGGGCTTCAAATTGAATCTTGCCAACTTCATTTAGCTGTGCTGTGAAGCCAGTTCTGACTGCACTGTGATCACCTGCAGCTGCTAAAACCAGACATGCTCACCCTGCTCTTGGTGTCTCACGGCAGAGGTGATTATTGGCCAGGCATGAAGAGTACAGTCCCTGTCCTTGCTCTTATGACAGGGTGCTGCAGTGCTGTGCTTTCTGAAGCAATCAGCTTTGAGGCAGGAACAGCTCCAAAAGAAAAACTGAGCTGCTGGGAAGTCACTTTGGGGGAAGCTTCAATTTATCCCAGCAGACAGCTGTAATGCCAGCTAGAGAAACCTCCAGCAGGAGTTGGGGGAACTGGCTCTGTAGGACAGGTGACACTTGACAGTGCCAAGAAGAGCATACTGCTCTCAGAGGAGTGGGATCTAATGTTTCTGTCACAGGAAGCCAAAATCTATTACATAAACTTTCTGTGTACTCACCATATTGGAGCATCAGCAATTTATAACCCAAAATAACAACCTTTTTCTTCTGGTTCCACTTCTAGGCAGGGAAATACTAAATCATCTCTACTTGCAGGGGAAGTTTGGGGTAGGCTTTTCTGGCAGTAGAGAAAATTGCTGTATGCAGTTCTTAGTTTGGGAAATAATGCTGAATGGATGGATTAGCTGCAGCAGGGCCAGCTGTCTAAATTCAGCTCCTTTGAAAGGGCTGATGAACTTCCAGCACTTCACCATTTGAAGTGTTCCAGAGGAATACATCTGCTGCAGAATAAAAGGGATGAGGGTGAGAGGAAATTATCTTTGGTCCTGTTAAGGGCTTTGACCATCAGTGGAGATACCTAAAGTTGCATCCCATTTGCAGCAAACCAGTGAATGGACCACACAGGAGTTCTTTGGGGTTTGGGTAGTAATGCTGCAGAGCTCTAGGGGAGTTTTGGGGGTAACACTGCAGAGCTCCGGGCAAGATTTGTGGGGATTAACATTTCCTGTCTTAAATCAGATCCAGAAATAAGCTGAGGTCATCTGTACCTTCACAGGCTCTCCGGATGGCTTCAGCTTTGGGCTGGATCATGTCGAGCACCACGGTGGTCTCTTCACACATCAGCATGCACTCAATGCGCAGCTGGTAGCTAAGGGTGGACATGGGGTCACAGCATAAGGGCACTGGGATCTCAGCCAGCACAGCAGCCCCTCCCACATCACCAGCAAGCCCACGCCACCCCACAACACTGCTGTCACCCACATCCACACCAAACCACCTGTGGGTGTCACCTGTGGAGGGAGGCGAGGGCTGCTGCTGGCCCTGAGGACCAGTAGGGATGTAGGTTCTGCTGATGAGCTGTGATCAGCAAGGAGAGGAGTTTCTCCTCCTTGGCATTGCATCTGGCACTGCCTTTCACTAAGTTATGGAGCATCCTAGGGCAGATCTGACCCTGAGTCTGGGCCAGCTTCTGCTGGTTCAGAGGGAGAGGAGGTGCTGGATCAGGAGGAGCCTTTCATCTAAGGGTAACAGGGAAAGGGACAGCTCCAAGGTGGAAGGAGGAATCCACCAGGTATATCCATCAGTGTTGGTCAGTGAGGGTCTTTTAAAGAAACTTAAACTTCCCAGAGGTAAATCAAGAAACAGACTTGGCTGAAGTTCATGGCCAGTATAACCTTACCTGGGAATCTGAAGGAGGAGAAGATAGAACTGATCTGCATTTGCTAGCTTTGATTTATCTTCTTTGAAGGCCTTCAGGTTTTCTATCTAATGAGAAATAAAGAATCAAGACTGCAGGGCTGCACTATGTGTTCAGCTCTGTGAACCAAGGGTAGAGCTTTCCTTCTGACCTCATGCTTTTCAGGCAGCAGCTTCAGCAACTGCTTCAGAACCTCAACATCAAACTTGGTCCGGTCCCCATTCTGGATCATGGCAGTCACCTCTTCATTGGAGCTGCAGGGAGGAGGAGCAGAGCCAGCCATCAACCAAAGACCACTTTTCAACTATCACACACCACCAAGAGATTTATCTGTGCAAGTAAGTACCTCTGTGCTTTCCCTAGTAAAGAGTCACAATAATCCAAAAGGAAAGGTATCTCCCCACAATTAACTTAGAATAAGGACCTGGATCCCTGCTATGACCCAAATCTTATTTCTGGCCCTGATCAAATGACTCAAGGCCAGAGATGAATCCTGCAACTGAGATCCTGTCAGAGCATTTTTTTATCTTAAAAGAAAATTGAACTCTTCATTTGTCCATTAGCCCTAATTTGAGGAGGGATGTGACCTCCAGATGTGTCTCACAGTCTGTGTTGCCCTAAGAGTCTGTGCCACAACTTCATCTGTAAAACGGAGATGTAACTGCTTTGCCAACGTATGGGGGAGTTTTTTGATGTAAAAACATAATTAAACCCCTAAACCCAGTACTTTAAAGACAGTGTAGGACAAAATGGGGAATGTTCAGATGATCTGGTAGCATGGACCACCAAAGCACATTGGCTAGAACAGATTTCGTGAGGACCTTCCAGATTCTGCAAAACCTGCTCAAAGTTTTGTCAACTGTCACGAAAACTGGCCATATCTTACCATTTAAATTGCTTCAAAAATATGTTCAAATTGAGACTTTTCTTGGAGTCCAAAAATGTGATCTTCATTAAAGAAAAAGAAGATATCTCATATTAGATGAGCTGTCTGCAGGGATCTTTACTCGAAAAAACGAGGGGGGCCTCCTCACCTCCTTCGGCTCTGCCTTCACTGGTGCTGCTGTCTTCTCCTTGGGGGTGGGCTGTGGGAAGCAGAACAGCTGCTCAATGCTGCTGTAGTTGGGCTCTATGGTTTCCTCACTGCTGCTGCTCACAGAAGCCCACATTGAGTGGCTCTCTGAAAGAAAGACAAAGTGTTCAGGCTGGCTGCAGGGACAGCTGAAAGCTCCTGGCGCCTGGGCAAGGTGAGCTGCTAGCAGGGACACTTCAGAACATGAATGAAATAAGAAGAGACATATTTATCCATATTGGTGGACAAATGGTCATTACTGAGGAGGAGCAAGTGCCACAGGTGGGATCCAAAGGGCCTGAAGGGCAATTAAATCTGGTAAGGGGAGGCAGCACTGGGCACACAGTGGCTGTACAGCCCCATCCCTCCCTGTAAAACTGTGCTCTCCTCCATGCTGGGCAAACTGGATCAGCATGACAAGGACCTCAGACATTTCATTTCTTGTCCTCTGGTTGATATTATTTCTGCTTCCTTGCATCCTAATGGAGGGACTGGGTACAACTTGGACATTTTCTGACTGTGTCCTTCTCTATTTTTCATTTATACTCAAGTCTACGTGTATAATGCTGGCTACAGGACTGCTCGAATTAATTTCCAGTGCAATTCCTTATATCTTAAAAAATTCATCACCTTAACATGCCTGTAGAAGCCTCTACTGAAATAATCCCAACACTTTACTGCTCTTGTGATTGAAGACATGCCTTATTTAGATTTCACCTCTGCCTACTTTCATGCAGTGGATGCCTTACTTGTTTAGGACAAAGCTGACACAGCTTGTCCGAGATTCTTCTCACATTTCATGCTCCACTTTGAATTCACTAGTAGAGGGAAATGTAACCCAAAAATCAAGAGATATGTGATGTGATCCTCACATGCACTCTTACTCATGACTTCACTATACCCAGATACAAGCACAGATGAGCTGGGTAATAAGAGTTTCAGGTAAATCAGAGCCTTAGCACATCACAGTGATTAGGAAAATATTCCCATCCCTTTCTCTTAAGTTCAAAGTATTTTAGTTATAAACAAGCTATTCCAAAGTACTAATTCAGCTGGAATAGTTACTATTACATTAATAGTTTCATGTTACTTTTATATCAGCTCTGCAGGTCAAAAGTAAAGGAAATCAGGGAATTCTGTACCTAAACAGAGTCAACCACATCTGACAAACTCTGAGATAGTATTTCCTCCCCTGGGAAGCAAAAGCAGCAGTGACTTTGTGCCAGAAGCACCCACCTCTCACCACGTTGGAGGGCAGCTTCTGCCAATTCAGCTTCTTCATTCTCAGCGTTGGTGTCTTCACTGTCTTGTGGGGAGGCCTGCCCAAGCCCAGGGGGCAGCTGTACTGGGAGGCCACCACGGCTTCTATGTAATCTCCTGTCATGCCAGGAAGGAGGGGTGGAGGGGGAGGGATACCACCCATGCCAGTCAGTGGAGGTGGAGGGGGAGGGATACCCCCCATGCCAGGCAGTGGGGGTGGAGGGGGAGGAATGCCCCCCATGCCAGGCAGTGGGGGTGGAGGGGGAGGGATACCAACCATGCCAGGCAATGGAGGTGGAGGAGGAGGGACACCACCCATGCCAGGCAGTGGAGGTGGAGGAGGAGGGATACCACCCATGCCANGAGGTGCCGAGTTGGGAGCCGTGTTGGAGGGAGGGTTAGATTTCTCTGGCAGAGCACAGCAGGCTGTGAACTGGCAGGCTGAGATCTTCTTTTCGTGGTCCAGTGGCCCTGAGGATGCTGCTGGTGCCCTGGTGGGGTTTGATGATGCCACTGGACACCGAGCTGCACGTGCACATGGTTCTGGTTCAGCCTGGACAGCTCCAGCTGTGCTCCCAGACAGGCGGCTCTCAGCTCGCCTTTGTTTGTTTGGATGTTTTTTGATAGACAGCAGCCTCTCAATGACTTCTTCAACTGTGTTCCCCTGGACTAGAGAAATGAGTCAGAGTCAGGGTCAGGGAAGGGAATGAGGCCCACAGGCTGGTTCATGCTATTCAACCCTCACCAAGCAGGACATCTGGAGCCATGGAGAGCCCATTTCCTGGTGTCACTTCACACAACTACACTTTTGGCTTCTAGGCAATTTCTGTCCCATGTGCCCAGCCCACAGACACTTCTGAGCAGGCCTGCCAGCACCACAGGCCAGCACCAGTGGCAGGATGCCAGTGAGGACAGATTCTCACTGACTCCCAGGAGCCAAAGATCAGGGATTAACCTTTAAAACAAGACTGGGAATCCCAAGCCCACTGCTAAATGTGGCCACCCACATGGATGAAGCTTCACTTGACCTTATACAGAAGGTGTAGCTTTGTCCCAGCTTCTGTACAGCTCTTATCAAGTCCCACAGATTATTTCCTGCACACTGGGGAAAGACTTTCATGGGACAAGGGAAAACAAGAGGAGTGTGCAAGGCTGGATGGATCTGTCATTCTTACTGTCATTGGCGAGTAAAAGGGCTCTGTTCACCACGGCATCCAAGGACTCCCACAGCAGGAGGCTGGAGTGATGAGAGGGTTCCAAGTGCAGCAGGCTCTGAAGGATGGACAGCAGCTGCACAGAGACTGGAGAGCGGCTCACCTGGAAGACAGAGAAGCTTCTGTCACAGCAAGGCTGGTTCTGAGCAAAGTGGATCAACTTTGTGGCCATTGTGCGACCTCACACCCCATAAAGGGGCAACTTACTTTATTGAAGAGAGATGAAAAGACCTCATGATGATCATTCATGTTTACCCCATCACATATCCTCAATAATTCCTCATCATCCTCTATTTTGAACTCCTCAAATGTGTCACACTGGATAAGCAGATCCTCCTCTGCGATGTCTCTGCAATATTACAGCATTAGTTTTCATTGGACAGCCCTTCACTAATTTTCAGATTACTGTTGTTGTTAAATGGCTTCTATTTCTTTGCCTCTCAGACTCAGCCAGTTGGTGTTGAAAGTACCCAACTCTGCCTGATTTATAAAGGATGAGATGCCACCAGTGCATCCTTTCTTGAATGGAATGTACCTCTTCCTACAATCAACACATACAAAGGAATGGGACTTCTCAAGGCATCACCTGGCCCAGCATAGGCTTGCTATGGAATTCTCTTTGGAGCTGTAACAAGAGTGGCATTCTGACCTCTTTGGCCACCACCTTCATTTTCTTAAAGTCAGGACTAACTGAAAATATTCCAGTGATGTTTCTGTTTGAAAAACCTCCTTCTCTGTTATTTAAAACTGGATTTAAAAAAACACAGACACTCTAAAGCTGACTTTTTCAGCACTCTCAAGACTACTCAGTGTTAGAATTTTACAGTTGCTGCTCTATTAAAAGATCTTCTCTTCCCTAATTTTTATGGTATTGGATGGAGCAATTCCAGTTACATGGATAACTGCAACTCACATAAACTGCATTCTAGAATTTATCACAGATGTTTCTGATAGAACATAATTTTAAAATTACATTCAGATATGCATTAGTAAATTGTTTTGCTGGACGCTTCTGCGACCAACAGCAACAGTGAAGTGGTTCTGAACACAGTGAGCTGCTCAGTGACCCCACAGCATTGCTTCAGATCCAGTCTGAAACAGCCTCAATGAGGACATTGCTACTCCATCTGTGCCCAGAGCCTCTGTGCATGCCATCTGTGCCAACAGCTGTCCCTGTGACACTGTGGTTGGCAAGAGCATCTTAGCACTGGCCAAATGCCTCCAGCTCCCATGGAATGGGTGCATACAAGCATGGTCCACTCCACCCAGGCACACTGCTCTTCACACAACAGAAGGCTGGATAAGTATTACGTTTCCACAGCTACTTCACTGTGAATCTCATTTAAAAAATATTTAAGTAGAGATCCTTACCTTAGCTTGTCTAAAACATCCAACAGCTGAAGCCCTGGCAGGTGAAAAAAATAGATATAGTTGCATTATGACCCACTTGGTACTTATTTGTTATGATCTTTATATATGTTATGCTCATAAACACTTTTTGCAGAGAGAAAAAGTGAAAATATCTTCAGATGGATCTATCAAAGTGGGTAGAGTCATCTGTCAAATGAGACACCACAGCACACATCTGCAGCACCTGTGTGAACCACTGCACAATCCCCCTGTGGTTGTTGAGTGACACAGGCACTTGTGAGGCACGAGTGACCTCAGTCCAAATTAGGTACCTAAAATCAGTCTGATACTGTCAAATGTTCCTTGATCTCCACGGAGAGAAATGGAGCCCAGGCTCACCAACTTGGATGCACTCAGTATGAGAGGTGAACCCCAACAATGGTACCTAGGAGCTTGGGATTCTAGCAGCTGGAAAGAACTTCTGAGCCATGGGACAGCCTCTGTGGCTCAACTGAGTAGACACAGAGTGAAGAAACTTTATCAACTCTTACAAGTAGTTGCAATATATGGAAATGTGACCACATAATCTGGCTGGTTATAGAAATGCTCTGAAGAAGCTCAAGTGATATGGTGCTGCTGGGATTCCAGAAAAGATCAAAGCTATGGGAAAGCAGCAAAGTTTAAAAAATCCATTGACAGAAAGGCTATTGAGAATAAAGGTAAAAAGAAAGAAGAAAATTAATACCCTCCCCAGCCTCTTCAGGCACCTTATGGATTTGGTACTGACTTTCTCCAGGGAAAGGTGTAACAAACATCCTTACCTATGAACTCGTTTCTGATTTGTGTCCTTGTTCTTAGCTCTTCTTTGCCCAGGATGATGGCATTGATAGCACTCAGCAGTGTCACCATGTATGGCACGTTGTCTGTGTTGGAGAGCTCGTTCATGATGATGCTGAACCGATACTGCTGGTTCTTCACACTCTGTTGGTAACACAACTGATATTATCACAAGAATGGTCTATATAGACCTATATATGCCTATAAATGCCCATGACTATAGTGCAGGCTCTCAGATGGAATTATCATCTGCAATCCTCGGGTAATCCCACTGTGCACAGGACAGGAAGACACAGGTAAAAGCAGCACCCCTCCACTATGGAGCAGGGGCTGGTTGGCACAGAAAGTCACTGAAAACACCTCTTGGATCTCTTTGTGCTTTCTGGTAACTGATGCATGTACCTGAGCTCGTGGGCAGTGAAACCTGTGGATGTGGCACCATTTATTCTGCTGATCTGGTGGTGCTTTTGCTGCCAGAAAGCACCTTGTGGTTGGCACTCATCTGTCCACACGAGTCACAGAACAGCACCACAGACCTACGCTGACCACAAAAAACCTCCTACAGCTTTCACCCTATAAACTCCTACTTCTCTTACCAAAACAATGCAAAACAAACTTTATTCCCACCCTTTTCTGTGGTACATGGATCTGTCTGCATGGATCAAAGCTGAGCCATTCCTCCTGCTCCAACCAAACACTTGCCTTGTAATGGTCCAAGGCATCCAGAGCCAAAGAATGGCCATCTGATGAGTAAATGCACAGTGCAGCCAGGAGCTCAAATATTTGCTTTTTGACCATGACATTAGTTGTGTCAAGTGCTGTAGGAAAAACAGAACAAAACAAAGCAGAATTTATAATGACATTAATGCTCTGAATCTCAGTGTCTTCTGCTACATGAGCTATGAGCTGTAGTAGAAAAGAGACTGAAGGAGGGGACCCATTACAATGGAAGATGGGAAGATGAATATTTTAATGTACAGATATCCCATCCTAATAGCATTATGTGATGGTTACTTCTAGTGGGAACAGTAAATGCTACAGGTATCCCAGTGGCATTTTGGGGCAGCTTGTAGCTATTCATCTTTTCCATGTTCCAGTGACGTGCTGTAACAGCAGCCAAGATTTTTCAGCACTCACAAAATTTATTTCCCATTTTCACATATGGGTATTTTCTAGAACAGCAGATGAACAATTTTCTTTGATTAATGACTCTTATTTTTAGTGCAGAAAAGCTCAATATGCATATGAGTTACAGCAATTGTTCCAACGGGTCTCATGCAATCCCTTTCTGCACTACTCATTCTCTGTGAGCCCTGGGAGCTGGGAGGAAGTGCATTAAACTGTCTTATTTTTCCTATATTAGAGCACAAAGAAGCTCCAACACTGAAAAGTTCAGGATACCCCTGTTTTCACAGTACAAAAATGCCAGGTCCATATTTTATATAGGCTAAGAAAACAGAGGGTAAAGAGGAATGAAAGGGGCTTCAAAGAGGGAAGCAAGTCAGCTTTCAGACTAAATGCATTTTAAAAAGCTGTTAATAAGGGCTTCTGGGTACACAAGTCATCCTTCCAGCCCCAGCACCATGAAGTGCTGTACAGTAAGTTCTACAAGATGCCCTGGTGAGTTTCAAAGCTAATGACAAGCCAAGTGAATGGCAGGAGAACATAAGTGGTGGTACCCACCATCTTCCAGGAGGAGCAGAGTCAGCAGCACAGAGAGCAGGCTCCACTGAGCCCAAACATGCCACTTTCCCTCCTCTTTACAGGCTCCAAGACTCCAAGCCCTTTCAGTTCCTCTCCTCTGCCCCTGGGGCTCTCAAAGACCGAATAGCAAATGTCTCCTGACAACCAAAGGGCTGAAGATTTCTCATGCCTGTGTACAGACAAGGCTGGGCTTATCCCCAGCTTCTCAGTAAACTATGACAATATTTGTGTGGAAATAGCACTGGGTGCCAATGTGATTTCATAGCAGTTTTGTTTTAAAGAAAACAACCTCATTGATCAGTTGTGACCAACCATTTCCATCTAGCCAGGTGCAGAGCAGGAGGATAAGCAACAGGAAAGTGCCTCCCCTGCCATGCAGCATGTGATGGATGAAGCAGGAAGATGTCTCCTCACCTTGGAAGAGTTTTCTGACGTAGCCCTCGTTGCTCACAATGTATTCTATGCCCTTGTGGGAGTTCATGACCGCGCGCACACAGCTAATGCAGGTGAGCTGAAGCAAGGCATCGGAGATCCTGGCCACCCCCCGCCCAGACAGCCTGTCCAGGGCCTCCAGGAGCAGGTCCAGCCCGGACAGCTCCAGGAACTGGACCATCCAGGCATCGTCGCTGTTCTCCAGCCTCTTCTTCAGCCCGGAGTAGTTCACCACGGAGGGCATCTGCAGGAGACGGATGCACAGCTCTGGCTCTGCGTTCTCCAGGTTGGCCTCTGACTGGTCAGTCTCCTGGGCTCCAAGCTTCTCCTTCAGGGCAGCCCACTTCTTGTGGGCACCTTCCTTTTTGATTGACATTGTGAGCAATTTGTTCTGAAAGAAAAAGAAAAGATAAAGTGAGAAGTTTGTCTGGACTGACCAAAAACTATCCAGTAGCCCTGCTTTTTCTCCAGTAATTGGGATGTAAAGCCCAACTACAGCAGGTCCCAGCTCTCCAGCATGGAGGGCACACACTGCAACCAGTCCTCTGTTGAAGAAACTCAATATATCCCCACCTTAACCACACACATTACATTCAGGATCTGAAGACTCTGTGCACAGACTTTTAGCACATCCAAGCCAGCAAATACAGCTTTAAAAGTAGCCAATTTACACCAGTGAATTGCCACTACCTATTTTTATGCAATGATAGGATAAGGTTGGAAGCAGCATTATCAGCTCTGGACTCCTAATGCCCATTAAACCACTTCAAAATCTCACTGTGCTGGAGAGGCTGTGCAGTTTCTAAGCATTTGTAATGGGATGGAGAAATCATTTTGAGCATATCCCGCTCGTAAGAGCATCTGATTACCCTGTTCCTCTTTCGCTTTTGTTTCTTTTGATTGATGTTAATTTTATAGCACTCATTTAATCCCTTCCTGTCTGCTGCAATAGCAAATATGTTTGTACACATGGTGTTTATGCCTGATAATGTGAGAGCCTGGCAGGCTGTGAGTGCAGGTACAGCAGCAGAAGGCTGGCTGCAAGAACAGCAGAGCACCTCTTTGGAGATGGGGAGCACTGGCCTGTCTCCCTGGAGGACATGGCCTGTCCAGCCAGGCCAGCAGCAGCAAGGAAGGGCAAGAACTGATTCAGCACAGAGAAACTGCAAAGCCAAGTGTAACTCTTGGTGCCAGATTTTATAGTTTTAGGCAGGATTATTATTTTTCAGACTCACAGGGGTCAGTGCAGGTCCTTTTCAAAGCTGCATGTAATCATTTTGGCCACTGAGACTAGACTGGATGGTCAGAGCCCTGTGCTAATAATGCCAAGGTTGTGGATTTGATCTCCATATGGGCCGTTCGCTTAAGAGTTGGATTTGATGATCTTTGTGGGTCCCTTCCAACTCAGAATATTCTGTGAAATCTGTGATTCTGTTTTAAAGCTGAATTAGTCCCATAGATGTCAGTTTTCCCCACAAAAATTGATAATACCTCCCCGTCCTGCCATACCACCAGTCCCTCTGTTCCCCTGGGCTGCTGAGCCTGCGAAGAGCTCAAAATAACCTGGGGCCAGTTGGCCCCAAAACTCAGCACTTAGGGGACTGAAGGGATTATGGGAGACTCTTATTTTTCCTTCCCAGCTCGAGCACAAGGCTTTCTAGCCCAGCAGTGACTAGAAAAAGTGCTTGAAAAATCTAAACTAAGTAACCTCTGGAAGGTTTTTTTTTTCCAGAAAGCCAAGATAAAGGATGGACCCTTTACACTGGCTGGAAAAAATCTCATTTTAAAGGCTGCCTTGTGATTTTTTCCTGGGGACTGTGCCATTGAGAAAGGTCCTGGCTCCTTCCCCGCAGCAGAGCTGCATGGCTTCTGTTTTACCCAAAGAGTCATTTTGGCAATCTCCCCTTGGCAAACACACAGCCAAAAGATTTGCTCACTGATTAGTGATAGGCATGATATTACAGGCCAAAATTTGCCTCTTGGAAAGATGCAAAGTGTGATGGTGTAGGACAGTTGAAAAATTTCCCTGAGAAAATGTGATGGTGGGACTTTCTGGCAGCTCATAGCAGCAAAGTCTGCATTGAGAGGTCAGAGGGTGGAGGAATTAGCAGGATATGGTGACAAAAAATCCATTTAGAGAGCTCTGGAGAAACCCTCTTGCAGAGTTTTCTTTTGCTTCAGAGGGAAAAGAGCTGGCCAAGCACCCAGTTGCTCCCTGTTCTGTTAGCTGAAAAAATGATGGTCACGATCCAAAAACATGAAGTGGCAAGTATACCATCTGAGAACACACTGTACAGCTGAAAAGTGATAAAAAGCACCATAAAAAAACCCCAACCCAACCAATCCCCAAACAAACCTCCCTGCCAAAGCACAGGCTTGAGTTTCCAGGATTTGTCATCACTCCCTGCAGTCCAGAGCCCTTACTCACTCTTGGTAAAATTCTTTTTGGGATTAGTCAACCCCAGTCCCTCCCCAGTATTCAAGCCCAGGAATTTGGGTTAGGCTTGATGCAAAGGAGATGAGAAATCCTTCCTCACTGGAGAGAGAGAAGCAAAAGTTTCCTGCTCCAGGTTCACAGCCCTGGGGATGGGGCAGCATCCTACACGTCTCACCAGTCAGGTGACTGCAAATCTACAGTCACGGGGATGGAGAGTTCCACCTGGAGTCAAATCCTCCTCCATGCTGTGCATGGAGCCCAGCCACCCCTTTCCAGTCCTGGGGTCAAGCTGGACCTTCAGTGTAGGGCAGTACTGAGGACCACCTGACCCAGGTGTTGGTCAGCCCGGGGGCTGCACAAGTGGCTGCCAACTGAAGCTCCTCTTCTCTTGTGTGACTTCTTTTTATACTTAGCAAATCACTTTTTTCATTTGAACATGACTAAAGATTTCTTATCCAGCGAGATAACAAAGCAGGCTGACTTCTTGCTCCCAGACGCATGAATGCCTCATTTTATTGTATTTGTAATATGCTGTATCAGCTGCAGCAAGTCAGAGAAACTACAACAGCATTATGGACTTCAGGCTTAGCTGATTCCTGAAAATTAAGCTCCACCAGTGCAACAGGAGACAGGAAATACTGAGAGAGCATCCTGTTTACCAGCAGATTTGTTCTGAATTATCCTTCCCTCCCACCTGCTCCGCACAGATGTGAAGAGATGAGAAACAGAACCGGGCAGCACCTCTCCACACAGTCCTGGCTTGTGTTTTTATGCACTAAAATGAACAAATTGGATTGATTAAATATTCTTCCCCAGAGAGAGTGCACTCTTTTTGAAGGAAAGGATAAAGGTAGCTAATGTATCTAATTGTAAAAAGGGAATAAAATAAACAGGAGCTGCACTATATAAATGAAATGAATATGGAGGAGATGGCAATACGACTTTGCAGATGGTGTGATAAATCTGTTTACAAACACAGACATGAGTGATATATTGTGAATGCAACATCTTTCCATATTTTCCATGAAGCAAAGTGTTGCAAAAATGTTTGGATACAACCTTAAAGGGCTGCTGGTTTTGCCTTTTATCTCTGACCACAGGAGCTTGTTAGCAGGTGAATGATCTCAGCAGAGTGAGGCAGACAAGGACTGGAATGGAACACACCTACCTGGCTGCATCACAGAGGCTGTTTCGACTGTGATGGCCAAGGAAAGTGCCCTGACAACACCAGACAGGAGAGCTGAACACACCTCACCTTTTCCCAGCAGAAGGCCATGGGCAGAGAGGGGGCTGTAGTGGTGGAAGCAGCGTCCCCAGACCCTGTGTGTGACCATGCCTGCAGCACCCACGCTCTGCCTCCCCAGCTGCCTGCTCAGCACTGAGGCTGGGTGCTGCTCCCTTGGGCACAACCCAACAGTGTGTCTGTGCTGGCTGCTGTGGGGACACTCACAGCCACAACAAACAATCATGGAATACTTTAGGTTAGATTAAAAACCCTCAAGGTCATCAAGTCCAACCATTAACCCAGCACTACCAAGCCCACCACTAAACCATGTCCCCAAGTGCCACATCTGCATGTCTTAAATGCAACCCTCCCCTCATCTTCTCATGCTCAGAGGCTGGTTAGCCCTGATGGGGAATCACAGAATGTTAAGGGGTTAGAATGGACCCTAAAGATCACCTAGTCCCATTTCCCCTACCATGGGCAGCGACATCTCCCACCAGACCAGGTTGCTGAAAGCCCCATCCAGCCTGGCCTGGATGCCAGGGTTGTGGCATCCACAGCCTCACTGGGCAACCTGTGACAGTGTCTAGCCACCCTCACAGCAAAAAATCTCCCCCTCTTTCAATCTGTACCCATTACTAGTTGTCCTACCACTACAGTTCCTGATGGAGAGTCTCTGGCTTCCCTCTAGGCCCCCTCCAGATACTACAAGGTTGCTATAAGGTCTAAAGCAGCATCAATGTAAAAGTACTTTTAATTTTAGGAGATTCCTTTGGGAAACATATCCTGAGAGCTTGTGTTCTTGCACGTGGCAACAGCAATATCACAATTCATGGTGCCAACTCCTTGGATCACTGGGTTTGCAAGGTTATAACGTTCCCTGCATCCATACACACAACCCGGTCTGTAAAATTTCCTCCTCCTTTCTTTCTAAATCTAGTGCTTCCCAGATTCAGTTTTCTGTGCCTCTCTGTCCTTCAAGTCCACTCCTAGGGAGATGACATCTGTGGGAGATAAATCAGGGCACATCAATACTTCCTCCATCCTGTGAAGCTGTGGAGAACAGAGCTGCACAGCACAGCTTTCAGTCTAAATTATTGCATGCCTCCAGGATGACACAGATCACAGCAAGGACTGGGGAGGACATGTAAAAAGAGATTTCTCAGGGCAGCTAAGTATAATTGAGTGAAAACGAAAGAAAGAAAAACTGCAGGTCAAAACTATTCTGATTTTTTGGGAAGCAGACCCACTGCCTATGCAGAAGAACAGGGGCTGGTGTGTGTGAGGGGGAACAGCAGCTCCTTGCTGCCCTTTGAAGAATTCTGGGAGCATCTCAATCCCACAAGCTGCCCTCACAGCCCTCTGCTCCCTTCCACAAGGCTTCCAGGGTGAGAAAAAAGCTCCTTTATGCTGCTTGGTCCCCCCTCCCTCCCTCCATGCCTGCTCCTGGCACTCAGGAGCCCATTCTGCCTGGCTGACTGCTAATGACAGGTTTCGCTTTGGGTAGTTCCAGTTTTCCCTCTGCTGCTGGGAAAACGCCAAGCCTTTGTATTTTGCAACATGTCAGACTACTCAGTCCCTAAAAAGAAACAACATCCTGGCTTTGTGCTTTCCAAAATCGCTTCTGGAAGTGTGATGTGTTTCCTTCACCTCTCCTTTTGCTTTCATTTGTGCTGTTGTTTTCCTTTGCAGTGTCGGAAGAGCTCACCCACGTAAAGGCCAACAAACCATCCTCCCATGCTCCAAGATGAGGTGGGGGAAAGCACAGATCTCTATTTTAGACATCAGCCTGACCCCTTGGTGTGGGCCCATCAGTGTCTGTAGGAACCAGCAGCATTCTCAGTCTCCCAGGGCAGCTGAGGATAAGGGCATGGTGGGAAATTCAGGCAACCAAACCAAAGGCATGGTCTGCACAGCAGACCTTGCCCCAGCATGCAAACCAAGTGCTGCTCCATCATTCTGCTGCCATGGCCAGTAGCCTCAGCAGTCTTTAGATCTAAATATTCTGTAGATCACCTGTATCAGAGGCCAGAATGTGTGATTTATGATTAAAAAATGAAAAGGTTTCGGAATGAGTGCCCACTCTTGCTCTTCAGTAATGAAGAAGGTCATGAGGTCTCTGGCACACTGTGCTTCACTTTGGCACAGCCTACAGGAGCTCTCACAACACAGCCCAGCTTGGCTGTGGCCTCAGCAGTGCTGCAAACCATTATGGGGAATATTTTGTCTTTAGGAAATGGGGGAGCATGGGCACACACCCTGCTGCAGCTGGAAGGCAGGACCTGTGCCATCCACACTCTGACTGGGCTGGTACAGGGCTGGCAATGGCTTCTGCTGGGAGCAAATTCCCAGAAAAGGCCTTCAGTGCATAGACAAAGAGTGGCCATACTGGTATAAATTTGTATGTTTTGTCAGTGTGGCTTATTCTTTCACAAATAAAGGAAAAACACGTTGTTCTGATTCTGTCCCATTCACCACTATCAGGATGCTGTGTGCCAGCACAGCTTTTCTCTCCTGAGCAAATACAATCTACAGTATTGTGTGATGTCTCACAAAATGGGTAAATGTGTCCATTCAATATATATTGGTAGCAGTGGAGTTACACCAGGTTTAACCCCACCAGTAAAGGAAAAAAAAAAGATCACTGGTGCCTTCTTCCTCAGTAAATAAACATATAAACAAATTTCTCATTGGGCTGCTACAGGACCACAAACAAGTCAAGCACAAGTGAGGTGCTCAAGGATGTTTATGTCAGGATCTTCAGTGGCCTCTAAATTCTTATTTATATGAGAGGTTCTACGAGCTTAGCTTCAAATGGGTTTGAAACCACTCTTTGTTACTGTGAGTGTGAAGACACTTTAACAATCACTTCCCTTAACGTGGTGAGCCAGGTTTAAACCAGACTGGTGCAGCTGTCAGATTTTGTTTCTGTAATGGCCACTGCTCCTGGGGGAGAAAGTGGCTCATCTGTGTGAGTGCCAAGTCAGACAAACCAGCACCAGAAGCTTTCCAGGCTGGGTGGGAACCCCGGGCACCCTCGTGTGCTGCCGCAGCCTTGGCAGGCACCTTGGATTCCAGGCTGGAGGGATGTGAGCTGGTGGCCAGTGCTGGCCCCATGCAGAGGGTGCCAGCCCCAGCTGTGCCAAATGGGGCCACCAGTGCTTCCCCCTAGTCCTTCCCCACTGCTGCTGTCAGCAGCCCCATGGGTTTGTCAGCATTTGAAATGCAATTCATCATCATCGTTTGGGGTCATGTGAGGAGCAGAAGTTGTTACCCAGCAACATGGACAGTGCAGTGGTAACTTTCTAAGACTCTTGGCTTCTGCTCTGTGGGAAGCTGTCACACAAACAGATAAGAGAGCCAAAACCCTTTTATTGCCCTTTTTTTTGTTGATACTTTTCAAAACCTCCCCAGGATGCCAAAAGGACAGCGAAAACTGTCAAGAGGGAAGAATTCCTACCTCAGAGCTGCAGCCAAATTATTCCCTTGTCTCTCCCACATGGAAGGATGCTTCTCCACCAGTTGTGTCAGCCCTCCCTTCCCCAGCCAGCTCCTTTTCTCCTTCTCTCCACCAAGCAACCTTCAGTCAACTTTGCATGCCCTAAGAAAGTTCAACAGGATGTCAGTGTCTGATAGTATGCAAATACCACTCTTGGGAAAGGTGCAAGGAAGTGACTTCTGCAGCCTCCAGGGAAGGCATTTGCATGTCATTTGTCCCCCTCATTCACTCTGTGCTGGTGGCTGGGAAGGTGGGAGCCTTGCCCCCACTCCATGCCTGTGTGCCAATATGAAAAAGCACTCCTGGCATGGGGTGACTCAAAGCAGGGAAATGACCAAAGCAGGGAAATGATCTGGCAAAGGGAAGGAAAAACAATGAGAAGCTAAAAAGAGGATGCAGGGTGGTCAGGGTGGTGGGATGGAGAGCTTGGGTGTGGGTGGGGACAGCCCCTTGCATCTTGCATAAACTGCGCTGGGTTTTCTGGCTTTGTGCCACCAGAGCTTTAAACAGTGCAAGACCTCAGGGGTCTTTGCAATGCTGGAAGAACCAGGAGAGTTTAAAATATTGAGGATTTGTAATCTGAGGCTGCTCACTCTGGGAGAGGGGCCACATAGCAAAGGCTGGGAGCTCAGGCAGTGTCCTCTGGACAGGGGCTCGATGACAGGAATTCTCCTCTCACTGGGCACCACTAAGGTCCTGCTGAGCTTCGGTCCAGCCCAGCTTTTATGGCCTGAGCAGGCTCTGAAGACATTAAAAGCTCTTTTTTACAGAAAACATCTCTGTGCCTTTCTGGTTGATATTTCATGTCAAAACTAGTTTGTGAGCCACAGCTGCAAAATGCCTGCACTCAGCCTCCCAGGAGGCGCTAACTGAAACCCAGTCATTATTAAATTGTGAATATTTCAACATGGCCCACTTCAGCATAGGCCTCCTGCCTAGCTCAGGGGTAGCAGTTAGGCTTCAAATTCTTACTCTGTGAGGTTCTACCCTGAACTGAACCTCCCAGATCAAAAGTTGGAACCCACACCAAGAGTCTTCCTGCCCTAAGTGGGAAACTCAACCCTGGTGTACATGAGCACAACTCCACCAGTATTAGAAATACACTGATCTGTCTGCCCTTTGGTCCAAATTCAGTTGGCCTTTAGGAGACCAAATTGCCCACGTGCTTTCTAATTAAAACAGTTTCACCATAACAATGAAATGTCCAGGGAAATGACTCTGCATAATTCCCCATCCTGCCATAGGAAACACTCTGGGGGTGTGCCCATACAATACAAGACTATTGTTAATTCAGGATGGGTTTTACAACAGCAAATGAATGTCCCTTTACATTTCATGCACTCCTGAAGTGTAATCCCCAAGTCCTCAAAAGATTAGAGGCTAATCTGGTTCTCGGGAGCAGGACCAGGCTCACAGCAGGTTTTAGTGGAAAAATAAAGTTTAAGAGAAAAAAAATCCTGCAAAGAAAGGATTGTGATAGTGCAAATTCCTGTCCTTGAAAACCATGGAAGCAATGTAAAAGGTTATCAATCAGGTCCCATCAGGTTTCATCTGAAGCCTGGATCCCAGAAATTCCAGAAATGTTTTTCCTTCTAGAAAGGTTCCATAATTTCTGACATGCAAAAAACCCCACTCAACAAAACCCCCCCCAAAAAAAAAAACAAAAGCAAAAAAGCAGAAGTGGAGAAATTGAGCCAAAAAGCAGGAAAACCAGGTCTCAGGCTGCACTGTTCCTCTGCAGGCCACATGGACATGAACTTTTAAATTGCACAGAGAGAGGGCTAAATAGTTCTTCCCCAGCAAATTAGCCCAATTTCACCTCAGTTTTCTAGCAGATGATTTGGTGGTCCTCTGAATAGTAACTACACCCAAAATCAAACAGATTATATCAAGAACTAAGAGTTTAGTTTCATGTTAGGTAAAGTATAGCTGAGACCCTCTACTTTTTGAGTATTACTCTGCTGCCTCTGAATCACAGTGTTATGGCTTCACTGCCCACATGGCTGCTCCACAAAATTCAGGAATCCAATTAAACAGACATAAATACAACCCATTTGCCTTTGGGAATTAAGATTATTCCTAATTACAGCAATCTCGCTGCTCTATGTTTCTGTGACAAATTTATTCCCATGCCAGTGTCTTTTCAAAGAAGTCATGTCAAGGGTTCTGGAAAAGGGACACCCACCTCATTTTGGGCTGGCAGGGAGACCTGTGCCAGCCAGAGGTCTGCTGCAATGGCTCTTTCTAGGTGATCCTGCCTAAAATGCCTCGTATCACTCCCTTCTAAATCACTAAACATCAGCACAGACAGCATTCAAGAATCCAAGGTGCAATATTCACCTCTGCATCTCTGTGATGGGTGTTGTTGGGTACTCTGGCACCCATGGGGCCAGGGGTAACAACTACATGTCTACAGGGGAAGAATTAGAGAAATAAACTTGGATAATTCAATTTCTATGTTCATCTGAGAACTGAACTCTGAGTTAAACAGAAGGACCAGTGTCAAACAAAGTGCTGAAATGGCACTGAAAGGGAATTAGGCATGCATGAAGACATACAAATTTAGGGGGAGAGCAAAGTAAAATTTAGGAAAAGAGTCAAATCCTCCCCCTGCCCACAAGGCATCTGACATATGGCAACATGACCTTATGCACTGGGGGCAGCAGGAGATGCCAGAAGAGCTACTGGGATGTAAATGGGGTGAACTAATGATGACCTTCCCAGGTATTGGAAGAGCACAGTGCCAGCAGCCAGTTTGCTCCCTCATGGGGAGCAGAGACATCTGAGCATCCTCAGGAAAGCACAGGAGCAAGACAGGAACTGCAGCCTGCTGCTGGCTCTTACTGAATTTCTCTACTCTCCTTGAAGACTGACATCCCTCCAGCTCTCCTGTCACAGACCAGCTCTCCGATTGCTTTGCGGCTGAATGCATTCACTTTAGAGGATGTTAAAAGGAGAAAAAAAAAAGCCTTCTGAAGTAGTCTTTACCCAATGAATACTTCAGAGGACAAAAAATAAAGGACTCTGCTACTGCCAGTAGCATATTTCCAGGAACTCTGTATCTAATGGAGTCGACCTGCTTAAAACATCCATAACATTCATTTGCTCTGCAGTTCTTTTGGTACGAAGCTCCTGCAAGAAAGAAACATTTTGGGGAGGGTGCTTCCACCTGAGGAGATTAAACCACGAACTGTGAGGAACTGGGAGTTTAATTTGGAAAGCAGGTACAGGTTTCTAAATGATGTATGTGCTCCTAAGCATGGGCAAAAAGCTTAATATTTATTGTTTATTTATGCTGCATACATATAGTGCACCCTTGCTAAGGCTGCAGGGGAACTGCTCAGGCATTGCCACGATGAAGGGTGCCACAGCAGCTGAATTCTGCTCCTGGTACACATGCTGGTGCTGCAGCAAGATGTAATTACAGAAAAAAGACCTTCTGAGCCCTGCCCCAGAGGGAGAGAGGCAGACAGGTCCTGTTTAGCTGCATCCTTCCAGCACAAGCACAAGCCCTTCTCACCTGCACAAGGGTGAAGATCTTCAGGTAGGCAGCAGCTCTTCTCTAGAAACCAGTTTGGTGCTGAAGGACCACAGGGGAAAGGGTTGAGGGCATCACCAAGAACTACCCAGACCCATATTTACAGACATCCCTTCTGAACAAAGCTACCAAGACACTGGAATAGTACAGAAGGGGGAAGTGTTTTTCCAGCTGTTCTCCGAACAGGCTGCAAACGCAATTCCCTTCTACAGAGATCAGCGTCTCCATTCAGCTGCTGCTGAATCACAGGGGTTGGTGTCTCATCTGGTGAACAGCCCAAATGCAAACATCCTGAGTGTTTTTGTTCAGATAAGGCTGACCACAGCCAGGATTCCTAATGGCATGGGTGAAGCACGCATTCCACACACTAAGGAGAACAGCCCCAGATACCGTCAGGTACTTTCCTGCTCGCTTGTGTGAGCGTGAACATTACCAAGGGTAATCAGAGAACCTGCTCAGCTGCTAATTCAAGAAGTTAAGCATTTGAGCCGTTTAAAATAAATGCTTGAAGAAGGCTGGTTTAGCATGATTTCAACATTAATCCACTCTAAAGATGCCTTCAGGGTATTTTCTCTGCTGCTGGGTAAAAAAGTTTGAAGAGCCTATTTTGTAACGCAGTAATCCTAAAACATTAATGGGTTTAACCTTTCATTTTGCTACAGTACTTGTTCCAGCTGTTTTGAGAAAACCTAAAATTGTCCTCCTAGATACTAACTTTTCAGTTCCAACTCAGTCTCCATATTAAAGTGAAGAGATTTTAGTATGGGCCAACCAACTGGGGATCATGGGAAAGGTCTCATGCTTGTCAAAATATGACCTTACTATAAATGCAGGATATTTTATGATTATCATTTTGACCGTTTTCAGTTTTTCTTTATCACTTTAGATACTGTTTTGTTTCTTGCAAAGAAATCAGTTGTTCAATCATATCCTCAGGTTTGCATAGTCCAAAGAGTTGCAGTGCTTTATGCCAGCTGAACATGTGGCTGTTGTTAATCTTCAAGAGGAAAATCACTGTATTTGTCTGATAAACTAATATACAATGAATATTAGAATATAATTTTATAAGTGATTCATCTCTACACATATGGCTTGCTTTCTTACAAGTGTTATCAGAACAGGTGTTTGGGAATTACAGGCTTGTAAATCAATTAAGCTTTGTGTTAGTCCTTTCCCTTCCTTTCTAGATAAATAGAGGTCTTCTTTAAGGCTTGGTAATGTTTGCAGAGGTTCAGTCCATTTCCAGTAATGGAAACAACAAAATCCAAAATTTATCCCCAGGCTTATAAAAGAAGCTTCAGGACTGGGTAAATATAAAATAACTCATGAATATTGGACAGCTTGTTCTGAAATGGGAACTACAGCCCATCAGTGCACAAACAAGGGAGCACAGCCAGGCAGGCTGGAAAGCAGCCTTCCAAGGGAGAAATGGAACAGCTCAGCCAGTTTTCAGATGAGAGCTACTCAGGGAGCCTGCTGCCACATCGCATGACAAAAACCAGAAAGGAAGCAAGTTATAAAATGTATCAGGGAATAAAAATATTTGTTCCCCAGTTCACCTTCATGGCAGGCTCACATTTGCACCATTTGTCATGTAAGTCAAGAAGAAGACACATTCACAAATACTTCCTAAATTGCAGAGCCCATTGCTGACCTGACAGGTAAATATTATATTCTTAGAGTTTTTTACTCTGTGTGAACTTTTTTCCTTTGGCTCAGAGCAGATTTGCTTCACTGCATTGTGCACGCAGTTGAAAGTTAAGCCGACCAATTCTAAAGGATTTCTTTTTTTTTTTTCTTTTTCTTTTCTAAATAGCAGAAGTAATTAATCTGCTTTAGAGAATGAATCAGCCTTTTCTGAGCTAGACACACACAGAGGAGATTGTGGCTGTTTCTGGGGCAGGAGGGAGGTTTAGTCACACAGCTGATGCAGCAGAGGCAGCCGCCCAGGGTGTGCAGCTGTGGGGTGCCAGGGGGGCAAAACCCCAGAGCTGCACCCCAGAACCCCCCAGTGCCATCCTGTGCCCCCAAGGGACCCGCTGGGACAGAGGGAATGGGCTCAGCACTGCAGTGCTGATGGAGGAGACGAGCCAGTGCACAAGGAATGGTCCAGGAAGGGCTGGGTGGCTTTGCCTCTCCTTCTGCAGCCCCTGGGTGGCACATCCAGCCCATGAGGGGCTGCACCCACTCCTGGGAGTAAATCCTTTGGCAGCAGGGGCCATCCTTTTATTTAGGGGAAGTACCTTGATCTGGGCCAGACGGTGGAACGAGTGGATTTGCCCCAGTTTGACTTCTCAGTAGGCTGTAGGAAGAAAAGCACTGCTCACAAAAAGCTGCTGCTGTGTGCTGTGGGAACTTCTGTTTCCCACTGGGGCCTCTGTCAGAAAATAAAGCTAATGCTTAGCTCACTGCTTCCAGCCAGTGCTCAGCAATGACTTACCAGAAAAGCAGGACAGGCGAAGATCAGACAGCTCCCAGAAAGGGGAAACCAGCAGAACAGAAGCAGAATGGAGATAGCAGCCTCATTAAAAATAATCACAATTTAACCCATGGAGTGGAGCATAACAGTTATGCCTGAGCTGCACTGACAAAAGCAGAGCTGCCCACCAAAATTATAAATAAACAAATAAATAAATCAAGATGATGCCAACTCATTACTTGATCTGGAGAGAGGAAAGGGGCTCTGCTGCCCTGGGGGCTACTGCTGCTTCCCTCCCTTCATCCCCTCTGCCAGCCAGGGTAGGCTGGGGAGAGGCTGTGCCTCTGCCAGCCAGGGCTCTCCTTGCGGTCCCTGGGACAGGAGTGGGGCTGGAATGTCCCTCCCTGGGGAACACAGGGAAGGGGTGGGACAGATGGTCATGGCTCCCTGTGCAGAGCAGATGGGAGTGGAGCTCATTTGAGCTCTGCAATGCCAAAATCACCAATTTTCCATTTTAAAGTACAACTAAATACAGAGGTTTTATGGGTGCAGGATGCCTCTTTTCCCACACTTTCCTGGAGTGATCTCCAAATTCCTCTGATGTCGTTGCTTGTTAAAATGTGACTCAGCTTTCCCATCTGGAAAAGTGGAGACACACAGTTCCAAGGTGGCCAGCTGCCACTAGTGATGTCCTGTGTTAGCATTAGCCACCAGCTTGGGAGCAGCAGAGGCAACAGGCAGCTTTGCAAGTTGGGTTTGGGGTGAAATCAGTGTCAGAGAGTGTCTGTGAGCAGCAGTGCAAACCATCAGCTGAAACCTCCCCTGTGTACCTTGTGGGGAGATCCTCTCAGCACCAGGGAGTGACTGAGGACACCTCACAGACTCCAATGGAGCAGCAGTGCAAAGAGCAAATCCCTCTCTGGCCTCTAACATTCCACAAAATTAATACTGCTCACACCTCAGCTGAATAATGGTCCTGGTAAAAATAACAAGTGGGAAGTCAATGCCAAGGACAATACCTAGTGATAATTACTACAACCATGCTAAGTTCAACACCAGCCTTACCAACCACAGCATTTGGCAGCTCTTCATTTGTGTGTTCTGGTGATACTGGATGTAGTGCTGGAACAACCTCCCTTCTGAAGTGAGCCATTTCTTTTGTGGTCATTAAACATTCTGGAACCAGCTGAGTGACTCCAATGCTGGAATGAGAACCTCATCCACTGTCTCTCAGTCCTTCCTGGCTTTGTCTGGTGTCCTTTATCAGCTCAGCTGGTTTTTCAGAGACCTTGAAATACACCATCAAATGCTACAGAGCTTTTTGCAAACACTATTGCTTGCTTAAGATTCTCATTGATCTGTGGCTCCAGCATTGCCAGCACTTTGAAATGTCAGCTCAGGTATTGAAATAGTAGAAAAGCTGAATCTGTGAACAATATGTGTTCATTACATCAAACAGAAAACCCACCACGCTGTTAGATGCTCTCCTGATGCTTTCTGCAGATGTGAAAGGCTGGCTGACAAAGCGGCAACAAATGTTCATCTGCCACATCACACAATCATTTACTTTTAATTTGGGGCACTCCTGTGGATGCCAGGCAATGACTCAGGGGCTCATGCTTGAACCTCACACCCTATTTTCTTCCATATTCAGCTTCATAAAATCAGCTTATCTACCACTGACATTATCTGGTGGCAATCATAAAGCTTGGCTGCTGCTCGTGACTTATGTTTTTCCTAGGAAAAAGGATACTTGCCCTTGACAAGGAATATGAGAAGCACTGAAAAGTCACCCAATACTTTTTTAAGCATTCCCAATTTGTGCTTCACTCCAGTCCTTAAAGCATGCCTGCAGAACTGGAACCGCTGGAATGGTGTAACAACCCCACACCAGACTTGTGAGCATGAAGCTGCCCTTCTTTAGAAGGAGACAGTCAAGGCTCAAAATTTTATGTGACTTGCTTCCTTCCCCAAATTTGTTCTTAGTATTTTGGCTGACAGCACAGGACCGGAGAAATCTCAATAAAATTAAAAACCAGATTGTCTGCTCGCTCTGTTGCAGCACTTGGTGCTCTCAGTGCTTTTTCTGGCCATTGGGAGATGAAGGCAGCCTCTGCAAACCTTCAAGCTCATGAACACTGTATGACAAACTGCTGCACAGGCAATGCTGAGAAACACTGGAATAAATTTGAGCTTGGTGGATAAGGCCAGATGGATTATAATACATTAGGTCAGAAGCAGGTAGTCATGCACTGAACACGAGGGGCATCATGCTGTAGGGCTGTGTCTACCTTCTGCAAAATATTTAGGTAATTTTATATAACCTAGTTATATAAAAAAAAGCAATGTACCATGTTAATGAATGGAGCAGAGATAACACCTTATGTTTATCTGCACTTACCAAATGCAGTATTTTGGACTGAGCAGAGCTGGATTTGTTCAGTGTCACTCAGTGACCCTTTTGTTGATTTGGTGGTATTTTCTCTGAATCATTACTGATAGACCTTACTGCATATATTAACAGCAAGGATATTCAAGTGGGAGCTTAACCTGAGCTGAGATATGAGCACAGAGTTTGTCTGAAGTTCCTTCAGCTGTTTCAGCTCCATGAATGTTGTTCACTGCCCAATCTGCAGCATTGTGCTGCTACCCCTGCTGAATTACACCCATTTTCTACTCATGGCTGGTTACAGCACTATGGTGGGATCAGACACCCCTCATCAACAGAATAATCACTGCAGAAAAACCCCACATCCAATAATCAATGCCATGGAAGTAAATCCGGTGGAAAGAAGGACAAAATGCAACTTAGCTTGCTTTGGTAAGAAAATATTTCTGCTCAGCTACTCTGGGAAGACTATCCAGCATATCTGGCATACAAGACAGGGATAAAGTTCAGTTTACAACACATTTGAAGCCATTTGCCATGCAGTCCAGTGAAATGAGAAGTCTGCAAACAAAAGATAAAAATCTGTAATAAACAGGGTACAGACCTAGAAGGATCAGACAGACAGTGAAATGGAAGGGGTCAGTCTGAGTCTAGCAGGGGTCACTACTGCCAGTGAGGGAGACTCCATTCCTCCTTAACTTCTCCCTTCATGACAGAGCAAGTCAGAGAAAGCTGAGGGAATACTAAACCAGGACAGAACATGGGGATATGCAATAAAAATGGGATTAATAAAATTACTGGAATACAATGAGAGCTGACAGCAGAAAACAAAAGTCAGATGGACACTTGGAGAGGAAAATCCCAGCTCCCCACCCCCCATCACAGCATAGGAGGAACCTGAGGAGGAGGTTAATTGCAGCACCTACCTGGTGAGGGATTTATTTCTAGGTGAGGTGTCAAAACATGAGAGGCACAGGACAGACCTCTGTTCCCTGCAGCTCTGCTCATCCACAGGGAAATCAGAGATTAAGAAGCCCAGCTCACAACTGCCAGGGATCAGCAGAAGCTGGAGCCTGCTTCAGGAGAGCAGACAGCAAGTTGTAGCTTGTTTGGCATTGCACAGTAAGGAGAAAAGCATGCAACTCCTATTTCTACACTGATAAGAGAAAAGCACCAGACAGGCAGAACTAAGCAGTCATATTGCAAATACAAAGAAAGAGACAGCCATATATTGGAGAAAGGATTATAATTTCAGTTCAATAAAGGTGTGAAATTTCCCCTTCCCAGAAGGCTGGCAACAAATGAATTACAGTCGTGTGCAATAAGGCATAATATCATTCTGTGTTTAGATTTGCTGACCTGCCAGGTCTCTTCCTGTCCTACATTTAGATTATCTTTTATACAATGGCTCTCGCACACTGCTTGCATTTTTCAGCAATATTTTTGGATGACGGCCTAGAATAGGATTATTAACTTATAACAGACAAAAAAAAAAAAATCTCATATCCTCACAGATTCCTGAGATCCCCTCCCCCCTACCCTCTAGTTTTGGCAGCCTTTGTTTAGTGGAAAAATAAACTTAAGTCGATGGAAGAGAAATGAGATTAGTGGCCAGACAGCCCAAATTCTGAGCAAGTTCAGTAGGATGACAGCAACCTCACTGTAACTCTGCTGACTCCAACTTTCCTTTTCAACTAACTCAAGCCAGAAGTTTCCTTGCAGTCTACCAGGGAGCCTGAGGTATTCTGCACTGTATTTACCCAGAGAAATTCTTCAGTCTTAAGAATCCAAAAAAAAGAACATACAGTTCACAGTGTTGATCTGGTACAGGGAGGGACAACCACGAGCACCGTTTTGGGGTATTTCTTCTAAAATCAGTATGTCTGAGCACTCCTTCCCCGCCCACGAGCTCTGGAATTCAGCTCTGTATACTGATGTTGCAAGAAGCCATTTAATCACTGCAGAGTTATTGAGCAAAAGGGAGGATGAGGCTGGAAACAACTATGTGGGAAAACCGGGCAGGACTTGGGAGACCTTGTCTGAAAACCACTGGATAACAGAATCTGTCAAAATAAAAGCCTGAAAGCGGCCCAGCTCAGGCGCAGGCACACCATCCATGCACTCCATGCTGGGAGATGCTGTGCCAGCCCCAGGCACGGCAGGACCACATCCCGCCCGCACATCGCACCTGCAACCTGCACCACGTTGCACCTACACGTGCAATCCGGACCGCGTCACATCCAGACCCCGTGCGGCTGCACCTGCGATCCAAACTACATCCAGCAGCGGCAATCCGAACCGCCGCAGCCCTTACCCGGTGTGTGTGTGTGTGTCTGTGTGTCTGTGTCTGTGTGTCTGTGTGTCTGTGTGTGTGTGTGCGGCTGCAGTCCGGACCCGCTCCCACCTGTGCGCTCCACTCTCGCTCCTGCATCCCGGACTCCATCCCACCGATTCACCGCGCTGTTGCATCCGCAACCCGGACCGGCTCCCACCTCTCCCGTGCACCGTCAAAGCGGCAGCGGGGACCCCGTCCCAGCGATGCCGCCACACCTGCAGCCCGAACCGGGTCCCACCTACACCTCCCTGCCGCTGTCGCGCCTCCATCCCCCGGCGCTCAGCCATCCCTCCTGCAGCTCCCAGCCGCCCGCCGAGCTCCGGCCCGCTGAGCTCCCTCCTCCGCGGACACCCGCCCCGTCTCGCCGGCCGGTCGGGGGATGCCCAGCCGGGCTGCAGCCCCGGGAGGGGCTTTAGCCCAACTTCTCCCGACCGAGAGGACCCCGCGATCGCCCCCGGCGGAGCTCGGCCTTACCGCGGCGGCTCTCCTGCGGCGAGGACGGCAGCGACCCTGCAGCGGGCAGGGACCCTCGGGGACAGGGACCCTCCGCCGGCGCCCGCAGCCGCCGGGCTCTGCCCGCCCGCGGGAGCCGCGCCCGGTTCCGGGGCGGGGCGCGGGCGGGGCGGGGGGTCCGGACCGGCCCCGCCGGGGAACTTTCTCTCCTCCCGGGCGGGGGTTCCGCCGCGCCGCCCCAAACCTGCGTTCTGCCGGGTGCATTCCCTTGGCAGCCCCGCTGCCGTGTCCTGGTCTCGCCCTGGCAGGTCACCCCCAGGGGAAGAGCTCTTCGCGGAGCCAGCGCTGTGTCCCCTCGCTGCAGAGGGGTCCTGCCCGCCCCGAGGGCTCCCCGGTGTGCCCCTTGCTCCTGTGTCCCGTGGGCATCCCGGAGCGAGCGCTGCCCCCGCCCCGGCCGCACCGTCTGACAGCCGGAGCTGCCCCGTGTGAGCGGGCACCCGCTCGGTTTGATCCGCGGCCCGGGGCTGGGAGCTGAGGGGGGAATCACGGAAGCTGGGGACAGGCTGCCCAGGCAGTCAGAGACCCGAGGGATCCTGCACCCTCCTCTAGGGACCCGGCACCCTGGTCTCTGCAATGAAAGCGCTTCACTTCACACAGAGCCATGGCATGGATCAGGTTGGACAATACCTTTAGGATCATGGATTCCAAGCGTTAACCCATCATTGCCGAGCTCACCGCTAAACCACATCCCCAAGTGCCACATCGACATGTCTTTTAAAGAGCTCCAGGGACGGTGACTCAATCGCTTCCCGGGGTAGCCTGTTCCAATGCTTGAATCTTGTACTTTGCACTGGGCTAGTAAAGCTAATATTTGAGCATTTTGCACAGATTCTGAGTGTATCACCACGTAAACATCTAGTCAGATACAGCCTAAAACTAAAGTCAGTACAAGTTTAACATCTCATGGTACCTCACAGGGGCACAGTGGGCTACCCAGCCCAGCAGAAGTGAAGGGTGCCTTTTCTATTAGTAAAACACATCAGCTCTAGAGATGAGCAATGAAACAGTGGAGTTAAGCTAAATATTTGACAGCCAAGTGGAGAGAATTCGGTGGAAAAGCGTTTGCCTTCGTGGGTCAGAAGTGCTGTGTCCTGTAGGCATTAGGGGCACGAGTCAGTTCTGATTTCAGGCAGAGCCACTCAGCTTTGCCATCCAGAGAAAACCTGTCAGGGAAAATCATGGAGAGGGGAAATAAGCAATAAAGTGTTTTGCAAAGGGCTGCTGCAAGCCACTGAGAGCCGAGCTGAGACCACTGAGTGTGATTACAGGTGACTGGAGGATAGTTACAGGGTAAGAACACAGGGCTGAGTACTTCTGAGACTTCAAATTGGAAAATGAGACCTGGGCTTTCACTGTTGGCTCATAAAACACTCCTCTGTTTTTAGTGGAAGAGAAGACAAAGGGAAAAAGACTGCCTCTCTCAGAGATGGCAGTTAACCAGAGTGGCTCATCGTTTCTTCTTCTGCCCAAAACAAATGTTTCTAATTGGTATCTTATGCAATACTCAGATGGTACATACTTAGCTTTACAAATCTACACAGTGGGAAAAAATGGATGTGTCCCCTCTGATCGTTCTCTGAAGGGTATAAAGCTATTTTTGAAAGAACTATTTGTTTTTTAGGAAATAGTAATTGCCTTTGGCTGCTGCAGCTGTTCTTGCTTTAGCCTTTTTTTCCATTCTCTGCAAGTTTTTGCTGCTTTAATGCATGAAGAAGAACAAGCAACCCAAATCTTTCCTGCTTGAGAGCACTTTTCTTCTTTTTTTGTATTTGTCTGCTGCCTTTGTGTTCTGGAGTAGCCCTGCCAGGGTTTGCTATATGGAAGTCAGACAGGTAGGACATTCTGATGTGGCCTGTGGGGCTTCCCCTCCTGCTGCCTCATTCATACACTCATTCCAGGCATTTTCAGCATCAGGTTTGTGGCCTCTGTCCCACATGGTGACTGTGAGTGCTGGGGCAGTTGGGCTGTAGATCCCTTAATCAATTTATCAGCTCTGTCCAAAGGAGCATGGGGTAGCAGGGAGTGTGACCATGGGGGAGCTGGGTCACACACAGGAGACCTGCAGCTCACAGTGACCTTGGGCAAATGAGAGACAGGGAGAAGAGCAAGGGAGTTCTTCTTCCTCTGTGTTTCCCTGCTTTATTCATTCTTACTCTAATCCTTGATACTTGTCCGTCCTGCTTGGATGAAGGAGGACAGTAGACACAGCTGTAAAAATTGCTTATGGAGGACAAATTAAAGGTGCTAGGCCATAAGGGCTCTCATCATGTAGGAATGAGGGGCAAAGCTCAGAAAAGACGAGGCAAAGAGGAAAAATGAAACTCTGTGTAAATGCCCCTCATTTTCACCAAAATCCCTTTTGACCGAAGCAGATATGACTGCGGGGGTGAAGAGTGAACACACAAGTGCTCCTTTGTTGGGATAAAGCCACACTGTGCATCTGTGTCCAGAGCTGGGTGCACATGTGCTGTGGCCAAGGGGCTGCAGTAGCTGGTTTGTCTCCCCAGACCTATATCTGCACTGTGCTTTGCCCTTTGGAACCTTGCACCCACAAAAATCAGGCTGAACTCTCCCTGGACTCTCCAGCTGCCTGCCTGGAGGGGCTGTGATCACTGAATTTGTTGTTGGATGGTCTTAACTGCCATTTCTATTTGGTGTAATCACTGCCAATTATGTCAGAAATGTGTACATAGAACTCCACCACATGGACCAAATTCTTCTTTGGTTACATCATGAGCCACTATTTGCTCTTCTAACCTCCAGCTGGCCATTTTTTTTTCTTTGGTTTGGTTGAAAGAGCTGATAGCAAATTCATTTTTATTCAACAGCATCCCCATGCTTGCTGCTTGGTCCCACAGTGAAAGGGCTGGAAAGCAATATCACAGCAGCTGGAAGATGGGGCTTTGAAGCTCAGGGGAATTGTTGCTGGATTGAGGTCCTAAAAAGCAACTTTTTCAGTGGAACAAGCTACTTCCAAACCATTCTTAGCTTGTATTGCTTTGTGTTCTCACTACCTACACTAATATTAAATAGAATAGGATAGAAGAGAGCAGAAAAATTTCAGTTGGAAGGGGCCTACAATGACCATCTAGTCTAAATGCCAAAAATATGAATCAAAGTTTATTTTCTTCTGGTCCCTTATTTTTTCTTGCTGTCCACAGACCTCTGTCAGGTTCCTGGTGTTTTACCTGCAGTTTTGCCTGCCTGTCAGGAGCGCTGAAACATTTATTTGGTGTTTTTGACCTGAAGGCAGGGCTACAGTAGAGCTCAGGAATGTAGAGACGTGAGTGTTTGTGCAGACATTCCTTTTCCTTCTAAGCAGCAGAGTTTTAGACAGAGATCTGCCATGCTGAGAATGTCATTTCTGCACAGCTGCAGGAATTGTTGTCCCAAGGTCTGATGACGAGAGTTGGTTTTGTGTTTGTCCGTGTTCAGATTAAAGTGGGACTCATTTCCAGCAGTGGTGAAGGTTAAGAGCATGTTCTGCACAGAAGGATTCCTGATCTTTTGTTTCTTCACTTAAGCCCTTTGCAGTGCTTACAGCAAAGGTCAGAGCACAGAAGAAAAGCGTTTTTTGGTTTTGAGTCGCAAAGTAGTTGTCAAAGAGTTGAATTTTCCTGAGGGAGAGGCCCCAAGAGAGTTAAGAACCTTAAAGAAAAAGATATTATCTGTAATATCAAGAGCAAAATAATCTTAGTGTTTTAGTGTTCCCTGAACCACAGGAGATTGAGTAAGAACGCTGAGAAGCAATGTGGAATTTGTAAGTCAGTAATGGTGCCTACATACACGAGGATTTAGACACACATTTGCAGTTGTAATGGGGGGAAGATAAACCTTCCCTCTCATTTAAGAAGCCTAGAGACACTGAATGGGTGAAATGCCTCAGACTGTGTAATTTAGATAAAGACTCACAGATGTCCTACTATATAACGCAGCTAAGCACAGTCAATTTTTCTAAGATGTTTTCAGTCACTCTGCCTCATGTTTTGTTTTGTTAGAGGCTACACTTGGAGAGCGAGAGCCCTTTGTTTCATCAGGGCTCATCTGCTTCTCTTGCCTCCTCCCCACTTGACAGGGTTTTTTTCTTCGTGTGCCTCATGTTTATTTCCCAGCAACAGCAACTGCATCTCAAACATGACTTCACAGAGATTAAGGGCTTTCAGAACGAGTGTCCACAGCAGAGACTGAAGTCTTCTCCCCTTCAACACAATTTGGGATTAATGGCTGTATTTCCCATGTAATGGATTTTTAAAGCACTGTGGTTTTGGCACTGATTATTCAGGCACACTCAAAGCGCAGACTAATGGGATGTAATTTTGTACTGATTCAGTACCCTGGTTTGCTTATAAATCTCTTCCTCCTTGTTCTTCCTGGTATTCCTCCAGGTACACAGCAAAGCCATGCTTGCTGTCACTTGCTGTCGATGAGGGGATTGGTTACAAACTCAGGAGACAGTATTTATCCAGGTATCCCCTTCACTGGTGGGACACACATCTCTCAGCCAGACTGGGCAGACAGGAGATGTGTGGTTCCCTGCTCCTATCTCTTATCCAGGTGATAGAAAGATTTCTAAGTCTTCCAGAGCTTGGAAATGTTTCCAGTTCTGTCAGGAAAGCCTTCTGCTTTTATACCCAAGTTGGTGGAGTTCAGGTTCCCATTGCTAATAACTCACCTAGGAGCATCCTTTGAAATCCTCTGTGTAATTCTCAATAATTCCCAGAATGGTGAATTTAAAGTGGGACAGATGCTGAGAAGGGGGATGCTAGTGGGGTTTTACAGCATGAGATTAAAAGACTTTTGGCTGATAAAGCATAACAAAATGAGGGTTTAGAGGGCATGTGATCATCTCTGAATATCTCAGGAAAGGTGTTAGTGCCACACAGGAGCAAAATACCCCCTGGTTATTCAAGTGTGTGAACTGTGCTAGCACAAGAACAAATGGGTATTAATGAGAAATAAACCCATTTACACTGGGGAAGAGAAAAATGGTTTTAATGGTCAGAAAAGTGTTATCTCTGTCAGGAGATGAAAGGCCAAAATTCTAGGCTGAGTTAAAAGTGAGCTTCTTTTCTTTATGAAAAGTGATTGAAGCGGGATTTGTCTGCAAGAGCAGATGCCAATTTCAGTGACCACAAAGGGGTTTGATCCTAAATTCTCCTTTTCTTTTACTTAAGCTTGTTTATAGCTTGAAGGAATGAAGAAAGGCTGTGATACAGTTTGCCCTCCTATTTTGGGTGGTTATCAAGGACAGCTGCTCTCACAAGGGGGTGCTTTCACATAGGTCACCCCTCCTTTGCCTCCCTCCTTGTTCCTCAAATACTCAGATCAGGCTCAGCCTACACCTCTTGCCTTGGTTGTGGTTCACTGTTGGCTTCCCTTCTCCTTTTGCATCCTGAATGCCTGGGGTGTTTTATACACTTTGAGGCAGGAGCTCCTCTGTAGGTTTGCCTGTCTCTTGTAATGGAAATTCCTTCCATCAGCTTTTGGATGACCAATCCACTGCCACAGAAGGAAGGACCAACCAGCTTAAGATGTGTGTAACTGGTTATAACAAAATTACTTAATTAATGGCACAACTCTTACCTCTTTACCCCTCCCAGAATATTGGACATGCAGATATGTAGCAAATGTAGCAAAAATAATGCTACATTTCTGGGAAAGGATTTTTGCAAGCAATTAGGCCCTGTGATTTGATCCAGCAGAAGAGAATCCAGCTATTTTGTGCACTGTCCAGTAAAGATTTAGAACTCCAGAAAAAAAACCTCAGCCAGCTAGCAGAAGACAAGCTCAAGGCAAATAACAAGAGATGATTCCTCACACCAGGTGACATAAGTTGTGAAACTCCCTGCTGCAGGATGTTATCAACAGTAAAAATCAGTGGAGACCAATTCATGGAAGAGAAATAGATTGAAGACTATGGAGATAATATTTTTGGCTCTGGAAGCTCCTAAGGTGCAAAATGTTGGAGATGTAGGAGGTGTTATGGGTGGATATAACTATATGCTATAATTAATTATAGCATAATTATTTGTTATTAGCTTGGTATTATTAATTGTTAGACAGGACTAGCAACTATGAAGCATCTGGTTTGGCCACTTACAGAGAACAAATGTGGGTCTAGTTGGATGGAAGCTTTGGTGTGGTCCAGTACAGCTTGTCTTATATCTTTGGGCTTTCTTCCAGCCTGCTCCTCTTAGGAAGAGGTAGCCATCCACCACCTGCAGAGCCCAGTTCACTGCCCACTCTTTGAATCAATGTGAAAGTTTTAGCTAAGTGACTTAGAAACAGACTGAGTAAAAATATGATAGCTGCAAAAAAAGCTGTCAGATCTTCCCCAGAAGGTCTTTGTTCTGGTTTTCTGGAAGGCGTGGGGTTTTGTTTCCAGAGACAGTTTAGTGCTAAGCTAGCAGTGACTCAGCCTGAGATGGTGGATGGATGGAATTACCATGGCAGAACAGGATATGGCTCCTTCTCCTCTAAGATCACAATTTTCACTGCCCTTGCTTCCAGAGAAGCAGCATGTTCTGCATGTTAAGTATCAACATGGCACCAAATTTCATGCGCAGTTTTGATAAATAAAATCTGTGTCCTAAGCAAAGGCACCCAGACAAAGCCTCTTTGTGAGAGCAAGACTTAGGCCTAGTGTATGTCTTTGGGAGAAATGCAGAATTCGTTTTGGGGAGGCAAACTGATATGAACAGCAAGCCATTTTCCTCCACAAAGGCTCTCTTTCAAGGCTGGTGCATGCAGCAGAACAAAGGCTGACCCCATAATCTCTACTCAACAACAGCCTGGGATATTTGATTTGATTGTACATGCGTACATCATGCCTGGCCCTAAATAAATAGGGCCATGGTTTGATCCACTGTGAGGATAAAGTCAGCCTGTTCCCCTTACCACCCTGGTTTCAAGGAAATGCTTATTTTGTACCTCTGCCTTCTGTTGGCTGAGGGATGTTCACCTGGCCACCACTGCCAAAGGGTCTCAGTTTAAAGCCCAGTAACAAAGACACAAAAGGTTTCGCCACCATTTTATTGGTGCCAAACTGGTTCAGTACTTCTTTCTCCAATCCCTGTCACTTCTGTTTTTTAAAAGACCTTTCCTTGGCTGAATTCATGGCCAACAAACAAGTAGGCCAAGGAGAACTTGGGTCTTCCAAGTGACTTGAGGCCCATGCTATGGTAAATTATATTATATTTAGACTAACTCTCCACTTCTGTTCCATCAGATGTAAAAAGGAGGAAGATACAACTTCCAAAGCCTATCAGTGGATGCCAGAGGTACTCCTACAATAGAAGAATGTCTCCTGCTCAAGCACATAAAGCAGTGGTAATATGCAGATTAGTGATAGTTTTTATAAATTGTCCACAAAGTTTTGTGGGAATGAAGTATATTTGCTCAGCACATTTTGTGGTTATACTCATAATGCAAGGAAAATTTGGGTTGTTGCTCTGGAAACATAGCAAACCACTGGCCTAAGACACAGTGTGTTTGCAATGTAAACATTTGGGCCCTTGTTTATATAATTGTCTGTGACTGGAAAACAAAGCAACCACAGTGAGAGTCTTGCCTAAACTTCTGTTGTTTTACTGGATGAAACAATTTTTACTTGGATGTCTTTTATCCCATTCAGTTCATTGATTAGCATTAGGCAAAAGTTTGTGCAGCAACAGTTGTCAGAGCCTGGCATGAATGGTTTCCTATGGCACAACATCACATGGTGTAGCAACACACAAACATCTTCCAATAACGTCAAAGTCTTTGCGTGTGTTTTAATATTTAGGTGAGGAACACAGAGGCCTGTTTCAGCAGAAGAGCTGATGAAATGTATGACTCAGTACATGGAATTGCCTCTAAATACAAAAGCACTTGATTATCATCAATTACTCTGACAATTTGTGACATTCCTATAAATGGACCTTTTTTAGCATTTATTATTTGCATTCCTCAAATATTTTAAGACACGTAGTGATGAAAAAGCAGATTTTCTGGAGATCTTAACGTCAGAAGAGTACAGAAAAACTATATAAGGAAAGTTCAGATTGTTCTTGGAAAACTGGTAGAAATATTCACAAAGTGATCTGCAAGAGGAGTGCATAAAGAACTGGCAGCAGTTCCGGATGATACAGAGTTGACTGAGAATAATAAAAATTAAAACTGACAGTAAAAATTAACAGAAGGATCTCACAAAGGTTATTGGATGAATGGGAGAATAGCAGATGCAATTCATTTACTTAAGGGAAACAAAACAATCCTAACCATGCACAGCAGTAAGGTCTAAAATTAGCTATTGCCACTCAGGAAGAAGAACTTCAGCTCACTGTGTATAACCCCAAGAAAATGTCAATTCAACGCTCAGCAATTAGAAAATGGCAAACCAGATGTAAGGTATTGTTCAAACAGGAAAAGTGCACAAAAAAAGAGAAGCATAACAAGCTACTCCAGAAATGTTTTGCACTCACACCTGGGAGGCTGCACACCCAGAGCTGTTCTTAACTGCCTTGCTGAAAAAAACCCAAAATAAAGTAGAAAAAAAAAAAACAAACCCCAAAATAAAGTAGAAAAAATGAGGGGAAAGCAACAGGAATAGTAATAGGAACATGACCCCTTCCATTAAGACTTTACTGAGGAGGTAGAGGGTTGATTGAAAGGGTCTGTGGTTGAAGCTGCAATGTTGTAAGAGCAGTAGAGAAGGTGCAATAGTGAACAAAATTATCCACTTTTTTCCTTGTCAAATGAGAGCTCGGGGTCCTGAGATTATTTCTGTTTTCTTTGGTAACAGTTTTTAAACCAAAACCCTGTTCTTTACAAGGTCAGGCTTTAAACTGTAGAGTTCACAGTACATGCTCAAGAATAAAGTTCTTCAAAAAATGGTTAGAGAAATTCAAGAGAGAAAAGTCCATTGAGCCTATTAATCACAAAGGTCTAGTGTGGATCAGCAAGTCCAAAAGATGCACATGGATTAAAAAATTTAGTGCCATACTTCTCTTAAAAACTGACCTTCAGATTGGTGCCAGACTTTGAAACTGATTTTTCCAAGGTTACAGAGGAAGATGGCAACAGTCTGCAAGAGTACTCAAGTACTCAAATCTCCTGTGTTCCCATGGGATCATACACCATGGGACAAGGCAACCTGCCTATGAATGTGCACTTCTGCTTCTGTTCTTTGCAATTAAGGCACCATTTAATCATTTGCTAACATTTTCAAAACATTTATCCCCTGCCACTGACAGGTTTTGAGCGAAGCGTGGTACAGAGAAGCTGCTTTTTTGGAAACATCTGAAGGCAGTCACAAAGCTGATGTGACAGAGTTTCCATAGCTTGCTCTTGCTGCACAAAGGTTTGCTTCCTTATGACTCAGCCACTAATGTGCCTTGGTTACTCATCAGAAAACTGCTTGAAGAAAAGACTAATTTTGAGCTGAATTTGATTAATATCTGAACAGTGGAATTGGGGCAGAGACTCAGAGCTGGGGTTAGCAATAGCATGGGGTAAGGAGGACTGACAGCTTTCCACACTTCACTGGTGGAAGCTTCTTTCATAATGAACACTTCCTCCTTCCAGTCACACAAGGGGTTTAGGTTTAGGGGTTTAGGGGCTCAGGAAGCAGTGTTTTTAGTCCTGCAGCCTGCTGAAGGGGCCTGCCTGCTTGTGTTCCTGGATGCATATGGGCTGCCACGGCCCCCCCTGCAGCAGGTGAGCTGTGTGGGGAACACAGCACATCTCCACCCTGTGCCTCTGGGGCCAGGCAGCTGAGCCAGCATGAGAAAGGCTGTCATTTAACATTGCCATGGGCCAGCACAAAATGCTTCTTTCAGTTACAGGAGGAAAACAAAAAGGAAGTGGTGATTCTGGGTGAATCTGAGTCATAAGACTTGAGAGGGTTATATTAGAGTAGGGCAGGATATACCCCATACTTGATGGAGACCTTCAAATCACTGCCTAGTTCTTGTTTCCTTGCTATTGCCAGCCTGTGCTGCCTCGTGCTTGTTTCATTTGCACTGTATTGCCTTGCCCTTGGCCTGACTCTTTTGATAAAGAGTGAAAATCATGTTCCTGCCCTTGGTATTATGCACTGAATTGGTTCAGGCTGGACAAATCTGCTCTCTCCCCCAAGGCCAGGCTGGGAATGAAGGATGGGCCATTGCAGGGGGCTTTTGTCAGCGGCTGCAAAGCCAAAGCAGTGCGGGTGCTTGTGTGCCCTGAGAAATTCATCTGTGTCTGGTCCTCTCTACCTCTTCTTTGTAAAATTTTAACTGCTCCCTGTCCCCAACATGTCTGGCAGAGAGAGACCAGAGGGCAGCTGAAGCTGGCAAACACAGGAGGGAGAAGCTTGGCTGCAGAGATTGGTCCTTGCCTCACAGCAGCAGAAGCTGGCACAGAGGGAAAGCTGGAAGGGCACTTCCAGTGTCGTCTTTCTACTTGGGTCTCACACATGTTTCAGAGGAATCACTTGCAGGTGGCTTCACAGCACTGGAGCTGCTTTCCCCAGCAGGGCTTCTTGAGGCTGAAGCAAGTAAAGATGGTTCATTTCAGGCTGCCAGAGCTGAAGGATGAGTAGTCCATGTTGTGTCTCCCAGCTGCACAGCACAGATCCTGCAAAGCACAGCAATGCTGGCTGTACATGGCTGCAGATCTCTCTTCTCTATGTAACTCTATGTAACTCTTTTCCAGAGCAGAGAAAGACCTGAATTCCAAAGACCATCCTGTAGGAAGTCAGACCAAATTCTGTAGGTGCTGCTGAAAGTTGTTGAGAACCCTTGAATATTCATATAGCCAAGAATTGCCTGTTGCTGTGATGCTCTGAGGATGTAATCCATATGAGACATGCAGGGAGAGAGATCTTTTGTTATACTGACTCCAGTTTTCTTTTATTTATGAAGAAATCTGTGCAGGGCTTAGGAAAACTGGTCTTTAAAGCTGTCATCAGCTTTTAAAAGATAAGCACAAAAGCTTCAGCTTACCATTATCTGACGAGCTTGTAAAATAAAGGCTGCGGAGGTGTGTGGGTGCTGAGCTCTGTTTTCCAACTCCATGAATGAAGCTGTAAACAAATGGGGAATGGATAGCCCACGTCTCACACCTGCATCACCACCTCTGCCAGGGAGGGGCCTGTTTCTCCACTGAGCTCACCTTACTAGAGGTAATTAAGCTGGTGCAGGACAGTGCCAAGTCAGAACAGCGGATTTGTTCCATCTCGCACACTGGGCACCGGATTTACTCATTTGACTTCTTCTTTCCACTCCCTCCTGTGGGGCAGTGTGTTCATGGGCACTGTTGTAGTGTGGCAGTTTCTCTGTGTTGGGATCCCATGTGTCTGGTGCAGCTGCTCTGCTTGGTCTGTGAATTCCTCATCAAACTCGTAGAGATGATCTCAGATGGGAGCATGCAGGCAGGGTCCCTACAAGCACCTTGAGTAATTTTCCCTCCAGAAACTCCATGGCAGTTAACATCAGCCATGAAGTGGTTTCTTATGAAAACAGCATGTTGTCTGCCCTGAAAATGAAGAGCCTTTTCCCATTTTCAGAAGCAGCATGATAAATATTTTGATTTCAAGATGTCTTTTGTTGGGAATCATTTCCCTTTAGTTTCTTACCACAGTGACTTGGGGGCTAAGAATAACTAGAGTCTAGCAGTTCCTAGTTGGTGAGACATGTATTTTGAGAACTAGGTTCAAACTTGCATTACTCATAAGATGTAGAATCTGCTGCTGCACTGTGCTCAGCAACATGCAACTACTCCAGTCTGTGCCCTGAAGGAGCTTGATAACAAAGCAGGACAGTGATAGCTGCCTCCAGCCCTCTGGCTGGGAATAGCTGATATTTCCCAGATGGCCACAGCTGGCCATACCTATGCAGAGCTCATGGGTGCAGCACTTCTGCTCTGAAGGGCTGTGGAGATGCTCTGTGCACACAGCTGTGAGCAGCTCAGTGCAGAGCAGCCTCTGGCAGCCAGCAGGTTTGCAGTGTTCACAGGGGACACGGCCTGATCCTCTGCTCAGTGAGGCACCTGGAGCCTTCCCCCTGCCAGGGAGCTGCCTTGGAGCCGTGGAGAGCCATCCTGGATGGAGCATTGTGCAAATATGCCTGTCCACACTGGCTGCCTCTCATCACCCAGCAGTGTGACACAGTGGGCTGCTCTCTACAGAGCACGAGCCAGATGGAAAGTGTGATCTGGTGGGTGAGCAGCTTCCTCAAACAGCTGGATTAAAACTGTCACAGGTCTCTGGACTGGTGTCTCACCTCTGTTTTACAAGGGTGAACTCCAGTTAGGTACCCTTGATTGATCTTAGAAGTTTGTTTCTTTTTTTTTTTTTTTAATCTTCTGATGGTCAGAGGAGGGAGAAGCAAATGCTTTTCAGTCAGAGATGTTCAGCAGGGCTGTGTGCTCTGGATGCTCTGAGGGCCCAGCACAAGCTTTCAGCCAGTGTTACTTATGCCCTGGAGCTCCACAGCTTGGGCAATTGCAGTCCCTTGGGACTGAAGGGAGCAAATGAGGACACCATGGAAAGGTCTGGGTCGCCTGTAATGTGGGAGGTGAGCAGAAATGCCAGAGGAGTCAGGCACTTGGAATGGGAGGGGGCAGATAAAGCCTGAGGGACTGCCTGGGAGGGATAGGAGGGAGTGTAGGAGGCTTCACTGCCATGTCAGGGACAGGGGAATTGTAGAGTGTTCCAATTTTCAGCTTGGAGGTGGGGTTGAGAACCTCAATCCTTCTTGCCTTCTTCAGGCCAAAAAAACCCGTTTCTTTAAATTTTATTTTTTCTGGTTGAAACACAGGTTTTATGTGAACAGAACATAGAATTGGGTCAAATGAGAAAAGGAAGCAGAAGCAAAGATATGTGCTGAAGTGTCTGAAATGTGGAGTGAAATGAGTGGCCAGCTGTGGAGTTGTAGCTGGCCCAAAGGCAGTGAGGTGAATGAAGTTTATTAGATCTCTCTGCTGTGGAGGAGATTACACCCCTGAGAAGTCAAAAAGGAAGCTGTGAATCTTGGCCACTTTTAGAATCACAAATCAGTATAGCAGAGAGGAAATTTGGGATCTGATTAAAGACAGAGAATCACAGAGTCCCTGTGAGCAAGGACTCATGTAAAGAAAGGTTCAACATACAATGCAGCTGGACCACTGCCAGTCAGCTGGGTGCTCTCCAGGAAGGTGCAGGATGATGCTGATATTGATAAAAATCAGAGAAGTTTTCAAGGTTTTCAGCTTGCACGAAGGAAGTGCTGTCAGACTGCCTTGCTGTAGCAGGTATTGGTGTGGTGCAGCCATTGGGGAAATGATGGGGGCAACCAGGAGGGCCAACATCTGGCCATACTTCTGGAGAGTGGTGTGACCCCATTTTCAGAATCCATTAAGTGTCCAGAGGCCTTTGGAGATGTTTATCTTTGTCCCTATGTCCTTCCATTGAACAGATACATCAGATTTGCCTGTGTTAAGTGCTTTGAGATCTGCTGAGCTGATAAGTTTAATGTTATGATCCTTGCCAGTGTCTCTGTGGGATGTGCAAGGAGCTGTTCCCAGACTGTGTGGTCACTCTGCTCCAGCCATCACCAGCCCTGGCAGGATCTGGGCATCCATTCCTGCCAAACCAGGCACTGATGTAAAGATCACAGAGGGTGATGAACTTTGGACAAATGACTTACTGTTGTTTGAAGGAAGACATTAAAGGGCTGCTGGCAGCTACAAAATGAGCAGCTATGAGCTGTGGTATCAAGAGGCCTGAGAGGACGCCTGCATAAGTTATTTATTTTTTTTTAGGGCTGCTCACATTTAGTAAATACTAGCTGGGGAGAGCTTAAGCAATGCCTTCAGCTTCTGCTCTGTGCAGGTCAGATATGGAGTTGGTGGAATCAGCAGGTTCCACTAAATCCCTCTCTGAGGATCAACCTAAAAGTGGCAGTAACTCCAGCCATGCTGCCACAGGCCAGGTGGGAATTTCGTGCCACAAATGGGAAAGTGAGGTTGGAAAGACCTGGGCCATTGCTTCTAGCCAAGACTCAAGCACATGTGCTTATTGTGCCTGTAACTGGGTGTGAACTACCTTTTTGAATTCGTGCTGATTTAGAGGATAAAAGCCCCTTTCTAGCTGTCCTCGATGAACACAACAAAAGCACTGATTTTGTTCTTTCATGGTACATTCATATGTTTTTCTGTGTCTGTACCCAAATGGGGCTGAGCTGGAGGTGAGGTCCCTCAGTTATTTGTGTAGGCTGGCATAGCACACTCAGGACTCTTGTTCAGCACAGGAAACCTGGTTCTAGGTTCAGAAACCTCCAGGCAGAGATGTGCAGGTGCTCATTCCCCACTCTCATCCCCATCTGCTCTGCAGTGACCACAGACTGAGTGCTTTCTTTCTACTTCCCATTTTTGCAGCTCTGGTGTGGTTTCTCAGCAGGGCTGATCTTGCTGGGGGCTGTGGCTGCTCTAAAGCCCCAGCTGCTCTTTAAGGAGGGCACCTGGGGCCAGAGCTGCAGAAGGAGCCTGTGCTTATGGTGAAAAGGGGTTTGAGCCCTGACTCATTTTTGGGTGAAAGCTCTTCCTCCAGGAGGATGGGGATGAAGGACAGGGTACCTTAGGCCTGAAGAGGAGTGGCTGAACACCTGCCTGTGATGCTGGCAGCATGACAGCCCCTTCTGTGTGGCCTGGGTAGAAATGTGTGTTGGCTTTCTCATTAAAATTATGTCACACAGGGTAACATAAGCACAGAGGAGTTCCATGAAAATGATCAAAGGGGCTGGGGCTCCTCTCCTAAAAAGACAGGCTGAGAGAGTTGGGGGTGTTCAGCCTGGGGAGAACTTATAGCACATTCCATCATATAAGGGAGCTACAAGAGAGCTGGAGAGGGACTTTTTATGAGGGCATATAGTGATGGAACAAGGCTTAACAGCTTTAAATTGAAAGAGGAGAGTTTTAATTAGATATTAAGAAGAAATTCTTGTCAGTGAGGGTTGTGAGACACTGGAACACTTTGCCCAGAGAACTTGTGGATGCCCCATCCCTGAAAGTGTTCAAGGCCAGGCAGGAGGGGGCTTTGAGCAGCCTGGTCTAGTGGAAGGTGTCCCTGTCCATGGCAGAGGGGTTGGAATGAGATTAACTTTAAGGTTCCTTCCAACCCAAACCGCTCTGTGATTCTATGAAATTGTTCTTAGCAGCAGGAAAACAATTGTCAAATTTTTGAGTGTCAAATTTCAATCTACACGGAGAGAGAGAGGCTCAGACATTCCACTGGGTAAGAAGAAAACCTGGGCCTTTGGAGTCTTGGGGTCATTCCTCTTTTGTGCTCTGAATCATCACTGTCACCCTGGGGCAAAACAGGACAAACCAGTCACAGCCCTATTTAATTTCTCAGTTTTCTGAGAACAGACCAAATGAGATCTCTGACCCTGGGGCAACAGCTGAAAAAACCCCTTTTTTTTCTCTGTGCCTCTGCCCTCCTGGGGAAGCTCTCTGCAGGCTGGGCTGGGTTTTGGTTTGACTTTCTTCCCTAATACCTGTGATGTTGTGGCTGTGCAGGTGTGAGGAGTACCCAGAGAGCCCCAACCCCACTCACCACTGAGCTCCCTGTGCTAAAGAAAAGGAGGATGGCCCCTGCAACAGTGCTCAGGATGAGCACTGGACTAGAGAGGCCATGAAATGACAGTCTAAATCCCCCCACTTGCTATTTGAGCTCTATGAGGAGGCTCTGCGGTTTTGAGCTCTCATAGAGGCTCTGTGAGGGACCTGGGGTACAAATTGTGACCTCCAATAAATGTCCCTTCCAGGGACTTTCCTAGGTAAAGCTGTCAGATGAGGATATGCCCAAATGAAGTGTGCCTCAGCTTGTCCATCCCTTCTTGGGGTGAGCAGGTGAGAGCCTGCATCACCTTCCACCCTGCCTCTGTCCCTGCTGATGTAGTGCAGCTGTGGGGCTCACACTGGAGCTCATCTCCCCCTCTCATTTGCAAAGGAATTATTTACTGCCAGTGCTGCAAGATGGAGAAGTGGCAGCCATGTAAAATGCCTTACCAGCTCATTGATTGCCACAGATGAGAAGGCAGCAATTACACTGTTTACTCCACAGTTGTTTTGTTTTACAGCCTAATTCGCATCCATTCCCCCGTAACAAACTCCGAAGGAAAAGCAGCCGTTCATTGGTGTTACTCATCTGTGTAATTAAACAGCGAGTGCCTGATCTGTCAAACAGAGAGAGGCTCATTCAGCTTCTGCCTGAGTCGTGTTTGCTCAGGGGAAGGGTGGAGCTCCTCAGGGTTGGCACAGCCCCGTTAAAAACAGCTCTCCTAGACATGAATGGAGCTCTGGGTGCTTACCCAGGCTGCTCTTAGAACAGGCACAGTGCTCGTTTCAGACCATAAGTGCTGGCTTAGGTTTTGGGGCTGTGTTAGCATCCCAAACTTCCTAGGTTGAGTGGGCTGAGTATTCAAACTGGCTCAGATAAATGCAGAACCAAGTGTGTCCCCCATCTCCAAGCCCTTTCCCAGGGGGCTGGAGAGGTTGTGAGGATGACCTCTTCCTTCTTAAAATCTGAACATGACAGTTTCCAAATGAGATTATCTTTTAACAGCTCTTTTCCATCTCTATCTTTTGCACTGGGATTGCAAATGGGGACTGGTTGACACTGATCACACCAGATGGCACTGCTATTTGATTTTCTGCTTTATAATTGGCTTGCATTTCCTGGTTGCCATGTGCTCTTTGCATTTTGCAGGGAAATGAGGCAGTGGAGCTATGTGGGCACAGCTCTGTCCCAGATCACCCTGTCTGTGAAACACCCTGTGGGAAGCTGCATCATCCTGCTCTGACCATCTCCTTTTAGCTCTGTTTGAACTTCAGTGAGGTGCAGTTAGGAGGTTCTAATTGCTAGCCTGGCTTGCAGGGGTTATCTATTGCTGTTGGACAGGCTTTACCTGCCTATGTTGCTTTCTTTTACATGGTCTGCAACTCCCACTGAGAGTGAAATTTGTTTGGAGCAAGGCTTCGAACACTAATTCTGCCTCTTTAGTGTCGTTTAGTTGCTAGTGAATTCATCACAACCACGAAAGACCTTCTAAACTCCTCCTAATGACCAGAGCACTGCTCCATCACAGTGTTTTTTCTGACCATTGCTGTCTGTGTCTACCTTTTCTGCACTTCATCCTGTTGCTCGATTTCACCAGACCAAGTTCCCAGAAGTGACACAAAAAAGGCTGAGGAATGTTTGCACTGGCAGAAGACAAAGCTTTCAGGGGAGGAAGTATGAGCAAAGTTTATCAGATGTAAAAGATGGGCTTTTTGTGGATGACCAGAGCAGCATCTGTGAGTACAGGGTTTGAAATTTTACATTTATGCAGAAATGCTAAATGAATATACACTGAATATGTGGGCCTTTGCAAAATAAGGTTTCCCTCCTAGAATATGAGGACAGGTGTATTAAGTTTTTCCAAAGAGTCCTCACTTCTTGTGGCTCAAGCTTCAGGTTATTTATGATTAGGCATTGACAATCCTTGACATGGGTGAAGGAGAAGGAGATGTGTTGCGTTCTGCTCTGGGACTTTTGTGAGTGACCAGCCTTTGCTGGGGGTCAGCCTGGTGACAGGGTGACACTTTCATATTGCATAGTTCTGGTTTCATGGGTTGAGATTTTTAAGGTTTTGTTGTTGGGGTGGGATTTTTTTTTCTGTTTTGTTTTGTTTGGTTTTTTTCTTTGGGTTTTTTTGAGAATAGTGTATCTAGTTCAGCGCCCTTTTATGAGATACAGGATTTTAGAGAAGTGATACCTGCTGTTCCTGTGCAGACAACACTGGGGGCAATGGGTAGTGACTCAAAATGTCAAAATGGATAAGAATCAGATGGCTCTGCAGTGCTGTGGGCTCAGAAAGAGGAAGTAAAACCATTAGAGATGGATCAGACCTCCCAGTGTTACCCACACACATCCTCCAAACTTCTGGCACCTTGGCATAGGCTGCTTGCCTTGGGTATTGCTGGTGAGTCAGGCAGATAAATAAAGTGCTCTCCCCCATTTAGGTGCCTGTACCCTTAGTGGAACAAGTATTTGTACTTCAGGGTTTTACACATGTTGATCTCTTTACATTTCTAACCTTTCTACCTGGGCTTGTTTGACAGCAACAAGTCACGTGTTCAGCTTTTGGTTTAGATTCCTAATGAAACATTGTCTTAGGTGCCCAGCTTGGGAAAACTAAGCTTACTTGGGGAGCTACTTTTTTATTCAAAAATGTGGATTATTTGGGCAAATAAACTGAAGGGAGACAAGAAAAATTCTAACTGTTGTGGCTAATGACCCCCACTTCATAGACTTTCCTGTCTCTTTGGTTCTTGGGCACCCCAAACCTCCCAGAGCTGCTTTAGGTGAGGGTGGCAGCTCACCATGAGTGCTTGAGCAATTCATTCCAGTTCTGCCCACAGTAATAACATTTGCCCATCTCTCTGCCATGTCTCCCCTTTGAACAGAAATTGCTCCTAAATATATTGATATCTCAGAAGTTTCAGGTCTTCAATCTCTTTCTTTTTTTTTTTTTTCTTTCCAGAAACTTTGGTTTTATCCACCCAGGAGTGTCTGCAGCTTCAATTAGGGTTTAGGAAGTTCTAAGGGCAGTGCTGGGAAAAGGCCAGTGATCCTGAGGTTTTTCCCAGGGAAGGAAGAATCCCACTGAGAGGCAGGACAAGACTCCACAGGCATTACACTACAGTGTCAGCCTAGGGATCCTATCCTTGCTGATTTTCCCCTCATAACCCAGGCCACTCCATGGTCAGCTTGTGAACCTGAGAGCTTAATTTAGGCTGAAATTCTCTCTTCCCCTGCAGTCTGTATGTCCCTCTTCAACCAGCAGCAAAGTCAGAGGGTAACTTGTGAATTGGCTACTCTGGACAGGTTTTCATGGACCTGGGAAAACCCATATTCATGACCCAGAATTTACTTCACTGCTTGGTTCCATGTCTTGTCCCTAAATGACACAAGAAAGGAAATCTTGGGTTTTTCACAGGCAAAACATGGTGTCCTCCCCCTTAGCCCTGTTGTTGGAAAGAGATGAATTTCTGCCAGGTTTCTGAAATCTAGACCATCTTCCCCAATATTCAGCCTAAAATAGATAAAACTTCAGCCAAAATAACAGATATTTGAAAATATATCAGGTAGAAAACCAAGGGAAACAAAACCTTTTTCAAACCAGTCCTACCAAGCTGTTCATTCCATAGCAAAATATGGTCTGCTGTTCTTTCTGGTGTTCCTGTGGGTAGCCAGCACTCCATTTATGTGATTAGATAGTCTGTATCTGCAAATCCTGCTAAGCACACAGTGAACCAGAGGAGGAGGTTTATCTCAGTTCTCAGGCAATCTTGTTCTTTGTGCTTCTTGTTCTTTGTGCCATATGATTTAAGACATGACAACAGGAAAATAAGCCACTGGAGTTGTGAAATTCCATGTATTATTACTCTGCTGTGACTCTTGACTAGAGGAAATATGAAAACATGTGCATGTTCCTAAGAAAGCATCTCCTCAAAGACAAAAACTAAGGAAGTAGAAATTAGAATCTTCAAAAAATACATCATCTCTGTTAGTTTCTGTATGTTTGTTGTTAACAAAGTTTTTTGAAGTTGACTCAGCCTCCCACTGAAATCTCCAAAACTATTTATGTCCCTCTGAGGGATGTTTGATCCAGGCCCCACACAGAAAATCAAGAAAAATAGTTCAAGAGTCAGTATATACCCACAGTATTTTGTGTCCCCCACTCTCTGAGAGCTGAGTCTGCCCCATTTTGAATGAAACATTCTCTGTTTCATTGCTTCAAGGTCTTGTGCCACTTGTCCACACTCACTCTCCTTTGCAGATTTTGTCGTACACGCTGGCTTTTTTTTTTTTTTGTGGAAGCAGAGTGTGTTGGCAGAGGGAGGGAAGGGCTGGCACATGCCCACATCCAGCTCTGATAGCAAACTGGGAAGTGTGTGCCATCTGGGAGCTCCCAGATGACTCAGACTGGCTTCATCATAAAAGTACATATCCACGCCCTTTTACTGTTTCTGCCCTGGAATTAAACCAACACAGCCATGCTCACTGTGCACCTTACAAACACAGCCAGGAAGAGAACATTTCTGCAGCTCAGACAGCAGTGACAAATATTCCAGGGTGATATTTCCTATAACTGTCGAGGAGTTTATAAAAATAACTAAATCATCCTCCTGGAGGAGCTTAAGGCAGGATTGATTTTGCTCAGACTATTCCCAAAGGGCATTTTGGAGGCACACCTGAGCAAAAGGGCTTTTTGGTGACCACATCCTGCCCTGTGACCTGCTCACAGCTCAGCCAAGCTGCCAGCCTGGCTGTGCCAGCCTCCAGGATCCCCCATCCCACCCTCATCCCCGGGGGACAGACTGTCAGAGGAACCTGGCAGAGGGATGCCCTGCAAGGAGGAGCAGAGCAGTGCCCTGATTCTGTCTCCTCCACCAGCTGTGCCCTGAGGAAAGGGCCACCCTCCTGTTTCTGCAGCAGAGCAGCATTTCAGGGCAGGGAGCTGGAGTGGACCAGCACATTGGTGGGTTGTGCTGGCACTAAGATGTGAGGAGAAGGTTCCCTTTTCTCCTTGGCTGCCCACTGTGAGTGCTGGGCTGCTGTAAATACCCAAATTCCTCTTTGGCAGCTCTCAGGCAGCTGTGCCCACAGCCTAGGGAGGCAGATGCTGTACCTGGCTGGGCACAGGAGCCCAGGGCTCTGCAGCTGAGCCTGGTCTGGCAGAGCTGAGGGAGGTGCTGGGTTCAATCCTGGCAGGCACTGAGGCTGAGTGCTGGTGCCTTGAAGTGCAAAAGAGCAAAGTCTGGGTGTTTCTGTGGTCATGTAAAAGCTAAAAGAAGGCTTTTTTTGAACTGCATCCTTGGCTTTGAACCAAAATTTGGCTTAAATTCTTTGTTGCATCAATTCTTCATTCTTGGTCACAGAGCAGCTTCCTGCCCTTGCTTCACGTTGGTGTTTTCATGCTTCTTAGAAGTTCTTTTTTTTTTTTTCATTATTTGTCTGATTGATTGCCTCGGCATTTTTTTGTTCCTTGTTTAGGACCTCCTACTTTGTCCTCTCCTATTCCAGTGTGATGACAGCATGAATTATTCTGGTGTGAATGTTTCTGTGAATATAAATTCTCACCAGCTTCTGCAATGCTTCATGTATGCCAACATCCACAGAAAGTGTAGAGCTGGGGTAGCAAATGCTTCCACAGAGTCTTCATTTGAGCAAAATCATGAAGAAGATTGTGGGAGATGTCTATAGCTGGCTCTGGTTTATCTGAAAGTTTGCTAGGAGAATAGGACTCTCCAAAAGCAGACATTGTTATTAATGGAACTCGGGATTTGTATGTGTTAGCTGAATTTCACAACTCCTTTCAGTAGTGAGGAAAGATATTTAGGCTTGATAATAAGTAAGGAGTCCAGATGTTTTTAAAGAAGATGAATGTATAGCCACTGGTTGTAGATAATTTTTTTTTTTAACAAAGCATTTTAAAGAAGGGTACAAATTATTTCAGTAGTTTTGGACTACTGGTCCTAAGATACTGTCTGAAATCCTAGCTCACATGTGCTACAGCAAGGCTTTTGCTTAGAGGATGCAAGAAGCAGCATCCAATGTTTGTTTTTTCTCTGGCCTACTGCTGAGTAATTGAATCATCCCAAGTACCAAGCTAATGTTTTTCCTCCCTGGGAGAACATAATGTTACTGGGAAATGGAGAAGAGGGAAAAAATGAAAAAGGCAGCTGCAGGTATTTATTCCAAATGCCACACAGTGTGTACCTAAGACTAGGAAAGAGCATTTTGGTAGCTGAAGAAAATGTTCAAATATCCAAATGATCATGGCTGGTGGTGCTGAGTACCTGACACCCGTGGGGTCCAGGAGGGTGCAACAGTCCTGCCTGATGGCATCTAAATGCAGGTAGGCAAACCCAAAAATATAGGAGTTCACTTTATGTATATTTTTTAAACACTCCCAGGGTCGATATCTGCCTTATTGATACTCAGAGCTGCCAGAACACCAGTTCAACAGACAGGCTATTGCAAATAAGATGCTGAAAGAGGACAACATGGGCTCATTCTGACTCTTAGTGAGGACCCAAACAAGAATCCATCTCTCAGGGATGTGGATGGGCTAGCTGCTTTGGGCCAGGCCCTGCTGTTAGTAAGCTTTTAATTCAATGTCCTGTGGGCAGGCAGAGAAATTAGGCAGAAACTCCTTCTCCACTGTTCTGGGCATGGTCTGGCTGCCACAAGTAGATGCCAAGGTATCAAAAAGATTTTCTTTGCCAGTCTGTGTCTTGGTCTGCCTGTGCTCAGAAAGACACGAGCACTTACTGAAAGGAAATAATTGTTTTCTCCTAGTAGTATTGTCTCACAAGAGGAATATCTTTGGGAAGAAGGATGGAGAAGAGGCTACCAAACCATGGAAGGCTGCATTAGCAAGAGCAGAGGCAGCACAGCTCCCCTTGCACATGAGATCAAGAGACTTGAGCTGTACAGAAGACCCCAGAGTGCAGAGAGACAACACTACCAGGCAGGAAGCCTGGAGACTTCAATTTCACAGATAAGGCATGCCTGTGGCTTTTGCAGCCTATCACATGCACATATTCCCTTGGAGAATACAGAAGGAAAAGGAAAGAAATACAATTAGTTAAATAAAGCAAGAGTTTCCTGCATGTCTGGTGTTTGCTGCTTCAGCAAACAAGGTGCTGGGGCCCCAGCAAGCATTTTTGATTTTGCAAAGAGAATCGTGTTTTGCACAAAATAGGTGTCTTTTGAATGTCTGTTTTCTAAAAAAAAGAATCAATTTTAGTTTTTTTGGTTGATGAAATGTGTCTGTCTGTTCCTTGAAGTGCTGCCTTTACTTTTCCCCATTTTTTTTCCCAGCTGCACAAAGACTTCTTTTTCCAGAATAAAAAGAAATTATATCTGTATTCATCTAGAGCGCTGAGTCAGGCAGATCAGTCGCTGCATTTCACCTGTCTGGTACAATCTGTATCTCTGTTATCAGGGGTCACATCAGTGTCCCTGTTCAAAGCCCCTGCCAGGAAGAGCTGCCCCGGTGGGGGCTGGCTGGCAGTGATGCCATTCCTGGAGGTCCCACGTCACTGAGCTCCTCCACCCCTCACAGAGGTGCTCCAGGTGGCCATGTGTTTGCTTTGCTGTACCAGCTCAGCTAAAAATATTGGAGTGTCATCTCAGAAGTTGCATTGCTGTGGGCACTGTGATTTCAGCTGAGCTGCAGCCTCCCCAGAAAGCAACTTTGTCTGGGTATCCAGCCTGTCAGAGCAGCAGCACAGAGTGCAAATTGCTGTGTCCATGATGTGGGTGAGGAGCAGGAGCAGCCCTGGTGAGGCTGGTGCAGTTCCACGTGCACAGCCTGGATCCAAACCCAACCCCTGACATTAAACAACCCCCAATGCTGAGATTTATTTTAGGATAACGCAATCAGTGCTTTAAATAAGGAGTTTTAGTGGGGAAACATTGCCAAGGTGCAGTTTCCTGCTAGAAGTTTAGAAGTGCAAATACAGTTCAGGTGAACCTCTACTTTAGCAGGGGTTTGGCTGTAATTTGTTCACTGGGTTGAAAACATACCTGCCTTCCCAGCAGGGACACAGGAACTCACACTTCTTCAGGCCTCTTGTGTACTGTGATTTGATGATACAGTAAATCCAGCTTTAGGGTTCCCAGAACCAGAACAAAAGTACCAAATCCTATGGCCCAAAGTGCTGATATTGCTGCATAAACTCCCTCTGCTTGTCCAGGTGTGCACTGAAGGCACTGCTCGTGTGGCACTGAGCTCACTGATGAGCTTTAAGGCACGTTGGCTGTCCCCTGCCTTCCTTGAGCTGGAAAAACAACCAGCCCAGAGTCTGACCAGTGCTTTATGGCCAGGTGGGAATATTAGATCTCTGTGGCTGCTGCAGATTCCATTCACACTGCTGAGAGCTGGGGTACAGCCCTGGGGAGCTACACCCGGAGCTGCAAAGCTGCCAAAACCAGGCAGTGCAGCTCCACGCTGTGGGAAGGAGGGGAAGCAGATGGATTTCTTCACTCCCCGGCAGTCGGCACCTTCCCCTTCTGCTGGGATGCTGAGGGAGCTTTGCCAGCTCCTCCTACCCCCAGGTCTCCCCTTGTCTCTTCTGTGCTATGGGGCTGGGAGCTGCCCCCTTCCTCAGGCTCTTTTGCAGTCTCCCCGAGCTGTGCTGTGACTCCTGACACTTTATATATATATATATATGTATGTATTTTTTTTCCCTACTTACAGGCTTGTAAGTAGAAAAGAAAAACCAACAGCAGGTGAGTTTGGGAGGATATAGAACACGGGACCAACAAAGCCCCATGGAGGACTTTGCTTTCTTCATTCCAAGGTGTTTTTCTGCCCACAGGGGATGTCTATGGCAACATTCCCTGTGCTTCCATGGGGACCAGCCCTAAGGAGGGGTTAATGTTCAACTGCTTCTGGCTGCTGCCAAAACCACCTCTTCCAGATGACCGTCCCATCCTTTAGGAGGGGGTGGCCCACTGCTCATGTGGCACACAGAAATCTCCAGTACTGCACTGCCAGGGCTGGCTCTCCACTGATTAGCACTCACTAAGGTGCTGGTGGGGTCCTGAGCATGGATGGCTCTGGCAGTGTCAGCTGAGTGTGGGCTAAACCCTTTGCTCAGGGGCCAGCTGCTGCTGGCCAGGCAGCCCCTGGTGCAGCAGGTAAGGCTGGTGGTGAAACCAGGCTGCCAGCTGGGGGAGAGGGCTGAGTGCTGCCAAAAGGCATGTCTGATGAAATATTCCTGGGAAGGGTGACAAAGGCACACTTGTTGTGGGATCAATCAGGCTTGTGTTCAGCAGGGATAACTCAAAAGACTGATCCAAACAAATTGCTGCTCCGTGACCCCTTGTGTGGCAAGTGCTGAGAGTGTTTTGGGGCATCCAGCAGAGGTTAGCAGCTGCTTTCATCTTGAATGTTTTGCCCTGGTTTGAACTTCTCTCAGGCTGCGCTTGGAAGATCACCAAGTGAAGAGTGCAGCAGCATAGTTTCAGCTTGGTATTGTCAAATGGGCCCAATTGCTTTCTTATTATTTTGGCTGGCAAAGCCACTGCCACTGTCACAGCTTCCAGCAAGCTGTCTGTTCATCTCTACCCCTAAATGTCATCAGCAATGACATGGATCCCTGAGAGTCTTGTTAGTGTGCCTTGCTGGCAGCATCTCTCTTTTTGATCCCAAATGACAGTCTCAGCCATCTATACTTGGATCCTGGTACTCCTAACAAGACAAGAAGTCCACTTCCTTGCCTAGGAGCTTATGCCAATCCTCAGCATTACCATCCAACACTGGCCATGTCCTTGTTTCCCTTCTACCAAGTCAGGTAAGGTTTCTTTGGTGGTACACACCTGGATGGAAGCGTGTTCAGTGCACCATTCAGCTTGCTTGGATCTGTCCAAGTGCAGCTTGTGCTGATAACTGTGCCATGGCTGCCTTGAACTGCCTTTGGTATTTGTTGAGCTGCTTTTATTGTATTTTCTCTTAACATGCTGCAGGCTCAGGGAGGTGCCTGCTGGCTGCTCATATGCCTGAAAACTGGAGTATTTTAGCAGCTTGGACGTGAGGAGATTGGGGATGTAGTCTGCTTTAGTTTCATGCTTTTATTCTGCTCATGTTTTCACCACGTGAATATTTCATCCTGGTTCTGGTCTCACTTGGATTGCAGTGTTACACAATTTTACTGAAGCTGTTGTATCCAATACTGATGGCAGCCCTATTGCTTCTTCTTCCTGTCTCAGGATTATCACATCCCAGATCTGGGACTCAGCTGGGCAGACTCCGCTTGTGGCAGCTCTCAGGCAGCTCTGCAGCGTGTCCTGACACCTCTCCAGGCCCCTCTCACCCATGGGGACATATCCAGTTGTGTCACCTGCTGCCAAAGAAGGTACTTTTAGAAGGCCTGAACATCTTGTGTGTAATTTAGAATCTCCTCAGGGGTATTTGGATCCTGCCAAGCTTTAATTTTGCTTTACTTAATTGCAGGTTTGGTTTGTTTTCTGTGTGATGCTGTGAAACATCTGGGAACTCACCCTGCTTACCATCAGTCCCTGTGCCTATTTGCCTTCTGCTTTCTTCTGAATTAATATCACGTCAAATTAGTGTTACCTTTCCCCCCTCTCTTGAAGCTTTGACATAATTATTTCTCTTGCAGTACTTACTGTTGTTGACCTGTGTGTCATTTGCTGATAAACCCTGCCCTTCACCATTCAGAAGTAAAGCATTTGCACTGCATTTTTTCCACCAGATTTTCCTCCTCTGCTTTGTCCTTTGTCCTCCTCTGCATTTCCTTGTAAATAACTTCTGGTGCTATTTTTCCATGTGTTTCTGGGCTTTTCCAGGCCTGTTTAGCAAAGCAGCTCTGTGTCCATTTAATGCAGGCTGGCTTTGGAAAGGGTTTTCTTAATTATATCTGTGCACATTTCCAGCTCTTGTGTGGCAAACAGAGCTCCTTTAGGCATTTCTGGACACTGCCCTGGCATCTTGGTGCTGCATCTGCTGCCTGTTAGGTACAGGCTCCTTCCCCTCTGCTGTGAGCCCACAGATCCTTAAACAAGTGACTTTCTGAAGCAAGTGACTGGGTTTGTCCTGGCTGTGGTGGTGCCCCTGCCTCGCCCAGGGGGTGCCAGGAGCAGTTGTGGTGGTGCCCCGTGGGGGTGCTGGCTGTGTGTGTGCAGCAGAGGAGCTGCAGTGTCCCTGTGCACGTAGGCACACACAGCTGGCAGCTGTGCCCCTCCTCTGACGTGACTCCGAGCAGCAGCTTTGGGCACTGGCCCCAGGAGAGCAGGGATGGCTGGGGAGGGGCACGGAGCTCTCCAGAGCACCAGGATGCTGCTGGGAGCAGGAATGCACTGCTGGGAAGTGACTGTGAGCACCACGATGGTACAGTCAGGGCTACAAGGGAGCAGGACCTGGAAGCCACTGGTCACTCTTGCAGGTGGTGGGAGGCTGGGTTATGGTGTGTGAGGAGCAGTGTGATGGGACTTGGGCTCAGCTCTGCTACTGCCTTGCTCAGTGTCCTTAGTCTTGTCACTGTGCTCCCCAGACTGAAATGTCTCTGCCCATTATATATTGATTTTGTGGCTTTTTTGGGGTATATTTTAAGATTGGCAAATTGACAGCTGTACAAAAGATAAATCTTATTATTTCATCAGCATTTCCTTCACCAGGGCTAACCCTAAGCTAACCACTGATCCAGATACTCTTGGAATTGGCTGGGAGTTTATACATCAGTTCCTTGCTGAAATGCTGTCACATCCAAATTGAGATTTATGATTCTAATGCTCTCTCAACACCTTTTTAATTTTTTAATAGATACTTTAGCAAAGTATTCCACTTCAAGCCCAGCATTATTCATGTGTTTAAGATATAAACAGGGTAATTGGTGAAGCAACAGCTTCATTCAGTTTAACAGCTTAACAGACCAGCATGGCTGAGGAAGGAAACCTGCCTCCTGGAGCTACCCCCAGGTGGTGAGGCAGGAAGGCAGAACAGCAGATTAGAAACTGCTCTGCTGATGTCTTCTTACTGCACCAGCATTATATTGGCAAGGAAATTGCAGGCTTCCCTCTTTGACATAGTTATGGTGATAAATTAGGTACACAGAAGAACTAATGATGAAATGAAATGGAGTTATGAATATATATAAGATCTCTTTCCCAAGGTCAGCTCTGGATGACACAGCAAAGGCATTATAATAACAGGTAAGTGTCAGACAGTGGTGGGCAGTGTGTTGCTGGAGCCTAAATGCAAACCTTTCTCCAGGGAATACAAAGAGAGGAGGAAGAAAGGAGCTTTGAAGTTCAAGGTACCTCCCTCTGCTCTCAGAGGAGCCCTGTCTTTAACAGGGAATTTGGTCTCTTGCCACCTGGGTGCTGAATAAAGCCCTGCACCCCCCACACAATGTGCTTTGTTAGGAAGCCATGCAGGACTTGAGAGCTGACCTCTGGGTGCTTCAGACACATCCTGTGGGGGCAGCCAGTGTTCCAAAGCATGGAACTTGGGCTTTTTGGATGTTACTCAGCATTTCAGGAGGCAGTTCAGTCTACTTGGCCCCATCACAATCTCTCCTGTATAACCCAGGGCAAGTAATTTGGGTCAACATTTCAACAGTGTCTGGTGATTTTTTAAATTCTTTTAAAAGCACCTTCATTTTTGATTGTTTAGCTTTAGGCAACTAAACTGGATTCAAGCCAAAGCTGCTAACCTCAACTCTGCAAGTAGGGCTCTCTAAAGTAGTATATCCTAAGTGCAGGACTCAAAACTGCCAGACACTTCTGAAAAGCCTGGTCTTACATCCTCTGTCTCCCAGTTCTCTGTGGAGCACAAAGAGATAACAGTGCTTCCTTTGCCTCCAGGAATGCTGAGGGCATGGACACAGTGAAAGTAGAAAGGCACTCTCAGACTCAATGGATCAAAAAAAATGTCTCAAGTAGATTTTTTTTTATTATTTTAAATTTGCTTCCATTTCCAAAGTCTCTGTAATTACTACCATACAGAAGTCATACAGCTCTGCAGGCTTTGCCCCACAAGTGTCTCCTATGTCATTCCAGAGGAACTGCACACCCTGCAGGGAAACGCTTTCTGAAGTAGTTCTTGAGAGACATCCCTGTGCTTTCTAAGTGATATGAGAAGTTTTATCCACATTTCACTAAATGACCTTGCCCAGAGCTGCAGCTCTGAAGTCCCTGCAACTCTGCAAGTTGTGTGTACACAGCAGATTTTTTCTGTAACTTTTTTTCTGGTGACGATGTCCTTTTCTAGGGTGAGGGCATTAAGCTGATCAGTTTTCATTCCACTTTTGTTTGCAGTTTGTAGAATAAATGGCAAGGAGCTGTATTTCCTTTTTAATTGGCGAGTGAGTGGGTCTGGTTTCTGCCCCATAGCAGAGAGGGGAGAGTTGTGCTCGCAGAGGAGAGCCAGGGCTGTCCCAGCTCTGCAGGAACTGGGAACTGCTGCTTCTCAGAAAGGAAACATTACAAGCCAATGCCCAATGTCCTCTGTGTCAGGGCAGCAAAATCCAGCCTTGTGGGAGTCAGGGATGGGGAGAGCTGGCAGTGGGGTGGGACTGAGCATGCCCTTGCTGATGAGCTCTGCTTCTCCAGGCTGAGACTGTGCTGTCCCAGCACTGTGGGCAGGTGCAGCCACATCACAGTTCCGTGTGCTGGATCAGACACTGGCCCTGTTTGTCTTCTCCTCATCCTCCCGAGAAATTTATGGGGAATGATCTAAGATATGGGGCTTTTTATTCCCCTTTGTTTCCAGCCCTTGGAAAGCACTTCCCAGTGGGAACGTGGCTCTCCGTGACCCGTGACCCAAGTTGGGGCTGTCCCTGTCCCAGGTGCAGTGGCAGCTGTGGCAGCAGTGGCAGCAGTAGCAACATTAACAGCAGTGGCAGCAGTGGCAGCAGTGGCAGCAGTGGCAGCATTAACAGCATTAACAGCATTAACAGCAGTGACAGCAGTGACAGCAGTGGCAGCATTAACAGCATTAACAGCATTAACAGCATTAACAGCGGTGACAGCGGTGACAGCGGTGGCAGCGGTGGCAGCAGTGGCCGGCTCGTGGCAGCAGAGGGAGACGCAAGCCTGGCCACGGGCTGGGGCTGCGCTGCCCGCGCTCCTCCCGCCCCTCCGCTCGCTCCTAAACCACACCAGCAGCAGCAGCAGGAAATATGAAGATGTACCTGATTTTTCAGGCATGAGCTGCCTTTGTCTCTAATGCCAAGCATCGTGTACGGGGGACTTTTACCAGGTGGGGTAACGCAATGTTAACATCGTTATGTAATAAATCCTTATGTGCAGTTTTGAAATTCCCATCTCGGTGGGAGGCAAATTCTGAGGCAGAGGAGAATTCCAGCGTGCTGTTTCCAGGAGAGAGATAGAGAGAGGGAGAAAAAAATATTTAAAAGGCAGAAAAAAAAAAAAAAAAAAAAAAAAAAAANGGAAAAAAACTATATAGAGAAAAGTAGTAGCAAGAAGCCAGTAGCTGCTGATTAAGGACCACAGCAGAACTGAGAAGGCACAGCCTTGTAGGGCTGGCTTTGGACTCAGGCAGGAACAAGGTGCCTTGGTACTTTCTGCCTACTCCTCTGTCCCCTAGAAAGAGTTTTGCAGCCACTCCAAAATTCCAGCCATCAGGTGCACGCTGCTGCAGGCTGGGGTACCCCTTGTACCAGGAGCATGCTGCTGGTGTGAGGTGGAGTGAAGCTGGAACCATTGCCAGCCCAGGTGAAATCCCAGATAAATGTGGGCTCTCTGCAGTAATGGGGGATATTACTTTAAATGGCTCAGTAACACTACAGCTCTGCTATCTCCTACACCATAATATATAAACTCTTTTATGGATCTAGATGGAATTTCTTCGACATTTCCTCAAATTGCATTGTTTTAAGGTACCTTTGCATTTTTATTGGCAACCCAGTCGTAATAGATGGAATCCATATAGCACTGCTGCTGCTTTCTAGGGCATGCCTGGTAGCTGTGAAATATAAACCAATAAGGTCTTGGACTATAGCTTAATCTTATCAGCAGATTTCAGGTAGTGTGGGACTGAAATTGTGCTCCTAACAAGTGTTTCCAGCCATCACTGCCGTGATGAAATGGGATGGAAAAATCAGGAAATAGAGCTGTGTCTGGATCCACACGGCTCCTGAATGCAGCAGCACAGAGAAAGGAGCTGGCAGTGCCTGGCAGCAGCCCTGTGATTAAAATAAACAGTTCTGCTTGTACACTGCAACCCCAACCCTACCTCAGTGAGTCTCCCAAGCCAGGAGACATAAATCCTCTTCAACTACAGAGACAAACTGCAAGTGATTGCAAGAAAATGTGGATAGTTTACTGATATTTTTAGGAACTCCTCTCTGTCTAGGTTAAGAATGAAGTGAGGGCTGTCAGTGCCTTGGGGATTGCTGTGGGTATAAAGCCAGCACCTCAATTTATTTCAGTTCCTCTAGGAGCAGAGATACATCATTGTAGCTGCTGGGATCTTGATCTGGATGTGCAAAATCCACCCTAAAGGCTTGCCAATATAATCTCTTAATGCCACCATCTCTCCTGCCTAATGTTCTACCCCATGGTGCTGTGTTATTATTAGGCAGCTTATACAGTGTAGGTTAAACTGGAAAAACCTCTGCTTCTTAGCAATTTATAGCCCCCAATTATTGGGGTCTTAAGGTCACACAAGCCTATGTGCATAAGCTAGTTCTTTGAAGAGCAGGAGGTGACTACTTAGAAATTACTGCATTTAGCTCAGAAATTTAGCTCAGAAAGAACAGCACAGAGATGTTTAAAGGAGACAATGCTTGAAGCAGGACAGCTGGAAAAATTTAATATGTATGCAGCCCCTTTGCTTCCTCTGATCTTTTGAAGGCTGAGTTGTGTTCACTCCACTTGTCTGGCTAAACAGCTGCCTTAATAGTCATGCCCATGACCAGATATCCATGCTAAGGGAAGACAAATCTGCTGGTTTTCAGTACCTAAAGGGTTTTGCCTTCTTGCCTGACATTGGTGCATCTTTGACCCTAAGATTTCCTTGCATCCCAGTCCCACAGAGCCAGGCTGCAGCAGTCCTTCACTCCCAAATCCAGCAAGGAGGGGAGGCAATGCACACATGTGCAAAAATGGTCTCTCAGATATTGGCTCCAGACCTCTTGTCCAAGTGTTTTTGTGCTGCACTGCTGCTAAGCCAGCATCTCTGCTGTCCAGATGTACATGCCATAGCACTGTTCCTCTCCTCCTCTGCTCCTCACGTGGTCCTGGAGCTGTGAGAGGAGGTCAGCAGTGTCACTGGGGCACTTGTTCATCCCTTGCATCATTATTTGTTCCCAAGGACTGTTCTCTAACTGTTTAATTAGTCCCTTCAGTAATGAACCATAAACTATTTGTTCTCTTTCAGCTGATATTTACCCTGTAGGAATCAGGGGCTCCCAAGAGCTGTCACACATCAGAGTCTTATGGGGACCCTGGGGAGGGGAATCATGTGTGGGCTTTGGTAATGGCCCAGGCAAGCAGGGCAATAAAGCAGTCCCAAATGCCTGCTTTTAAATACTGAGAGAGGCTGGAGCTGGTCTTTGATTGTGCCTTTTAGCTGGTGCTCCTCTCCCTCTCTCCAGGTGATGCTGGGACCTGTGCATGCACCTCCCCTCAGCTGGCACGGCTGCAGGCTGCCAGGCAAAGCACAGCAAGAGTTGTTTGCCAAAACATGTCCAGCCAGAGACAGCAGGAGGGTGGAGAGGTGACAGCCAGTGCCCCACAGTCAGAGGCAGTGCCTCCCTGTGCAGTGGCTGAGGCTGGGCTGCAGCACGTGTGTGGCACTTGGGATGATGGGCTGTTCTCAACAGCCTGAATTTCCCAGCCAGGTATTTCTGGGATGAGAAGGCCTTGAATTTTTGATGGCTTGCCAGAAATTAATAGCAAACTAACCCCTATGAAGGTGCTCCTTTGATATTTTTATTGCTTGAAATTCAGAAGCTTGCTATGGCCTCAGTCCTTGAATTTTTCTCTAAATCCTCCGAATTTAACTTTAACCCATACATTGGGGCAAGTGAAGCACCCACTGACCTCAGTGTGAGGGTGGGTGCAGGGGCTCCTTCACTGGCCAAAAGAATGAGATAAAGGTGTTTTTTTCTGCTCAGATGCTGCATACTGCTCTCAACTTGTGCCATTACGTACCTAAAGAAATGCTGGTTCTTGCAGACTGATGGATTTGAACATGCCAGCACTGCTAAACACTCTGTTTAGGATTTTTAAACGTTTAATTTGTAGCGATGGAGACTAAATTGAGAATTAAAACCATGCACATCAGTCCCAAGGGAGTTTCCCTCTTCCCTCCCACTCCATCTGGAATGAAGAGGAGTTGGAATTATACATGAATTAATGAATAAGTAATAGAGAGTCACACAAATAAATTACAGATGCAAGGATTTTTTTTTTAAAATCATCCACAAGTTAATATTTATTTATGTAACTTGCAGAATTCCAGCCAATGGCTGCATAAATATTAATTACTAATTAAATTTTAATAGCAAAGCAAAACCCCTGTATTTGCTAAATGTATGTATTCAAGCCATCATTATTTGTTTAGACAATTAGGTTTGTTTGTGACTTTGGTCAAGTGGTGACAAGAATACAATTTTAGAGCAGGGTACATCCTAGATTAATCATGCTTTTTGCTTTGATTGCAATTGCCCAAAGAGAGGATGAATTAATTTTTTTTTTAGATCCCATGAGGAGATTATAACAAATTTAAAAAGAGCCCTCTTTTAAATTTAAAAAGAGCAAAACAGGGGCATTGCTGTACTCCCAGTTGTGCATCCCTGCTACATATTAGACAGATTTCCAATACAAAGAGGAGGAGAATGGCTCCTCAGCCATCAGCCTGCAGTGGCTGTCCCCATTTAGAGCAGCTGATTGTCTGGCCTGTGGTGGCACTTTTCCATTTATGTGTCTCCTGGCAGCCCAAAGGCTCCCCTGCAAGTGGTGCTTTTGCAGGTTACTGTGAGTCATTTTGCATTACTCCCTCTGTATCACTTTTTGATGCACATTGCTAAACCCACCTGGGTGGGAAATTTTCTTGGATGAGCTTTCCTTTTCTGCAAAAAAAAAAAGGGAGGATGGAAAGCTGGTGAGTCCTGGCAGTGCCGTGGCTCAGATCTGAGGCTTCCCGGTGTTTTCTCTCACTGCTTCACTGCTTGCTCCAGTTCTGCTGTTTTCTCTGTGTATTGTCCTGCTGCTCTGGGCAGCTTGTGAGGGTTTCTCAATGCTGTGCTCAAACCAGGCACTGTCCCCTATGATCCAGGCTGGCTGAAACCTTCCTGGTTCCCAACTGGCTCTTGTTGATGCCTTGCCATGATTTGGGGCCCTGGGCTGTGATTCCCTCGGGCTCAGGAGAGGGAAGCAGGTGAAGGAACTCAGGAACTGCCAGAGACCTGAGACTAAGGAGCATGGCTGGTGGTACAGCTGGGAAAGGGCTGATTTTGCTGAGCTGTGGCTTCAGCAACACTTGAGCTCGCGTGGTGTAACACGGGGCGAAAATGCCACGTGGTGCTACAAACCTCTGAGGGGTAAATTGTCCAAAGGCACTCTGAGAACAGAGCTCACCTATGGGTAAAAGGTGGTTTATAGCTATCTATGAATTTTTAAAGGGAAAAGAAAATATTCCAGCCAAAATGGGACCACTGCTGTGTAATCTCATGCAAAGAGCTGGTGCTACTGCCTGAGGTGCATCCCTGCTCTGGGGGAGTCAGGAAGGGTTTGGATTTGGATTTGTGCTTTGCAGCTTTCTTCTTTTAAGTCAGTAATTATGGACTTAAGCTGGTTAGATAGCTTTTAAGTAAGTAAAGGACTTAATCTGGTGAGACAAACCCGGAGTAAAGCAAATCAATCAGTTCCATCCTGGTGGGGAGTCAGGGTCTGCCTCCCAGTACTGTCCCACTGTGATTCACCAGCCCCATGGGCTGTTGTGGGTAAGGTCTTGGGAGTCAAAAAGGTGAAACCCAGTGCTCCCTGGGACATACCTGGAAAATCTTTTGAAGGCTCAGGGCTTTAATAAGGATGGAGAGCAGATAAAGCATTTATTGCAGCGCCTTTTAATTTGGCCTCATTTAATTACAGGGACACCACTGGTTAAGGAATTTATTAAGCAATTTTCTTACCCACTTTGAGATTGATGGAGCATACAAAGACATGAGTTGATTAAACCCAGCCAGGTTTCACCCAACTTTCTGAAATTAGTAATCTCTAAGGTCTGAAAAGACAAGTACCTGACTCAGGGTTCTATGCAATAGCCCCAGGTACCTCCCCAGTGAACTCTCCTGGCTCCTGTGAGTTCTTTGGTTCAATAATAGTGGATGGTCATTGAGCATGTCCATTTTAAGTAGAAGGAAGAAACAGAGACAGGAAATAAGTTAAGCTGGTTACAAGCATAATAAAACAAAGTGCAAAAATTTAAATTGTGTGTACTGAAAACGTACCAGAAGTAATAAAGACAAACCAGTGATAGGAGTCCTAACTGAAGCCCTGGCTAATTTTATACTGCAAAGAATAAAAGAAAATCAGTATTAAAAGAAATGGGACCTTTATCACAGAACCTGCTAAATGGTGTATGCAACAATTTAAAAGAAATTACTTGGGAGCTAGAAGTGCAGCAAAGAAACATCTAAATAATTGACATTTAAAGAATTAACATAAAATTATTCCAAGGTAGTGAGGGAAATAGTCAAGCACTCTTCTAATGCTCATGTAAAACCAGGCAGCTTTTACAGTGCACCCTCAACCTTGAATGCATCTGATTAACCATTGGCCTCATGCCCCAGCTCTCTATAGGCAATATAAGCATTCACTAATGCACAGACCAGCCTGTTTAGATCAGGGTTTTTATGTCTTGTCCTTGACCTCACTATTAGGTGATGAAATGACAGGCCAACATGTGGCTGGCTCCATCTCTGCTCCTCCTGATACCATGGGCAAAATTCCTGATGGACAGAGAATTAAATCAGCATCCCCTGAGTAAGCCATTGCTCCTTTGGAAAATGGATTTCTCTGTCAGTGGTTGACATCAACAAATACAAGATGTTGTGACATTGCCATGACATCCTTCATTGATCAAATGTTTATTTCAGTATGCTCCCCTTTTAATGGGATGTTGCAGATGTTCATTAAACAAATACTCATTATTTAAGGAAGAAAAAGTCTGTCCTTAATTTCTTCTCAGTTAACTCTTCTTTCTACAGCTACTGCAGGTCAAAGTCAGGAGACGATACCAATGCAGGTGTGCAAAATTCAAGATATTTTGGTGTCTTGTGTTGGATTTTGGGCTCCCCTGGCACAGCCCAACAAGGACCTTTGAACAGACAATAAGAGAAGGTGCCCTAGTGTAATGCAACACTGATGGCCAAGCCTGTGCAGCCAGGCCAGGTGGAGCTGGTGCTCACAGACCAAGCCCTCAGTCCCTCAGGCAGTGGGATTAAGGATCTCTTTACTGTGTGACTCCCAGCAAGGCTCAGAGCAGTGACAGCACTGCCAGCTTCTGCTGTCTCCTTTCCTGCATGCATGAGGAGCAGCTGGCTCTGGCAGTCCAGGGAGCACAGGACCTTTTAGCTGCTTTGAGCTCTGTGAAAGAAGTTTTGTCCCTTGCTCAAACAAAGATTCCCAAGTGGCTGAGGCTTAACATCCATGAGATCTTCTCTCTCTTTAACAAAAATATACATATACACCTGGATCCTGTCCCACAGCTGCTGAGGTGGTGTTTTGCTGTGTAGCTGTGCAGGCAGCACAACATCTGAGCACGGAGCACAGCCAAGAGTCAGCTCCTGACATTTGAGATTCAGGCTCTTGGCAAACTCTGGCATCCCTCAAGGACTCTGTTACACAGGCTTCACATTCCCAGAGCTGTCTTCAGAATGAGTGGGGTGTCACTATCCAGGAGATGGGGGGTCATCACAGACCTGTGGAACAAGGCTGAAAGCTGATTGGTGTGAACCCAGCACCCAGTCATGCCTGAACCAGATTCCCTCTCTCACAGGGGTTATGTGGCTTCTCCATGAGCTCACTCAGACTTCAGCCTTTGCATTTGGGACGCATCATCTCTCTTGCCTTTGCTTGTCCTTGTATTTTCCATGACACTTTTTTTTTTAATGTTGTTGAGATCTTACAGCTCTGTGAAATGTAAATGGCTCCTGGGTTTAGAGGCTGCCAGAAGACCTATATGCAGTGGTAGGATGGCAGATGCCCTGTTTCTGTGAGAAACCAGGCTGAAAAGGAAGTCAGGTGCACAGTGATCCCTAGAGGAGTCAGGAAAAGTCCCACAGTTTTGCTTTTGTGTGGAAGAGTGCTGAAGTCTGGAAAGAGCCACGTGCCTGGAGCCTGGATGTGTGCCCTGCTGTGAGCTGGGGCTGCACTGGACAGAGCAAAGCCCAGACACAGCCCTGGTGTGAGGAGTGGGGCTGGAAAATCCCAAACCATGAGCACTCTACTCCATTTTCCATTTCTTAGAACTCAGATAACATATTCAAAGAGGTTCATACCAATATTTTTGTCAGCATCCATTTCCTTTTTTTCCCCATCTACAATTATGATACATATTCAGGGTTTTTTTTCCCAGTCGTGAGTTTTTTATCCTCTTTTTTTCCTTTTTAGAAGTACAGTTTCTCCAATGATATTTTAAAACAAGATGGATTTGTCCATGTCTTCAGTTTTACTCCATTTTACTTGAAGTTTTGTGAGTGCTAGTTCTCTGTTTTACAGTGTAGCTAACTTGGGGGCTGGGATGTGTTAATTATTCAATGATTTAAATGAAATATCAAAGGAGTTTTTATTGATTTGCATATAAAAGTTATGAAACGAAATATATGGCACAACAGACAAATTAGTAGGCCATAAAAAGCATGAGTGAATTAGTGTTTTATTAAAGCTTTAAGATAACATGCTGTAGTATCTGAAAAGAAAGGTCAAAAGAAAAAAAAAAGGGAAAATTTAAATGTGTGCACATTAATGGACTGGGGAATGTGGCTTTACTAATAACTTCTGTGCATAAAAATTTATATTTTTCAACACAGCAATCATTTCTTTCACCCTGTTGGGTATTTTAAATGTGCTCCTGTGTATATAATATTAATTTAGTCATAAAATAAAAGGCAGTAATTCAGACAGTAGCCCATGTGAGCTATTAAATTCAAAGTACCGTGTGAAGTATTTGTGGTTATGGTTCCTCGCAGTTCTGTGTGAGACACAAACAAACCACTCCTGACAAGATGAAAATGTTTGCTTTCAACATACCTGTCTGTGCTCAGTTTGGGTTCCTGTGCTTCCTTATTGAGACCTGACACCATCTCTAATTTAGATAATTTGGGCATAAATGTAAGAATGCTCCCTGGGAAAACAAAGGCACAAAATGAGGATTTGTGCAATAGACAAGCTTTTGAAAGGGGACTGTACTTTCTGTGAGTCTATCCAAACTAGGCAATGTTACAGTTCAATTCTTTTTATGCCTGACCATCGAGCTTTGCTGCCTTAGGAGGTGAAAAGATGTTTTTACTTGTCCTGCTCGTTCACTAATGTGGTGCTGAAAGTTAACCAACAGCAAAGTGAGGCTGGTGAGCTGTGTAAAGCATTTCCATGTTGTCTGGCTCTGAAAAGCTCGAAGCAAATATTCCATCCACTGCAGAAGCAAGTTAATACATGGCAGTTAATCAAAATTCTTCTCACTTGGTTTCCCTGTGCATGTGCTCTTGCATTAAGCCTTGGAGTGCCTGGTTGCTCTCCTGTTAAATGTGTCTGTGCTAGGACCCGACACAAGCACTTCTCAGCAAGAGCAAATTAAGCCCAGACCTGGGATGAATCCTCAGAGACTTGGCTCAGTGCCTGCAGCTCAGCTCACGTGTCAGTGACCAGCCCTTAATGGCAGTGGTGCAAACTCTCAGAGACTCCTGGTAAAACCACCTCTGTGGAGTTCTCTGTATTAGGATGTATCACCATGCAGCATTTCAAAGCCATCTGTCACCTTTTAATATGAGTGTCTTGGAGAGAGATCTCATCCTTTCCTCCCTTCTACCCTGTCCTCCCACCTCTCCTTACAGGGAATCCAAATCTGCTGCTGGGAATAGCCCCTGGTATGGTGGAGTCTGCAAGGAGAACAGGATTTCATGGATCCTGCTTCCTGCAACACGTGCAGCTCAAAGGCCACACAGCACAGTGTCCTCTAAAGCCATGTCCAGACAAAGTGCAGCTGTGTGGAGCAGAGGGTGAGCATTTGCCACAGCTGAGACACAGCAGCAGTAGCTCACACAGCATCTCAGGTCCATGGCTGCCCAAAATAACTGTGTGGCATAAATCAAAGACATCCACTAAAGCAGTAAGAATTACTTCCTTCCTCCAGCACTTCCCCTTGCCATCTGAGGGCAGTTTAAATGCAGCTGGTGAGTTCAGTGCAGGCTTTGCATGCCTCATTCCCAGTCAAGGCACAGCTGTGCAAAGAGGTTGGTGGCACCTGTTTGCTTCCTGCCCCTCTCTCTGCTGGCTGTAGGGGATGACTGGGCTCCTGCAGGTGCCACAACAGCAGGGATAATGGGTGACCTTCCTGGTAGCCTCAGAAAAAGCCCAGCCATGTGTCCCAGCCTTACCACAGCTGTAGCCAGGGCTGGTGGCTCGGTCCAGGCTCCTTGTGGTGGTGCCAGCCCAGCTTGAGCTCCCCTGCAGTGCCCCAGGCTTGCCCTGGGAGCCTCTGCTCTGCACTGCCTGGGGACCTTGGGGTGCCTTGGACCGGCCTGTATCTGACATCACAGCTGTCTTCAGTGTCCCCTGCACCTCACTGACACCCTCCAGGATACCTGATGGAGATGCTTCCATCCAAATTCATCCCTCCTGTAAATCAGCCAGTGGAAGGATAGAAATCCATGACAGAACTCTGTGATTCCTCAGCCAGAAGTCTTCTCAGACAATGGGTCCTGTTTGTCCAGAGATTACCATCCTGTAGAGAAGCATGGGAGAGCCATTACCAGGAGGCTGTAGGTGGTCCGAGGGCAGTTGTTGTAGGTATTTGTTGGCTTCAGAGAGGGAGATATCACAGCTTGGCAGGGGAAATAGCTGCAGGCCACCCCCACACCTCAAATGAAGGGTTAATTCGGCACCAGGAGAGAGGAGATGTGTGTGGGCAGGCACAGCATCCCCACATCTGTGGTGAGTCAGACACCCCAGAGATTCAGGGGGCAGACATGAGAGGGAGGAGTAGGGCAGGGCAGACAAAGCCAGCGGGATCCATCTGCGGATCAGAGGCGGCGGGAGGGGACCCGACCTCCTGCTGTGTGCGGGGACAGCATCCATCAGCCCCAGCCTGGCTCGGGGCTCGTTCGGGAAAAAGGAAAGGCAGGTAGCTGCGGAGAGGCAGGCCCGTGGTGGGGCTGCACCTGGACAAATAGCCAGAAAAGATTGCAGAGCAACGGGGAGCCCTTTAATTACGCGCTTGCTGCATCAATTAGTAAAGACAATGGCAGTGGGCTGTCTCGTTTAATTGGCAGAGCCAGGGAGGAGGGATCTGACATGGGCACTCTCAGCCTCTCTGGGGACAGGACAAACCCAAATGACCCTGAAGTCCCAGGAGGGGAGGCACAGCACAGCTTCTGCTTTCCCACTGCTGCACTGAGCAGCAGCTCCTGCCCTGGGAGCAGGTGAACTCCGTGCCGGCCTTGGCCACTGGCTCTGGAAAGGCTCACCTGAACCTGGTGAATATGCACAGTGAAATATGGGATTTAGAAACCAAGGCTCCAAAAGGGAAAGGTCAGTCTTTTAAACAAAAGGCACTTCCCTTTCCCCGGCGATGTTAATGCAAGTGTAAGTTGTTTTATCACTGATTTATTTATTTTCTTTGTCTTTTTGGCAGACATGGGGTACTCCAAGCCTCAAACAATAATGTACTTCCCCCTCCCTCTCAACCTGACCTTTATTTCCCAACCTGATCAAGGGCTAACCACCAGTGGTGGTACTAAAGGTTGTGTCTGGTCATGATGGCTGCATCTGGCTCCAAGTGGATTTGGGGGAGGCAGATAAGAACCCAATAGCCAAGGACTATTTTGAGCAATGCATCCACCTAACTACTGTGCTGGTCTAGGTCCATCTCAAGCCAAGCTTGGAAGAAACTAACATCTGTAGTCTGTATGCAAATATGACCATGACTCCATTATCTTACTCCACAAATAGTGACAGCCCAGGGCCTGTTGAGCTCTCCTGCACAGGAGCAGAGTGTGTGCCAGGATTTCCCTGGAGTAGGAACATCTTTCAAGGTGCCTTCTTGAGGCTGAGAAGTTCCTAATCAGATACTCAGTAAATGAATTGTGAATATGTGCACTGAAAGTTTGAAATCTTAACTGATACAAAGGATTGGTTGTGCTTATACAATGCTTTAGACATAAATTGTTAACAAAGCATGGATCCAGCTGCACACAAACTCTCCTTTGAGAAGCTGTTTGTAACATAAGGAGGTCCTTTCTGAACCTCATGATGTGATGGGAGTACATGGCAGCTTTGTCTGACCCCATCCTCTACGCAGTAAATGCTCAACTGTACCTTGCCACTGAATTTTGTTAAACCCCTGTTGCATTTACCATTGAACTTTATTTACTCGCTGTTTTATATCAATAAAATACATTTTTGCTTCTCTCCTGCGAGTAAAGAGCATGATTCCACCCACAACAAAAGGAAGCAGATACTTATCTGTGGAGGATGCAGCCTCTGGGGTTTGTCAGTGCTCAGCAAAGTGAAGATGAGTCAGGTCTGAAACAGGTGCACATCATTTCATCCCCTGTGGAGATGTTCTCAGTCAGGCTCCAAGGGACATATTTCCTTGCCACTTCACTTTCTTCACAGGATTAAAGTAATTCCAGCTGTGGATTTGTTGTGATCCTTCTGGCTGCCCCCAGAGCTGCCTTAAGTGGCAGGAAGAAGGTCTGAGAAGGTTGCATGTCTGAGCCTGTACCTTCAGCAAGCTCCCAGACAGCTTGGGGGTGTTGTATAACTATATCCTCCTCTCTGGGGTGTGCAAAACTAGCAGAGGCATTTGAAGCTGGTCCCAAAGGCAGGATGGGTGGGAGCTTGGTGCAGGAGTCAGGATGGCTGGAAGAGCCAGGAGGAAAGCAGGGGCTGTTTGAGGAGCTGCCTGTCAGACAGAGCTGCCCAGACACAGCAGGGGGGTCAGGTGGCAAGTTTGGCATCGAGGTGGAAATAATTGTCAGGATATCATACCAGAAAAGTGACAAATATGGGGATTTGAGAACCCCTGCCTACATGGAAACGGAATTTAATCAGAGAGCAAGGAGGTTCTAGCCTTGTCTTGTGTCCAGAGGGGAAGGGAAGATGAGACTGGGAGGTTAGGAAGGAGACCAAGATAATTCCTTCATCTCTGGATCATGAAGTTTAACTAGAAATCCTTTAAAAACATTTTTCAGAGTTCAAGTCCATGATTGGTGATTTCTACCTCTTCTGTGAAACTCTCACTCTGTCACTTTGGACAAATTACCATAAAAAAGATCTTATTGGTGGAAAACTTCAGCCTGTGTAGAAATGCTCACCAGTAAAGAGGAATGAGAAAACTGATTGCCAGTATGGATCAGCGTGCACCTAAAATCTTGCAGATCCCTGAAGAATCTGTCCACCCATGATCTCATCTGGCAGTGGGCTTTTGGCAACAATAAGTTTGTCTTGATTCTGTGGCTTCATTTTGTGTACATTATGTTTGATAGTACCAGAGCAAAAAGAGTGTAAAATGCAGCTTTTCCCACCTGAGAAGCTCTAGTCACTCATTTCATGTAGATTTAAAATGATGGCGTGCAATCAGCACAGTCAAGAATGCTCTGAAAACCAATCACCCCAATAGGTGGATCTCTTTAAGTAAGAGAACAAAAGTAAAAATGAATTTTCTAAGTGCTGAGATGTCTCAGGAGAGCAAACAGCAGAAGTGGTGGATGGAAGGCAGCTCATTTCAGTGGGAGTGGAGCGAGTTGATGTCTGGTGCTCTGAAAAATCCTGACCAAAGGTGGGAATATCAACATGCCCCCTTGAAGCAGCAGGAACCTGGGTCTCTCCAGTATAGACACTCCTGCAGAATAGAGAAAGGAGCAGGTTTGCTGAGGGATGCTGGATTTATGGCTCCAGGAGGGGATGTTGATTTTCTTGGGCCTGGGTTGTGATGCTCCATTCGTGTTCACTCTGTGTCCACCAGCACAGCAGCACCTCACTGGGCTGATGGAAGCTGATGGACTTCTCAGCATGTCCATGAACAAGAAAGAGTGGCACTGCTCTGCAGGATGCCAGAGGAGCCATAGATGAAATGTGCATTTCCTATCCCTCCCCTAGGTACTGACCTTGCTGTTTTGCATAAAAAAAATTTAAAAGTGCCAACATTTGCCAGTGGTTGCATAAACTTCCCAGCTCTTCTTGGAGCCAGCTGATCCAATCCTTTGTGTTGTGTGGCTTTTTCTGGGGGTGCTCAGCTGCTGGGGTGCCAAGTGCTGTCCCTGGGGTTGGCTGGAGATGCTGGGGAGGGCTGTGTTGGGCTGGGAGCAGCAGCGGTGCTGTCACGCCGCGTGCAGCTCTTGGGTAACCACATCACACAGTCCCATCTCGCATCTGCATAATCCATCACTTTTAAAGACGTTTCCTTATATGGGTTAATATAAAATGTTGCTCATTGTGTCAGCCAGCAGGAGGTTTCATAGGTCCTTTAGGCAACTTAAACAGTGATTAATCAAAAAAAAAGCCTCCGCCTTCTTCGTGCTGTTAATGCTGTTGTTAGGTTGCAGGCAGCATAATTTATGGCATTTTCTGATCCTGTTAGCTAGGATGTCTGATTAATTTTGGCTCTGGGATTAAGTCAGCAAAAGAAATTTGACTTCCACAAGCAAGTGATATATATCATCCACCCGAGAGCGGGAGGGACACAACAGTATCTTTCTGCCAGCACTTTTATAGTGTCCTCGACTATAGCCAGGAGGTGGCATTATGTACTCATTTTATTACTGCTGCTGGCTGAGGAGTAAACTGATTTTAAAGCCCAGGACATGGTCAGCTTCCTGATCTTGACATGGAAGGGAGAGCACTACCATGAGATGCTGGAGACTCTGCCCCTGCTGCCCAAGATGGACCACAATGTGCAAACTGACACATTTCTCATCCTTTTTCCTCCTGGATAATTTGGAAAATGACATATCAATAAATTATTAGCCAGAATTTTGTTTTTCACTCATTTTTCATTCTTGGTACTCTGGTGCCTTTTTGATGCTTGTTTCATTTTGTCTTACTGCTTATATCTTGTCTGTGCTTCTTGGGGCTAGAGAGCAAAGCTGGGGAATAATACAAAACATTCAGTTTATCTCTGCTTTTCTTTTATATAGAGAGCTTTTCTTTAATTTTGCTTTTTTCCTTGGTATGGAACCCTTTATCAAGAAGGCATAAGATCCTTTAGTAGCTCTGGGAATTTGTCAGCTGATGAAACAATCTTGTCTAGGTGAGTTTCTATGAGGTTATTTAAGTACCCTCAAGTACAGATATAGCAGGAGTGCCTTCATCTACGAGCATTTGCTCTTGTTAGGTGGGATCCTTGCTCTGGGAGGCCTGGCAGTAACCATGCTGCTCTCCATGGGTACAAACAGGGCAAGGCAATTAAAAACACCACCCTCCTTCCCCTTCCCATGCCAGTCATTTCCATTCCTTCATTTTGGGTAGCAATGTGCAGTTCATAGACTAAATATCTCTTCTTCATTTCTGCAGGATGAAACAAAAGGGGGAAAGTCAGACAAACCTCAGGTTGCTGCAAGTGATTCAGCCTTTTGATGGAAAGTTCAAGAAGAAATCTCTGCCCCACCTTGGCCCCAGAGTCCCTAAGGAAAGGCAATTCTATATCACAGCCTGGAAAAACGCAGCAGAGAACTGGGTCTGAAACTGTCAGGAGGTCACTATTGAGAGGTGACTGTAACCCTAAGATGCTGCAGTTTATATTCTTGCTCCATTAACTCTGACAACAGACTTCAGAGACCAGAGTTTTCTCAACCTGGTTTGTAAATCATGCTGGTAAAATTGCACTGGGATTTATTTGTGCATAGCAGGAAGCTCTGCAAGTAAAATTAACCCTTTGAACGAGAACTGAGGTGAATGTGAATCAGATGATTGGCACCTATGTGAGGCTGCTCAGGTTTTGGGCTGGGTTTGTGGAAGCCCAAGAGGGGACACTGCACACCTTGAGGTTCAGATATTCATCTTTTCCCCAGCCAGACCCAGACAGCTGAGAGGGCAGAACTGGTGGGATGAGACCAGGCCCAGCCTGGAAGCTCTTACAGGCATATCAGTGCTGGACCATCCACTTCACTTCCCAGCAACCAATGATGTGCAACAGCTTTCCAAGCCTCAGGCTGGGCTTAGGCCAACCTGCTCAGAGTGGTGGAGCTTAACAGTTTTTGTACCCAAAGATTTCCTCTGCCCTTGGAAAGATCTGCTTTCCAGAACCTACCAAAACTTATTCAGTTTTTAAAAGGCTTGCAGTGAAAATGGAGCCTTTAAAAATAGCTCAACTGGTCACCCAGGAAGAGACCCACTTGAAATCATGAACTGTTTTTCAAAACCTTGACCTTAGTCTCTGAAAGGATGCTGCATAACCCAGGCAATCCTCCCAGGTGTGTGGGGCTGGAGGCTGTGCCTGTGCAGTCTCTGGTGCACACAAGCTGTGTGTGGCACTGTGTGACAGGGTCACGGTGGCTCTGCAAGAGTGAACTGGGTCACCTCCTCACTCATGCATCAGCAGCAAAACTGGGAGCTCAGTGCTGGTGGCAGGACCTTTATCAGCAGTGATGAATGGGGGGATTTTCATCTCTTTGATTAATTTTGCTGGGCTGACAGTTAAAGATCACATCTCGGCTTCTGCGCAAGGAGATTGGAGTGAGGCAGCCCTTGGGGGGTCTGGATGAACTAACTTTACTTCTGCAATCCCAAAACCTCGAGCCCTCACAGCTCCTGCATGCCTGAAGTGCTGGTGGGCTTGGGGAAGCAACACTTGTGCTGTCAGGCTGGGAAGACAAACAATGATGGGTCTGAAGTCATTGTGTTTGTAAAGGAAACACTCAGGCAGGAACAATCCATTTTGCTTACAGGAAGAATATCCCTTCCTTCTGTGGATGTTTGGAAAATAAAGGCAAGATGAATTTGACCTCTTTTGTTTGATATTCACTGGTTTGAGAGATGGAGGTTTGCAATCCAGGGGATGCTGTGGCTGTTCTGTGGCTGGGGAGGAGGGAGTCAGACTGCAGCAGCTGGAGAGTGTCATGAGAGCCACAGGGGGCATGAACCTTCCTGGAGAGAGGCTCAGGGTGAGAGTTTTAGGCAGCTGGAGCTTTTCCTTTGCTCATCACCTCTTTCTTTCTGCCATGGTTCATTCATGCTCCTCACCTCTCCCCCAACACTGCTTCAGAGCATCTCTGTCCTCAATGACCTCAGTGTCCTCAGGGTCACGTATAGAGAGTAGTTCCTTGCTTTTCCTTCTGACAAAACCAGTTATTCCTCACTCAGCTGATTCCTCTCTCACCCTCATGACCTCCTGTACAGCCACAATAAGGATCTGGATACCCCCTCTTGAGATGGTTACCTACAGTCTGAGTCTGAACATTTTTTTTATTAGGGAAATGCAAATCTAATGTTGCTTCACTGCTCAAGAGAAACTCGTTCCTGCCTCCCCATACAGCACTGTGCTCTAATTCTTCATCCTCCAAGGGCATAATATGTGATATTTCAGCTGGGACCATGAACTCAATAGATGAAGGGACCTCCAGCAGTTCCAAAACCACAGAATAGTTTTCTCTCCATTACTGTTACAGACAGTAGCATGATAAGCAAAAGGATGGAACATGCTGATTTTTTCCCCAGTCCCGTGGGATGGTGTAGTCTCCCTATGGGTCTTCAGATACTGAGTGATCTTGCACTTAATCCATATGAGATTGTGGAGTCCCAGGCACAAATCCTAAAGAGGGCAGCAGAATCAAACCCAGACCTTTGCCTGTGGCTGGCCGAAGCAGTGCTGGTGCTGCTGAAGCAATGCTGGTGCTGCTAATTGAATGTGCTTTATGTACAGGAGCAGCTGAGCACACACCCCAGAACATGCTGCACATCCTTTGGTGATGTACAAACCGACTGGGACAATTTACAATGGTGATTTTTCCACTGACGGGTAAATTAATGCTCTCCATTATAGGCATTTAATCAATGCCAGCTCCCTAAGTCTCTAAACAGGCCACCAAGATGGAAGATTGATTGGTCTGAATGCATCATATATAAAACAGGGATACTTCATAAGAGCACAAATGATGTGTTTGTTTCCCAAAGCCACAAAGACAGCTCTGGGCTGAGGAGTGTTGACAGCCACTTGCTGAGACACAGCAAAGGGACAAGACCTGGGTTTAATGTGGGGTTTTTGTCTTGGTTTTGTCTTGGGTTTTTTCAAGGCAAGGCTGAAATTACCTAGAGATGGGGAGGGAGATCCTTCCAGCTCTGCACATGGGCAAGGCTATTTGCTAGGAAGGGATCCTGGTGATCCCTGCACTGCCTGTGTGGCTTATGGAGATGTTGCTCTCAGATGCTCCTGACCTTTGCAGCAAAATTTGCAGTTAATCACAAAGCACTGAAATTTGGCTTCATACTTACATGAGTGGCCAAAATTTCAGGGGACTTGGTCCCCCACCCCATCCCCTTTTCAATTTTATTTTTAATTTTATTCAGAGCAATGTAATGACTTGCTTCTTAGCTCAGCCAGGAGGCTTAGCCTCATTTCCAAGCTGTGGTTTGGATACCCAAGGGTGTGGAAAGGATGTTGTTGGGACCATGGGAATCCGGGGTCTCTCTGAATGTGTCAGTGCTGTTAACTGGGACAAATCTAAAATAAAATATATGAACACAGGTCCCCCTGAAAGATGTATAAAGTGTCTCACATGAGAAATGGGTTAAAGCACACAGAGGGTCAGTTTGCATTACTTCTAACCTTTGCAAAGTCATCAAGCTGAAGTACTAAGCACTGATTTGATTTGGAAACTGAGACTCATCCTAAATCAATGGGATAAAGTATACCTTTTATTAATATGGCTAAACACACCCCTAGTTGCATAAGTTAAAGGGGAACACATCAAGTGATGGTCACTCTGTCAGGATCCTGAACCCCAACTGCCTGTGAAAGCCAGGGAGGCTCAGACTTAAACCTTAATCCTGCTTAAAATGGGATTTAACTGTCCATGTGCCTTAGAATTAGATTTCCTTTGGCTTCTGTCAGATCTGTGAGACTGTGATTAGAAAATCAGTCTAACTTCACAGCTGGAAAGATTGTCACCATATTCCTCCCAAGTGGATGGCCAGGGCCACTCAGTTTCTGATGGACAGAGAGCTCAATAAATAAAATCTGGCATATTGAAACTTCATGACTTTACTTCCACAGATTATTTTTGTATACCACTGAAAAAAGCATAAAACAGGTGTTTGTGGTAATGTTTCTGGGTAGCAGGGAAGCAGTAACAGCATTTTAATACACTCTGACTCTTTGTGCTCCAGAGTTCAGTCCAGGGATCAGTGCAGGTTTTTACCCTTATTCCTGAAAAGTTCTGCTTTGTGAGCTGGTTTATCTTCTCAATAAGACACACAAGGGTATCATTTGAAGCCCAGTAAATTCATACTTCCCACATGGCCTTGGGGCTTCCAGTTAAGAACTCACAAGCATGAGGTGCTGTGCTCTAACTCACACTCTTTCACACTCCTGGCTCAATTAAAAAGCACTAAAAATGTGAAATAACAAAAATAATTACCATAATAAACTAATGAAGTGAAATATCTTTTGCTGAAATTAAAGAAGTTGCTGTTCAGGCTGAGAAATCCAAACATTAACTTGTGTGGGGGGACTAATTACAGTGTGAGGTATGTGATGGTAACAATGACTTCTGCTGTACTGCTCTGCTTCTCAGGTCAGACCTTAATTGTATGAGAAATACATCCTTAGTTTGCATAACCCTTCCAACAGATTTATTTGTCTCTGTGAAATCTGAAATCACCCACTGCTGTGGGATGTTAGCCCAGTTGGATTGGACTTCAGTGGTCCTTGTGGATCCCTTCCATCTTGGGATATTCTAAAATTTTAGGAATTTATGATTCTGTTTACAGTGAGCCAGACCCAGGGAACAGCAGAGACTACATGCAAACTCTCCCATTGTGTGGGGAGAGGACCCAGTGGAAGGCAACAAAGATGATTGGGGGACTGGAGCATTTCTTTAATGAGGAAAGGCTGAGGGAGCTGGGCCTGCTCAGCCTCGAGAGGAGATGACTGAGAGGGGACCCCACCAGTGTCTGTCAGTACCTGAAGGGAAATGCCAGAGGATGGACCAGGCCCTGCTCCGTGGTGCCCAGCAGGAGGGCAAGAGGCAATGGGCAGAAACATGCACAGGAACTCCCAGCTGAATATGAGGAAGAACTTTCCTGTAACAGACTGCCCAGAGAGGGAGGGGAATCTCCTTCTCTGGAGAGATCCCAGAACTGTCTGGGTGCAATCCTGTGCCATGGGCTCTGGGAAGACTCTGCCTGAGCAAAGAGGCTGGACCAGATGACCTCCTGTAGTCCCCTCCACCCTGATCCAGTCTGTGACTCTGTGATTCTGCATCACCACTGCAATACTCTCAGCTGTCTCATCCTCTTCTGTTGTGTTCTGGAAGCGAGCCATGTGCTGGGAGATCTTTGGAACCAAGCTCTGCAGTGACCATGGGGCACTCTACGGAACCCATTCCCCAAGTCACTTGTAGCACGTGTTGCATGTGTCATTGCTGTCACTGCAGGGCCACAGGAGGAGGTCCATGCAGAGAGCACCATCCACCTTGCAAGGACCTTCTCCTGCAGCAGCCACGTGGAGCTTGTGAGTCAGTCAGTGCTGCCACTGCTATAACGTGAACACAAATGGGAAATATTCAGGTGTGTTGGAGACAGTGATGATTTCTATATGAGAATCATGAAATGTAGTTTCCTTCTATCTTTTAGTTCTTTGTTTTTTTAAAGGAAACACCTATGTGAGTTGCTTTTGTTCACACCTCATACCCCTGCAAAAACTGGAGAATTGGCAAAAGGAGGGAATGGGAAACATGCCTGTGTATGCAAAGATAACATGGGCACCCAGGCACCTGAAATGCTTTTATTTGTTTGGAGGGTTTCCTTGGTTTATTTTGGTTTTTTGTTTGTGGTGGCTTTTTGTTTGTTTGTTTGTTTTATTTATACTTTTTCTATGAAAAACAGGCTTTAATACGTCAGTCTCCTGTATTTGACATCTAAAATCAGTGTTTATACTTCTGAAGTTGGCACCTGTTGGAGCAAAAAAATATCACGCTTGGTGTCTCTTCTGCATCCATTGGATGTATTATAAATGTCATGAGGACAGCAGTTTTCATTGATAATGCAGTCAGGCAGGGTCAGATTTGCCTTGTTGACAGGAGCTAATGTGTTAAACAAAGCCACCAGTTGACAGAGAACTGGCAATCTCCATCCAAGAGGTGTGTCCTGAGGAAACACAAATTGCATCTGTAACATGCAAATCCTGTCTTTAAAACCACACTTAGAAGTTCCTGTGGCATCAACCTGTTTGTCAAAATTGCATTTGGAGCAATATCCCCATGATTCCCCAGTAACAAATCCAAAATTTACAGCTCTGTGAAAATAGACAGCTCTCCAGAACTGTGGCCTTAACTGGCAAAACACCAAGAGAGAAATAGTGCCATTGTCTGCCCATCTGACAGACCCACTGCAACAGTGCTTGGTAGATTTTAATGCTGCTCTTCATGGATATTAAACACTTTTCCTTAGGATTTTTTGTGTTTTTAAGTGTCACACATTACCTCAGTGGTCAGGGCCCAGTTCATCCACCACAGAAGGAATTTGTGCTTTTCCCTTGGTGTTACCTGGCTATAAAATGGCATCTGGGCATGACAGCTACTCACTAATCTGTGAAACCAAGAATGAGAATTGTGTTTAATGGGCCTGGTCAGTAATGCCTGTAGTCAGGATTTCACAGTGTCTGGGGTTGCTGCTGATTGTGGGCTGCCATGCAGAGAAGTGTGATTTGCAAAGGTGCCCAGTTGTTATTAGGATTGGCTCTTGCCATTATTCGTGTTTGTAAAAATACATTTACAGTAAAAGCAGGAATTTTAATTGGCATTTTAAAATGCCAGTTAAGGGAAAAGCTTCAGTGTTTTGCCCTGCTCTCATTCTTCACCACTGAAGTTAAAATAAGTTATAGCCACCATTGCTATACCAGGTTTCAGCACAGGACTGGGATCATGAGAAAACAAGGGTTTGACAGCACTAATGCCCTGGTAAACTCCAGGACCACATCCTGCTAAACCTGGGCTGGGGGAATGGAATTCAGTCTTCTGCAAACAGCCCTGTTTCTGGTTTCCATTCCTGCTCACATGCACTCTCTGAGTGCCTGCAACAGTGGGTCTTCATTGCAAAATAAATCTGGCTGTAGGTTTGTGCTTAATTCCACTGTCCCTTACAGTCTGAGTGGACGTGGGTTCATTAAGGAGAGAGTACATTGACTTATTCCCACCCAGGACTCAGTGAAAGGAAAGTTTTTGTAAATATTCCAGAGGCTTCAGAACTTTTATGGAGTCTCAGACCAATCACATGTCTTTCCTGGGTTTACTTTGGCAGAAGTCTTCAACCTGGATCCTCTCTGAAGCTTCCAATAGAATGAAACTGTGGAGTATGAAAAAACATCCCTGGGGGTGGCAAAAGTGCCTCTCCATATATCCTAGAATCTTAAAATGGTGTGTATTGGAAGGGACCTTTAATACCAGCCCACTCTGCCATGCCCAGGGACACCTGCTACTTGACTAGGTTCCTCAAAGGCCCATCCAGCCTGACCTTGAATATTTCCAGGGATGGGGCATCCACAGCTTCTCTCAGAAAAATCTGCTGTTTTCTCACCAACCTTACAGTAAAGAATTTTTTCCTACTCTCTAATCTAATCTAAACTTACTGTCTTTCAGTTTAAAGCCATTACCTCTTGTCCTGTCACTCAATGTCCTTGCCAAAACTCTGTCTCTGGTTCTTTTTTGGCCCCTCTAGGTATTGGAAGGCCGCTAGAAGTGTCACTTTGTAGGAGGTGACACCTGGTGCAGATGTGTCCAGCTGTGTGTTCTCAGGGAGGTGCTGAAGGAGATGTCCAGGTACAGCTGGCAGCACTTGCTCAAAACTGCAGATTGTCCTTTAGGGTCATAATACAGCCTGGCACTTGCCCTTGCGCAGATAACAAGAAATTTCATGTTTAGGATTATCAGATTTCCAGCTACTCTGCAGAAACAGCTGTCAGCAAATCTGTGACAGCAGATGCTGGGATGTTATTCAGTGTGGTGTGTGCTAATCTGCTGCTCTGCCCTCCCCAATTATGGTCGGTTTTTGCTATCACAGGAGGAAGCTGGGACAAATACTGAGATAAGAATGTGCATCAAAGTAGTCTGGGTCCTTCCAGAGTGAGGAGCCTTAGGCAGATACTCACTTTTCCAGTCAATTGACCTTATTTAAAGAGTTCTGTCAAGACAATCCATGCTTTGCTTTCCCACTGCTGTATGGGCATTGTCAGGGTGGATTGCCTCAAAAGAGCAGGAAAGAAACCTGTGGGGACAGAGACTGCTTAGAGGTGACAGCAAAAGGAGCACACAGCCTGGGCTGCACTCCAGTAATCTCCAGCTACCTGGGCCTCCAACTTGCTGGGAGATTGATGTAAATTGTGGCATAACTTGCAAATACCATCTTTTTGTAGTGAGACGTGGATTATGCCTTTGGGTATATGTGAAAAGATCTGCCAGCCAATCCACAGGGCTAACTGCTCCTGAAGTCCTTTGACATCCCAGCTGGAATTTTAGATGCAGCAACTGTGAATGCTCAGCCACTAAAACTCAGACTCAGAATAAGGACCTAACATAGTCTCGTTTTATGTGGCTTTCTCAGCAGCAGTGCAGGTTAGAACAGATCTCCCATTCCAGGCTTTGGAAGTTTAAAAGTCACCATTTGTAAGAGCATCTTCTCTCTTTCTTATCAGGAAATATACAGAGCTGGTCTTGCTGAGAGAAACACACTGGTGGTCTTTGGGACTAATGCCCCTTGGACATGATACCTCTTTGTTTCTCTGTGAGATGAATGCAATCCCTGAGTGAAACTGAACATGGACAAACCCAACACAATTTCTGCTTGCTGAGCTGTAACCACATCATTGGACAGTCTGAATTTGAGAACAAACCAATTCAGAAACCTCAGATTATTTTTATGTCTGCATTTTTTTTTTAATAAAAGCCAAAAAGAGCAGAAAGAAAAGTAATTATGGATTTTTACTCAAATTAATGTCCTTTATTGTGGGAAACACAGCCCTTAGAGAACTGACATGACAGATGTGAAATCAGAAGCAAAAATGAAGCTGGTTCCCAGATTTTCTCTGTCCAGTAAAGACTCTTAGAAAAAGTTGCCTGACACCTAGCTTGTAATGTCTGTGGCTTCCTCAGATCTGGTCATGCAAAGCTACAGTGAAAGAAGATATTGAAGACAAATGTTCATATAATCTACTTTAGAACAAGATGAGTGATGTCTTGAAAACGTTTCTGTGCCTGTAGACAGTGTCAAGGTTACTTGCTTAGATACAACATTCACATTGCTGACTTTTTTTGGCAAGAAAAATCCTGTTTGTGGTGATCTAACTGTATTTAGAAAGATACTGTAGCAAAACACAAAACAGAGAAGGAAAGGCTGTGTTTACATTGCACTGCATTTTGTGGTCAGTTATTATTAAAGGCAAATGCACATTTTGAAAAGCGGTGCAGATCTCTCAAAAGAATCATCTGTGTGAGCTGACAGGAAAGGTTTACAGAGCAGCATTTCATTATATTTTCATTGTGTCTGGTGAGGATGCTGTGCAAATCCATTGTTTGCCTTGATTTGGAAAGACCTGCCCCTGGAGAGGAAGAGGAGGAAGCAAGACACAATAACTATGGTTTCTGAGAAACTTTGCAAGGAAATTAAACAATAACAGAGTAGAGGATCAACAATTCTAGGTAAACAAAATGTCAATATGTTGATTTTACATGTATGGGAATTTTCATCTGTATGTTATTAAACTCCCACAGCTAATGCTGTGATTTGTTTTCTCCTTTCAAAACAAGTTAAAGATTAGCTGTAGTGTCTGTGGAAGGGATTGATCAGGATTCCCATATTAAATACAAAACCAATATGATTCTCATGGTGACAATCTGGATAGAAATTTAATTTCTTTTCAATTTCCATGTGCAAACATACCACATGTTTTTTTGTTTCAGCAACACCTGGGACAAATCTATACCACAGAGCAAAGCTGTTGGCTACCCCAAAACTAACTCCTTTGCTTTTTAGAGTAACTACTCACTTCTGCTGACTCTTACAGTTTTTTTCCACATTCATTCATGTTTTCCTTGATTCAAAAAGTTTTCAGCTCCAGTGGAAAACAAAAAATCTGTAGTTTCAGTTTCTACCCCCTTCCTACCTTGTGATCACTGTGGCCAAAATGGTCATTTCCTGCTTGGTTTGTACCCTGAAGAACTTAGGACTAGGAAAATAGTTTTGCTGAGGTCATAAACAGATGTTGCTCTGCTGCAGCATGGCTGTCATGGTCCTGACCACCTCCTGTTTCAGAGATAGGCATCGAGTTGCAATCCCATCCCTCTAGGATAAGATGTGAGCCTACGATAAATGACCATCCCAGCTCATGAATGCACAGAGTGCTCATAAAATCAGAGCTGGAATTCTTAAACTGGCCATAGGTGGTCCCCAGACTGTTGCAATGTGCTGGTCTGTCTGCTGTCATGGATGCACTCCCTAAACCTCTCTCTCCCCCTTGGCCAGACAATTGCTTCTTCCAGGATCCACAGAGCAGCATTTACACTGAATTTTGTTCTGTTTTATTCTGTTAAGCTCACTCGATGCTCTCCCTTGCACAGAATGCAAGATTACCCTGAAGAATAAAATAAAGGAATTAATTGACATTTTAATTAATTGCAAGTTTTAATTAATATTCACCAGGATGACAAGTGTTCTGGAATGCAAAACAGGAGTAATTTCAGAGGAAAAGGGGAAAAGGCCCTGCAGTTTTTGTTCAGGTTAATGAAGACCTTGTAGCTGAATATATATCAGGTATCTGTCGACCTCATTCAACACCTGCAGTTTCACTCATTTTGGAACAGCACAGACAGATCTTTGCTAACAATATCAGGGGCTGTGAGCAGCATGATCCATAACTTGACCAGCTCCAAATTTAAAAGCCTTGGTTGAGCTCAGGCACCACAGAGAGCGAGGTCATGGATTTTGGCAGATGTCATGTCCACTCCCTGCCTTCTCCCATGTTTTGCAGCCTGCCTTTTCCCATGGGCTGGAGTTGTTCCAGGTAGGAACCCACAGGAGACCTGGAGCCTGTCGATGACTCTGCAGGAGCTGAGGCTGCTGTAAAGCACTGCATGGATGTGCTGTGCTTTTTTTGCATGGTGAGGATCCCTTTCCTGAACTGTTACAAAAACTGGCCTGTGATTTTCTCCCAGGCATGAACTATAGCCTTTAAAAACCTGTGAAAGATGGGCTCCTTTTACTCACTGTTGGCAAAGAGGGGGGAGGGGAAATTTTCCCTCTATACAATTAAAAATTCACTTTGTAATGCAATTTTTATATCAGCAATACTCCCCTGATTGCAAGGGATTTTGTGTCTACAGGCTGTGGCCCTAAAGGATGGGACAGGGATGTACTACAGGCAGGATCAAGTGTTTGACAAAAGAAAGAAACCTTTTTTTTCCTTCCCACCCCAGATTTTAAGCAGCTGTAGATCTTCCTGGAAAGAGATGAACTAAGAGCCATGAAGAGTTCCCTGTCCTGCCTTTGCAGCATAAATATCTGTACCTTTTGCAGAGATAATAGAGTATTCCCCAAAATTATCTTACTGCTAAAAAATAGTTCTTAGCTCATTTGACTTCACAGTAGATCTGAAATCATGAATGCGGAAAAGACTTTGCATTCCTTGTCTGTTCCCTGAAACAGAAATTTCCCTTCCCCAGTGGAAGGAATTATTAATTTTCACTAAAAAAAGGCTTCTCCCTTCTTCCTCTCCCTTCCTTTCCTCCTCACCCCTACCTGCAGACCTTGTCTGCCAGCCTGACCCTTGCATGAGCCAATGCAACTCTTTTGCTGCATTATTTTTCTGCCAGGATGGTGAGTTCACTCTGTCCAACAAGGAAAACCACCCCAGTCACAAAGGAGCAGGAACACGTATCTGGGAGAATGGAAACAAGAAGACAGGTAGGATGCAAAGACCATTAGAATCAGACTGGGATACTGTAACATTTTATCTGGAAAAACTCTCCTGGGTTGCAAATGATCTGTTGCAGCACAGAGCAGTCCTGGCAGAGGCTGAGCCTGCTCCTTTGGAGGGCATTGTTCAGTCATGCTCTTTCACTGGTGGTGGTGATGGCTTCCAAGATGCCAGAGAATTGTCCCCGTCCTCTGGTGACCTCTGGGTGATAAGAACCCTGTTTGTTTTGAGTTCAGGCTACACTCAAGTGCTCTGGAAGTGGCTTGGAGGAAACTGGGGACCATCCTTGAACTTCTCTGTAGTTGTTGGTTGTGTGATGTTACAGTAGAGGAGGAATAGATGGAGTGAGACTTCTCTGTCCATCTGACAGCTGAGCTCTAGGTTACACTCCAAGGCAAAGAAGACTTCTTGACTGTTCCACCACGAGGAAAAGATGAAGCTGAAATCACTGAGGAGGGGAGCAGGGAAAACAGTCACCAAACCTGATCTTTTGGCCACTACAGCACTCCAGAAATCAAGAAAACCAACTGACTTCAGGATGAAAGTAAAGTTCCCTCTGTGCATCATTTATGCAAAACCAGACCCTAAACAGCAAAAGAATTTACTGTAATCCCATCTTTGCCAATTAAGTATCTTCTGCTTCTAAATGGAAAGAAACTTCAATGTTAATTTAAAAATACTGCTGGCATTTATCATAGTAATTACTTTAGCCATGTAAAACTCCAGACACCATAAATAGTGTTGATACTGTAGATTAAATGCTCCCAAGGCATGTGTTACTGATGCTACAAAATGCACAAGGAGACAAGGATATTCTCCAAGCTCAGCATTTGTTGGGCTCATGCAAAGCCATTTGAGCACACAGTTGCCTCATCAGATTTCTGAAAATGACTGATGTTCCTTGTCAAACGACATCTATCTTTATCAGTGACTGTATTTTGGAGGAGCACACCTGGGCAAACACACTCACAAGCTCTGATATCAACACATGCTTCACTGCAATTACATTTTCCACTCAGTAACTTTTAAAGATGGGAAAAGTTTATTTCAGGGACACTGAGTTGCCATGATCTTTATTTTCCAAATTCTCAGACTCTAAAAATCAGATCTCTTTGATCTCTTATAGATATTGGAGGTATATAATCCATAAATGAATAATTCTGAATTACAAAACATCTTAGGAAAATGTCCATCCTAATCTACTGCTGTGGACCTCTACACCCAAAAGCAATGAATGGTGTCTGTGTAGGTAGGAAAAACCAGAGTCTTTATCAGACACATTTCTCCAGTGGACAGGCTTGGAAAGCTGGAGAGGGTGAGAATTTAGGGATATCAGCAATCAGCTGGAATCTGGTCCCAAATCAAACAGTGAGGTACTTGAAACCAGAAATTGGCCAAGTTTACACAGGTAAAGTGTGACCATTTTTGTAATATACTGATGTCAATATTATCTATAACACTACTGATTATAGGCACACCTGATGGGGAAAGATATGCTGCCTTTCTGTGAGTATTACTAAAGGGTAATGTCTCCAAAGAAGTGAAAGTGGTTTCTGCTAATTTGGCTCTGGTCTCTCCCTGCAAAGAACCCACCCCTTCAGTGCCTGGTGATGGCAGGGTTGCCAAACTGACAAAAGGGTTTTGGGGTTATGCTTCCAGCAGGTTTTCCTGCTGACAGGAGGAGGCTGAGTAGAGCCTGCATGAAGTAGGAGCTGTCTGAGCCCTTGGAAGCAGCAAGTGATGTGCACAGTGATGTGTATTGAGTAAAATACACATTTATCACTCCATTGCTTTTTATTAATAGGAGGAAAGATACTAAAAAATAACTCAACCCCAAGACACAGAATGGAGATAAAGCTGTTTTATAGCAGCTGAAAGCATGTGGAAAAATTGTTGCATAGCTGGAACTTATTTGGCACTAGGGAAAATACTTGCTGAGCTGCCAGTAAAACTGTAGAAGAGGAAATGCTTATAAGAAGACATCCAAACAAGCACTGAGCTTCCTCCCCATGAAAATCAGGGTCAAATAGAGCATTTGAAATCATTAGAAACACGTGAAAAATGAGCTCATATCGTCACTGGGGAAGACTCAGACAACAGTTGGAAATACTCTGTGTTTGTAAGGACACAAAAGCTTTCTGCCACCCATGGAAGTGCTCAGGACTGGCACAGCTTGGACAGAGTTCCCAAAATTCAGCTTGTATGGCCTGAAGGGTGAGCTCTGCCTGCAGTACTGTCACTCTTGCTCGTATTTGGCCCAAGGGGAGATTTCCTTGCCCATCACCTTCCATCCAGGAGAGGTGGCAGCATGCTCTGGCACAAACCTGGCCAGCTGCTGCAATGCAGGCATTGAAAGACTCTATGGTTAATGTGAATGCTTTAAAGGATACATCCTCTGCTGAAGAAAACTGCATCCAATTTGCTTTCATATGGGAGCATTGGCTCAACATTTGTACTTTGTGTCCTGTGGCTGAAGTGGTTTTGTCCTAAATATAAATACAAACCTAGTTGTAATGTTATCATTGATATAGAGAATATTCAGTAGGAAATCCCAGGCAGGCAATGCACTAGAAAGTTTAGTGTTGTAGGCTGCTTTTGATTTTCACTGGAGTTACATTGGGGTTTTTTCAGATGACAAGCTGACTTAAGGAACAGAAAAAAGCTCTGTATATTTTGGCATTATTTGAAACCTAATTTTATTTTGTATTGCATTTCATACCAGAGAAATAAGGGGTTTCTTTGTTGTTTTCAAAGTGAAATATGCATTTTACTTTGTTTCCATGGGCTCTAACTGAGAGTCTTCTGTGATCATCTTTTGCAGCCAATGTGTTGCTGGCTTTTTAAGAACTTGTGGTCATTATGGAAGATAAATGACAGTCCTTGGAGCCCATGGCTGAAGCACACATTAGTCACTACTAAATGATGTATAAAAAATATTCAGCTTGCAAAAAGATAATGGTGGTTCCTATTTGAAAATGCAGAAAAATGCACATATCTGGAGCACAAAAGTGTCTCATCAATATCTCTGTGGGTAGAAAACTAACCTGTCAAGAAGAAAATGTTGAAGAGATGAGGATATTTATGCACTTGCAGCACTGTTTGTAATGATCTAAAGGACTATTAAAGCAAACTTAAAACATTAGATACTGTAAGCAGACCACTTAATTGTTTTTTTCCATGCAGCCTAGGAATGCTCTAAAAAAATTCAGTAAGGAATTGCTCATTCCACATCTCTGACCTTCAGTGATCCTGCCTTTCTCTATTTCATTGTTATCTGTAAATTTAATAGCCATTCCTGATTTGACCTTTTGCTAACAGCAAAGTCCTTCAGCCCCTCCAGTGCTGGAGCTCAGGACTGGGACAGGGAGGGAGCCCAGGTGTCAGGAGCCCGGCCAGGGCTGTGGCAGCACCCACAGAGCAGGGCTGTGGTGGCCTCATGGCTGCACTGCTCTCTGACCCTCTTTCCCCAGATGGCAACCCCCAGATGGGACATCAGCCCTGCACTACACAGAAAAATCTCTGCTTTCCCAGAGGAGGGCAATTCTGCCGTTTCCCCTGGTGGGGAAATGTGGTGCAGTTATCCCACTAACTTGCTGTTAGCAAAAGATCAAATCAGGAATGGCTATTAAATTTACAGATAACAGTGAAATGGAGAAAGGCAGGGTCACTGGAGGTCAGAGATGTGTCATGAGCAATTCCTTACTGAATTTTTTTAAAGCATTCCTAGGCTGCATGGAAAAAAAACAATTAAGTGGTGTGCTTACAGTATCTAATGTTTTAAGTTTGCTGTAATAGTCCTTTAGATGATTACAATCAGTTATCCCACTGGCACCTGGCTTTGTTGGGTGTCACATCACAGAGCTGGGCTGCTGGTGTGTGCTGGAAGAGGGACCTGCTTGCCAAGGGGGGGAATCCACTTTTAACCAGAGGTTTAAATCCTTGTGCACCTATACCCACCTTCCACTCCTGTCTGTTAACCAACCTAAGGGAGAACCTTTTCTGTGTGGGCTACCAAGAGGGTTGAACTGGCTTGCTGCTGTTGCTATTGCTGCTGCTGCAGACCCAGCCTACTCGATCCACTCATCTAGAAACCCCCAAATATTGATGTATATCTATAAATTAACCTGCTTGATTTTCTGCTGGTTGTGTGAGATCAGCAAGAGATCCTCCCTGGGCCAGGGCAGATCAGGCAGCAGGAGAATGGGAGGAAAGAAGTCATGGGGTGGGCACTGCAGGACCACCCCCTCCCAAGTCAGTGAACCACTGAAGCAGCCCATCTATCTGTGCTTTTGAACTATTGTTTACCCACTTGGAGGGCTGGGACTCAGACCTAGATGGAAAAGTTAATTAATCGGGTTAATTTTAATTTTCTTTTTCATTAGTAACGACAAAATCTGTAGAAAAGGATAAAAAATGGCAATACTAACTCCTTCACAAGAGGCCTTTCTGCATATGCAATGCTCTCTTGTCACTCTGTGCCTCCACAGACTGATCTCAGAGATAAATATTCACCTTTAGTTCCTTCCTGGCACTCTTTCCTGTGAAGGGCGTGATACGACACCACAACCTGAAGGGTTCTATATTCCTCCTTTTAAAGGAAAAGCCTGTAAGGTGCAAGAGAAAAGTTGTTCTGTTGCTCTGGACATCAGTAAATGATGTATGCCAGTCAGTCAGATGCTGCCCAGCTGCTCAGAAGAGAACCTGGGGTCTTCAGCTCCTCCCAGCTACTCTTGAAGAGTTTGTCACAGCTGTCCTATTGCAGCAGATAACACTGACTCTGAGTGCTTCTCTTCATTGTTTGTAGCTGTAAAGGCTCGTAGAACTTTGACATTTGGATCTTCAGTCCTTTTTCTCAACTTTTATAACCCATGGAAATGAGGAGATATTTTGTGTGAAGAGAAGCTTGGACAATTCACCTGCCTCCTGCCAAACCTGGCCCCTGTGGTCTTCACTTGTAGAGGTTGAAAGTTTAACTCCCTAAGCAGAGCAGAGAGAAGCTTTTTGGTACTCACACACCGAAAAACCAAATTGAACCTGCCCACCCTCTGACCTGTTCAGCTCTGCTGTAATGAGAAGCAGTCAAATTCAGCATGCTGCAACTTTATTATCAGAAAACAGAAAGAAATCTCTTTAGCAACACGTTATTTACTTCAGAAATAACCTTGAGTTGTCAGCTGGAGAGAAATATGCTCCTTTTCTGTATCCACTTCACATTTCCCTGGCTTCCAAGGTTCAAATCTGAGGCAGTTTCTGCTGCTGTGGGAGGAACAACAGCATGTGCTGAGTGCCTGGTAAAGGTATTTATAGGTGTAGATTTAGAGTCAAAGAAAATGCTGTAGCATTATGTTTTCTAGACACAAAGAACAGCTCCATGTTTTCAGCTAAAATGTTTTTTATTTGAAATGAAGACAGCATCATAAAAAGTACAGAATCCAACTTGCACTGAGGATGCTTGGTGAGCATTTTTCTTGTGAGCTCTGCTGCAGGAACAGTGACAGCAAAATTGTTTCTTTGCCAGGAGGACAGGAAGACACTTTAGGAACTCAGTCCCTGACTAGCAAAGGGAGTTACCTCATAGCTGCTGATCAGAGCAGGCTGGAAAAGGGTACTTGCTTTCATTCATGACATTTCTGTTCTGAAACAGTGGGTAACCAAAGACCCTGGAGTTTTCACTGAAAATGGGGGTGGGAGGGATTCTGGAAAAGCCATCCTCGTGTTCATATCTCTTCTCCTCCTCTGTCTCCCTGCTGCCACACTGCTGGGGTATCTGGGGTGGACACAGCCTTTGGGGCTGTCTTACTTTGCATGAAAGGTTTTATATTTGTGCCCTGCATCCTATAGAGTAAGGAAGAGTTATACAAAAAAAAGTGAGTAGAAAAACAACTAAATATAACTGGAATCTGCCTGAATACCTTATATAAAGCAAACAAAACCCCCATATGTGTCAATTTGTAATATTTTAAATTTAATACATCCTTGTGGTTTGAGTAATGTGGTCTCTTCCACAAGCAGTTGACTGTGGAGATTAAAAAACTTATAAAACACAAACCTCAGCCAACAGAAATCATCACTGAAATAGTTTTAAATGTTTTGTTTGTGAGGCTGAAGTGCAGCCACGTACTGCTATGGGGAAAATAAAAATACAGTGAGGCAGGATGCTAAGGGAAGTCTAGTAAGGTTTTATAGCTTCTCTCTGTGGCCAATATGATTTTATGAGGCAAATTTTCTATTGCACATCTCAACAAGCTGGCCCTTAGCCACTGACAGTCCTTGTAACGTATGTATTTTTCTCTCTTTCCACTTTCTTCCCCTCTAAGGAAGAGGAAAAGTGACCTCTGTGCAGTTTAGTTGAGAAGACAACATTTGGGATGCTGGGAGGCAGCCTTGTGGTGGAGTTGTTTTGATGGCCAAGGAAATACCCTGGGAAAAGATACTTTGCTGAGGCTTGTGACCCTTTCCAGTCACGGTGAATCTCTCCTGGAAGAGCTTGGAAGAGAAGAACAAACTGTGCCCTAAAGGAACTCTGTGGGACCCTGCCCAGTCTTCACTACATAGACTGGGGAAAAGTCAAAGTTTCTGAGCTTCGGCAAATGGCTTTTACCCTGTGATTATTGCCTGGAAATTTAAAGGTTACAAGACAGTCAGTGGCTTTTGGAAAATAATGTACTGTAAAATAATAAAAATTTGGGCTAATTAAAGCTACACCATCCTGTGGGAATTTGTATGTTTGTTGCAACACTAAATTTGGATTTTGGTGGATGTTTGCCAACAGTGATGAATAGGTTATATATTTGTTTTAAAACATCTCTAGGATTTCAGCTTACAAACTGAAATGGAGAAAAGAGGCAGACTTTACTGGAATAAAACCCTATGGTCTAATGTGTCATTTGAATAAATTATATTAATTACATAATATCTTGGAATATTTTTGTGCTGGGTTTTGACAGGGTTGGCCTCCAAATGATAAGAAGTTATCACTAGATTGAAGACCCTGAGTCACATCAGGAAAGCAGCACTACCAGCATCACATTTTTGTTAATTTCTGTTGAAAAATCAAAGAAAGCAGTAAAATTGCAGCATGGCAGGGGAAAGAAAGGCAATGGGAACAGCCTCTGCAGTTCTCACACTGCCCATTTAGAAAAATACCATCAGGGAGGTGGGAGGAGTTTACCATGCCAGGTAATTCTTCTCCCAGTGGTCAGGAATTGACACAAGAGCAGTGGAGTGCAGAGTGTTTTCATTCATTCAGCCTCTCACCCAATGCTCTCAGCTTTCAGGCATCCCATCCCTCCCTCCTCAGAGGCAGCATGGGCCATGGAGCAGGAAATCCCACTGCTGGCTGGGCATCCAACACCTCCCTCACAATGCCTGGATCACTGGAACGTTGCTTCTTTAGGTCCTTCTCTTGATCTCTTTCAAAAAAAAGCATCCACAACCTGAAATCCTGAATCACTTTAGGAAAACAAGAAGGAAGGTGAGGCTGCTTTGGTTTGGAGCTGCTTTCCTGGTGCACTGTGGGGAGCAATGGCAATTCATGCAGTGAGAGCATCCTTACCCATGTAGCTCTCAGAGAGCAGAGACTGAATTAGAGAATCCTAATTGCAAAGTGTCAAATATCCACTGAGGTGGACCTGTTTTATGCTTGCCATCTCTTAAGACCTTCCTGCCTCCATCCTGGCAGCAGAGGGGAGATGATGCTGAGAGCTGGCATGTGCTGGGAACTGACAGCCAGCTCTGGGAGGGGAGCTGGCAGCATCCCCCATGCTCCAGGGTGACGAGACCAGAGCCCTTGCCATGGCATCATAAAATATCCACGTGTTTGAGAGACAAGTATTTCCCTCACACTTGAGCACTGTGGGTCAGAGCTTGTTCTCAGTGGTGAGGCACAAATCCCAAATAGCTGCTTTGCCTGTGAATGTGTGGATGAGATTCTTTTTGCATCATTGTGAGAGGTATCAGGGAATCTGATGCCTTCTACAAACTATTTGGAAGCTGTTGGATCAGGAGGAGACTACCATTGCCAGGCTTTAGGGATTGCTATTCATACATGTATTTTAAACAGCAGCTGTTCTTGGAAAATCTGATTTAAAAATAGCATTATGCCTTTGTACCCCTCTGATTGCCAGATGAGATGCATTGTGTTCCCAAGGATTTGTTTGGGTTTATTCCTCTCTAAGTGCCTACACTAGAAATTCAATCTCAGTTCTGAGAGCAAACTTTATCCTTGTCTTCTCACATATCCTCACCAGTAATAAAAACCTAAAGATCAAAGCATGCCTTTGGTGACACTTCTACAACCTCTTTATATGCCAGTGATCAGCTCTCAGTTGGAATCCTGTCAGCACTTCTGTCGTGGGTGCCTGAGAAAGGGCTGGACCCAGATTGCTCCTTGTATTTTGCCTTCCTTGACAGCAAAAGAAAACCAAGTGCACGACAATTCCAAAATGACAGGGATGGGGATGTGATTACATGTGGTATTACCTCTCTGTTACCAGATGTAGTGTTATGTCAGTGTTTTACTGCTGAGAAAGTGCTAATTTTGTCATTAGGGGAAAATTTTTCATTTCAGTGCACCTGGACTGACAAATGCCAAAGTTGCTGTTCTCAACAATTGTCTTTCAAGCTCAGGGAGTAGAGGAAACTAACTCTGAACCCTCTAATCCACAGCTTTAAACTGAGGAATTTAAACTCAGTGTCACTTCCTCAGGCTGCAACTCATTCTCTCTCCTCACAGCACTTTTCTGTCCCCAGAAGGACACCCCCACAGAAAACAGGCTAAGACACCCCATTACACAGACTGCTCAAGCAGTCCATGAGCATTTGAGACATGACATGCTCAAATTTAATAACTTATTGAAACAAGTCCTGCAGGCATCCAGGTCGTGCTTTCTGCCCTGGAGGTGGCAGAGAGGGCTTGCAGTGCCCGTGGTCAGTGCCCAGTGGCTTTGATCCATGCTTGGAGAACCTTGCAGCTCACAGAGATGCCCGTGCTGTGCTGGCTGCAGGCTCCAGCCCTCATCTTGCTGGCACCAAAGCTGTGCCCAGCCTTGGATGTAAATTTAATCTTGTTGGGAGCTAATGGAGTGAGGAATTTGACACACCTTTTCCTTCTCTGTAGATGGGAGCCATATGGCTGCTGACTCTTACAGCGTTCCTCAGACTGAAGATGAATGAGTATTAACATATGTTCCCTGGAGTAATTAAAAATGTGATCATAAACAACAGAGTCTGACTCACTGAAGGCAGAATGTTGTTATCAGGGAAAAACTGAAGTCAGGACAGTGCTCAAGAGGTCAGGATCTACCTGGGTCCCAGGTGCAGGTAAGGGTGCAGGAGTTTGCATTCAGCATTGGTAACGAGGACACCGGGAAAAAGGAGGGAGATGTGCTTGATATAAAATATATTAGCTTAAAGTACTCTCAAGGAAATTTGAATTAAAGCATCTCAAGGATTTGGATAGATGTGGCTGCTGCAGCTTAGCTTGGTGAGGCAACTCACTGAGCCAGAGGAATTTAGTTATGTGCCCAAGTCCTAAGGAATTCCAGTTGCTGAATGGAGCTAAATTTGAAAGATGTTTGAGAATTTCCCTGGAATGCACCTGAGGACTTCATAGCTCTGGAGACAGAGAAGCAAGGCTGGGGGAAGAGGTTTTGTGTGCCTCTGAAAAGAGCTATATTCCACAGCCTCACTCTACCAGCAAGAGAGACACAGGATTCAAGGGAAATTCCAGTAACCCATCATGGAAAGCTCTCTGAAAAAGGAAGAAGTTTCCTGTTTCCCATCTCTCCTGAGAGGAAGTGACTGTGTGTGTGTGAGAAACCAAAATGGTTAATGGCTTAAACACTGTTAAGATCATTGGAGGACTTTGGAGCAGAGGACAAATTTTAAAAAACTAAACTATGAAAGGCCAATCTGAACCTAAGGAGAGGTTTGGCAGTGCTGGGTTAATGGTTGGACTTCATGAATTTAAAGATCTTTCCCAATCTAAACTGTTCTATGATCCTGTGAAGGTGGTGGGAAAACTAATAATATCAAATGTAGGAGAATTTCACCTTGGGAAATACAATATTAATAAGGGTATAGGCTATTTTAAAGGTTTCAAAGTGAAATTTTTCAGTTGACATTCATGAATATTACAAAACTGTAACTGATGAAGAACTGATGTTCTTCAACTGATTCAAGGCTCTTCTTGCTTATAGGCAAGGTGTGTTGACTTCTCCAAATTAATGAGATATATTAATAGGAAAAAAAAGAAAGAAACAGGCTATTAAAACCAAGTTAACATCAATAACCCCCCCCATGATCAAACATATCTGTTTGAATTCAATGTTTGATCTGATGGCATCAGCTACTTTATTTCCTGTTTTAGAGAGCAGACATTTTTATTTAAATTACTTTTGTAGAGAATTTCCAAATGTATCATATTTCAAAAGGAAAGAAGAATAAAAGGCAAATTTGATATAAATCATTTATTGCAAATATTTTGCTTAGTGAATGATGAACCAGAATAACAGAGCAGATTTAGATCTTCTGCCCCTCTAGGTCATGATATATTACTGCCTGCAGGTCCTTTCCCATTCTTTACCCATTCATGTCTCCATAAAATGTCTTGAAAAAAAAGTGAATAATATCCCAAGTCCTGTTGTCCAGGGACTGTCAAATGGGTGGAGAAAAAAATGCATCAAATGTAAATGTAAACTCCACTCTGCAATGTAATGGCAGGGCATAATTTGCATAAATATTGTTTGCAAAGAGCAATTAGCACTTCANGATCATTGGAGGACTTTGGAGCAGAGGACAAATTTTAAAAAACTAAACTATGAAAGGCCAATCTGAACCTAAGGAGAGGTTTGGCAGTGCTGGGTTAATGGTTGGACTTCATGAATTTAAAGATCTTTCCCAATCTAAACTGTTCTATGATCCTGTGAAGGTGGTGGGAAAACTAATAATATCAAATGTAGGAGAATTTCACCTTGGGAAATACAATATTAATAAGGGTATAGGCTATTTTAAAGGTTTCAAAGTGAAATTTTTCAGTTGACATTCATGAATATTACAAAACTGTAACTGATGAAGAACTGATGTTCTTCAACTGATTCAAGGCTCTTCTTGCTTATAGGCAAGGTGTGTTGACTTCTCCAAATTAATGAGATATATTAATAGGAAAAAAAAGAAAGAAACAGGCTATTAAAACCAAGTTAACATCAATAACCCCCCCCATGATCAAACATATCTGTTTGAATTCAATGTTTGATCTGATGGCATCAGCTACTTTATTTCCTGTTTTAGAGAGCAGACATTTTTATTTAAATTACTTTTGTAGAGAATTTCCAAATGTATCATATTTCAAAAGGAAAGAAGAATAAAAGGCAAATTTGATATAAATCATTTATTGCAAATATTTTGCTTAGTGAATGATGAACCAGAATAACAGAGCAGATTTAGATCTTCTGCCCCTCTAGGTCATGATATATTACTGCCTGCAGGTCCTTTCCCATTCTTTACCCATTCATGTCTCCATAAAATGTCTTGAAAAAAAAGTGAATAATATCCCAAGTCCTGTTGTCCAGGGACTGTCAAATGGGTGGAGAAAAAAATGCATCAAATGTAAATGTAAACTCCACTCTGCAATGTAATGGCAGGGCATAATTTGCATAAATATTGTTTGCAAAGAGCAATTAGCACTTCATTTACATTCACTGAAGTAGCAATTTGCACATTTTCAGGAAACAATTTCTTTACCCATATGTGCAAATTTCGTGCACTGCAATTGACACGCTAATAAAAAGATTTTAATAGACCAATTTTTTTTAATCTTACATCACAGTGTTCTGAAATATTGATTCACTCTCCTGAAATATTGATTTGGTGGGCTATTCGTAAAAACAGAAAAATGCAGATTTGAATTTTTAAAACTTGCTTTCTAAAAAAAATCAGAATTAATTTCATATGTCTGCAATCTTCATGCTCTTTAAGTGGTGTTTTAATGGGTATTTTTGTCATAGAAATATAATAAGCATTATTAAAAAGCATTAGCAAATTCAGTCTCCTAATCTGCAATAACAATGAGTATATTTGCATATTGCAGCATGGAAATAATACAGTCCATTTCCTAGTGTCAATATCACGCTTAATTCTCCATTAAATGTTAATAAAAATATTTCACATTTATATCACATTTTCTCCAGAATGAAGAAACTTCCTAATTAAGAGACAAATTTTGTACTTACAGCAAATACAGAGAATTTTTGTAAACAAAAGAAATTTACTCGGGAGTTGGACAGGAAAAGAGCAGCCCAGCAAGTTCAGACAGCTGTTGTCAATGGACATTTCTGGCCTTTGCAGCAGGAGAAATGGATGTTAAGTGATTTATTTAGACCTCCTGCAGCTCTGTCACCAACAGTGACTCTGTTTGTTTAGTTTCCTTCACTATTTTGTCACTTCCACCGTGACATGAACATTTGGGGAGAGGTAGGGATTGGAGTTCCCACAGAAGTTGGTTCTACTGTGCTTGGTAGCTTTTAAGGAGAGAAATCTTTTGGGCCGAGATTACTGACATTTGGAATGTTGCATCTTTCCGTTCTCAATCTGAGTTTCCTAGAAGGGGTTATTTCTGGAGGTTGTTCAGCTGCCCACTCTGGAAGGGTAAGCCTTAGGACAGCAGCAGGGAATGCAGATGTTCAGGAATCTCCCTGCCAAGCAGGCTGGACACAGGCTGCCCCTGCTCTGCAGCCATGTAACAACATGTCCTGGATGGTAGGTCCTAGCAGGAGACTCTCAAATGGAAATATTTGCTAAATTAGCCCTAGTCAAGTTCAGAGTACAGGCAGCCAAATGCTCAAAATTCTGCCTGTTACTCTTCAGAGGCAGCTCAAGTGAAACATCCAAACATCGCAGGGCACCTTTGAAAACCTCCCTCATACTGTGCATTTTAATAAAAGGCATTATTTATCAATCTTTGAACAATCACAAGGAAAATGAATACCAAATATGACAACAAACAGCAAAGCCCCTACTAAACCTCAGTTTTATGTGCTTATTAAAGTAATTGTTACAATAATGATCTTGTATTCTTTGCCTTTTCATCTCTGTCACAAGAGAAGGTATCATTATGGTTGCACCCAGGAGTGTGACATTCAGATCTATTTTGAGGTCTCATTATTGTTGGTGTTGTCTTTTTACTTCACAAATCACATATTTATATTTCATCTCCTGTGTCAGGTATTCAAAGCTCTGCTTTGATCAGGGTAAATTGCATGTGCCCCTCACATAAGGTGGGACCTCTGTTTGAACCTACAAAGTAATTAATTCTGAGATCTCATGTGAATCTCTGAGTTACTCATCATTGGTTTACTCTATTTGTATTTAATCCTTTTTTAAAATTTTTTTTCTGTTTTTTTCCTATTTTTCTTCTTCTTCTTCCTCCTATTCTTCTTTGTCTTATTTTTATTCCTAGCATCCTACAGAACCTCTGAGGCCTTTGGCAATATAACCCCTGATACAGCTGTGTCCCAGCCATGCAGTAACTTCTGGGGTGCTCAGGATTTACCCAAGCAGTGGGTGTTTTCCTCCCTGTGCAGACCTTTAAACTAAAAGTCCACCACATAGTTTTGTACATTACAGACAAAAAAATACCCTAATGAGAAGGGGAATAAATACCTGAACCTTTAATGTTTCTACAGCCTCAGTGGAACCACATTTTGCAAATGCCTCGAAACACTACAAGAGAGTCTAATGATAAGAAGGCACTAATGACATGAGAAATTTAGGAGTCCTCTGACCTTCAGAAAGCCCATGGGTTTATTGTTTGCAAAACAAATAGATTTATCCAATTTTCTGTTGACTAACAATAACTAAATCCATGACAGCAGCTGATCCATGTGCAGCACCCATGAGCAGGAAGAGCTGTGGCCAGCCTGTGTAGGTAGGTGACAGGTACTTTGGGCTTGGGCTGAAATATGGAACTGATCTCTGCAAAACCACCTGGATTATAGGTGTCATCTGCCAAGCTGCAAACTGCATCAAGCCAGGAATATGATGATCTGGGGCTCTTTAAAAAAAAAAAAATCCCGTTTTTTCTTAGTATCATTGAGAGATGTTTGGTGCTGGGACTGAAGTTGACAATCGTTAGGATGCTGAGTGTGGGCTGTGACAATATTGTGTGATAAAGAAGCCACAAGACCCTTGTACTTTCCCCTTTAGCTATGGCTCCAGAATCAGTTTAAATGTAGTTTTCCCCATTACAGCTGCATTGCCCCATCTACAACCATTAGCAAAGCCAAATTTTAATGCTTTGAGTTTTTTGCTTGCCACCTCATCAGAAGTAAACAGTCACCATGAAGTTCCTCCTGTCTCTGGGAATTAAGGATGTGCTTCTGTCCTGATTTATTAACTTTTGAGACAGAGTTTAATTTTGCAAACCGTTTCTTTCCTCAGTCTTTGCATTTATTTTTGGCAGGAGCAGTTGCCTGCGGCACGAGCACTGACGACTGGCTCAGTGTTAATAGTTGTCAGGGAAAATGAAGAGGCTATTTCTCACAGCAGACTTTCACCCTGCATGACAAATGCTAGTATGAGCAGATTAAAAATCGGTGCATGGTACAATATGTCATACATAAAGCAACTCCACGTTATTAATTGGCATGCTACCCATTAGCTGCTCTCAATATGTGCCTCTGTGAGGGGAGCAGGGGCTGGTGAAGTCAGGTGGGTCAGAACCTCCTTTGGTATACAGTTATGCAGCAGTGATGGGACTGACTGAGGAATTCTGATTTGTAGCACCCAGTTGCTTGGATAAAGGTTTGAGATGCTTTTTACCCCCCCTAAAATGTGATTCAACCTGCATTTTACTAGAATGAGCAGCAGAGATACTCTGTGATATGTCTTCCCCTGAACTTTAAACCCTTTCTAATCACAATAGGTTATTTAAAAACATGATGTGATGTAGAGAGGTATTTTATTTTTTTTCTTTTCTGCTGCCTTTGTGACAGATCCCTAATTATTGACCTTGAAAATTTCCAAAGGAAATGACTCGATCTTAGGATACAAATTAGTTGCTGCATGCAAAAATGGGTTTACAAAGCAAACCAAATCAGCAAAGGCTGAAGTTCATTTTCCAGGCCATATTAGGGCTGGGAAAGGCTGGGAATTGTTTCAGTAATCTTTAGGGAAAAAACCAAAAACCTGAACATCATTTTCAACAGGTTCAGAGTTGGAATAGCATTGTTGCAATTGCTGGGCATCCCCTACACCAGGCTCTGGGGCAAGATTCCCTTCTGCAAAGATTTCATCACAGGTAGAGGCTTCAGGATAAAACAGCTTGGAGGTCTCCCCTAAAACTGCTCCTAGACTTCTGCATGTTGTGAGAGTTACCTTGGTTAAAGACACTTTCCTGGGAGGGCTGTGAGAGGGGATCAGGGAGAGCCCAGGAGACTTGGCTGCCATGTGGCTGGTGAGGCACAGCCTCTTCTGCCCTTCTGCTCAGTGCCTCTGGTGCCTCAGAGCAGGCAGGGACATCAGAGAGAGGCACAGCACAGCCCTTTTGCCAAGGGAAGCAGTGCCTTCCACTGACTGCACAGGTAGAAAAGAGCAGTTCACACGGAGCAGAGCACTGTAACAAACCCCGGTGCAGCTCACAAGGAGCTTTGGGGTGTGAATCTCTGCAGGTACAGAAGGCACGAGCTCTGAAGGGTTTTAATCAGACACAGGGCTGCTCAGATACATGAGACCTCAGTGACTGCTTGGCTTGTGGATATGGTGATATTGCAATCCTTGGCAGTCACAGGTTAAGCTGCAGATGTGAGATGTTGATGTCATGTGTAATGACCCCATTTAATCTGAAGTGGGGCAGAGTTATATTTACCCTCAGGCTGGGTTTTATTGCTTGGACACTGTGGGTTCCTAATTTGGTGCTCTCTCTTCTGTCATCTTTTTTTCCTTGCCTTTCATTCCTTTTATTCTTTTAAGCAGTCTCCAACTCTCCCATGCTTTTCTAACATCTCCTTGGTGCCAGCAGAAAATTCACATTCACTCCTGAAGCCTGTTTTTCCAATGCACTCTTCACCTGTGCAGAACCTGGGATTAGAACTTTACTAGAGCTTGTCCTACCCTTGTCATTACCTCTATCATCCTCAAGACAGGGCAGCAGAGGCAGCTGACCAACTCATGTGCCCTTCTGGGGCCACGTTCCTGCCAGCTGTTACAGCTCTTACAGGCTGTAAGGTGCTGTGGAGTCTGACATGCAGAAGGCATTCAGAGATTGCATTAATGATGCTCTGAAAATCTCAAACACCCTTTTTTATTTTATTTTAAAAAATTATGTCTTAGCCACAGCCTGGGCTTGTTCAGTTCAGGATGTGAATATGTTTGAATATGTTTGTTTTTCCTTGGCTATCAAAGTAGAGAGGTTATTCTAACTGGACACATTCATGATATTCAGTTGTTTCCTGATAACTGCTCCATTAACATCTGTCAGCATGGCACCCTCTCTGCTCATAACCTCCTCACAGACCAGACAGCTTTCCTAGCAGAAGGGAGATACTTATAAGAAAATAAAAGGCAAAATGTCAGCATGCTCCCAAATGAGATGCCCTGGGAGATTCATGACACGGTGTTAGCTGTGAAGAAATGCAGATGTGACAGGTGGCTGACAGTTTGGTACTTTGTCTATAATCCTTCTGAACTAATGGCAGAGACTTTCTTAAATACAGTGATTACCAAGAAAAACCTCTCCCAAAAAGTGTTGTTTACATCAACAATCATGATGGTTGGACCCATGCCTGGGTCCTTTCCATTATTTTCAGAGGACAAATACCATAGGTCAAGACTTTTGTAATAATAATAATAACAATAACAATAACAATAATAACAACAACAAAATGGATTAATGTAATCATAAAACAGATCAGCGAGCCTGAATAAAATAGAACAGAGTCTGAATAAAATAGACTTCAAAGCCTGGGGCAAACTGCATTTGCTAAACCATTTAGTAAAATGGGCTGAGGCAGATATTTGAGCTACAGTAGATCAGGCAGAAGTTGCCTTTGAGTGACTGAAGGACTGGCTCAAAAGTAGCCATCTGGACTGCCCAGAATACAGGCATATTTCTCCCTGGGCATCCTTCTTCAGAGGCACTGCTGTGACTCTGTGCTTCTCTCCAGAAATAAGCAGTGCATTGCTGGTAGCAAGGTGGTAGCCACCTTCTAGACATGCTGCTGCTATTTTTCTTGGACCACAGAAATGATATATCCAAGGTAGAATAAATATAAAAACAAATAAAACTGCTCTCAAAAATGTTTTTTGTCTGAATAATTAATTCCTCAGCAAATTTTCTCATAATAAAACATGTCCTAATGAGCTATCAGGAGGAGAAGAAATTCATCACTTACCTCACAAATATCAACTTGAGAGCACTGCTCATGTCAGATGGCATAATTAATGACTTGAGAGGGAGCATGGAGCAGCACAGCCAAAAACATCATCCCCATCAGTCATTCCACATCAGCCCAACTCATACATGTTACTTGATCTACAGAGGATTAGCCAGGCAGCTAGAAGGAGATATGGGGCTGGAGGGAATACAGGCAAATATGGTATATCTAATCTTGATTTACCCTGGTTGGTTTTCTGCTTATCACTGAGGTGTCACGGCAGCTGGTTGTGCATCATGGTTTATTTTTGTGGCTTTTCTTTTTTCCCCAGAGAAATAAAATTTATAAACTTTGAACTTCACCCATTTTTTAGGATTTACGTGAGAGAAGAGTATGAGAAATCCAGGCAGCTCCAAAGTGAAGGCTGACAGGTGTTATTTCTATACTCTGGTGTGTGGTCACTGCTTAGACCAAGTGCTGTGCTCCAGGAGCTGTCAGCCTGCTAAGTGCAGCTGTTTTACCTGTCTGCTCACATTTGTAAATGCCTGGCTGTGTTTTCTAAAACTCTCCAATAAATGCTCACTTGAGTTAGTTCATCAGCAAAGACAACTTTATCTGCTCTATAAGTGACCCCCACATTCACCTCTGCAGAAGCCTCGTGCAGCAGAGCCCCGTGGTTGCTGCTGGTGAGATCTGAGCACGGGGCTTGCCCGAGGCTAAGTGCCCTTGGCATCTGCTGGCCCCTTCTGTGGGCTCCAGCGTAAGCAATGACTGGGCTTTTGTGTTGGTGCTGACCTCCCAAGTTAAGTTCAGAAAACATTATCTGGCAAATCTGCTGTGTCACATTTCAAAGAAAAGAGTTTTCCACCTCAATCCAGGTCTGATTTCTTTACAGGTAAAGGATAAAACCCTTTGGGAACCAAGCAGTTCTTGGAAGCAAGGTTAAGAGAGATGAACTTTCCTCCTTACCAATAGACTGAAATATAAGCAAAATCTTTTCTGTTGGAGCACATGTATATCCCCACAGGGTAAGGTCAGTGCTCTATAACTCATCTTACAAAACTGAAATACAATTTTTGATGATCAGAGCTGGGTAAGGATTGGAAAACTGGCCTGACAAATTTAATTTATACTGACAAAAGTTTTTATTCAACTATTCAACTATCTGCACAGATAGAGTGAGACTTCAGGATAATATGCATTACAAATGATTCGCAATGAAGCGGAATTAATGTCTTCTCTGAGAATCTCCCCAGTGCCTTCCTCAGGACTGTATCTGTAACCTCTTACCAGCATAGAGAAATAAATGTTTGATTGTCCAATGGAAACACCAGCCTGAATTCCCATGTGCACTCTATTTGGGGTCCCTGTCCCTCATCTGCTTCTCTAAACACTGCCTGGGAAGTGGAACACTGATAAAATGAGCATAAACAGCCCTGGGATTAAGAAGTGATTTGAGACCTGCAGCTGATCTCAGACTGGATGTGGTTAGGAAATTAGATTAGGAAATTACTTTACCTGGAACTGGACATTAATTGGTGTCTTGTGCTGGAGAGCAGATTCATGCTGAGACGGGAAGATGAAATTGAGATTGTGGGGAAACTATAACTTGAGGTGAGTTTAATTTGGATCTTTGTGCCAGAGTAATCCGAGCACAACTCACATTCCCCTCTCTGATGCCTTTTGCTTTCTGGCATCTTGGCCTTACAGCTTTGGGCCCTACAGCAGAGGGGGGTGCTCTGATGCCTTCCCAAGCACGGTGTGGGGCAGGGAGCTGCTCACTGGCAGTGCCAAGCAGGGGGGATGCTCACCCCCGGGAACAAAATGTCATCTGCTCCTGCCATGTATGTCCCATTGCTGTGCTGCTCTGTTCTCAGCTTGATGTCCAGCAGGAGCTTGCTTAAGGTTGTTTTCTTTCAGTCCTGCTCCACCTGCCAACCAGGGGATAACGGAGCTGATCCCAACCCCAGGCAGCCCCTAAACGACACCAAGGCTCAAGAAAAGTTATTCCATTTCTGGCGAGCCTTTGCTCCCCTTGCAATACCTTGGTAGGGGGGGTGACCGCCTGGGCTAGGAACAAAACCACCGGGTCTGTAGGTGCCGGGGTGGCTGTGCACCCTGTCTAATATTGCCACCGTCTGAGGCTGGTGGCCGGATTTTTAGAAACTTGGGTCGAAATTTCCTGGGATCCAGCATCTAGGATGAAGCCAGTCTGCTGGTTTTGGGTATTTTTTTTTGTGTGTGTGTGTGTGTGTATCTGTAATGGCCATCAACAGGGGTGACATCAGTGTCATTAGGGGAATCCTATGGAATCCCAGGAAGCCCTGCTGGGGACGCACGGACTGATTTAACCCCCTGGGCGCCAGGGCGAACAAGCAGCCAGATTTTCCCGAAGCCCTAGGGATACCCCACAAAAGCTCCTCCTCTCTCCGCTTCCCTCTTTCCCTACAAGCCCTGAAGCCATTCACAGGGGCAGCTCGGGCTGCTGGAGAGGGAGCAGCCGTGTCCGGAGGAGGCACCGGACCGCACTGCATTGCATTGCATTGCACTGCGCATCCTCCTTCCTTCCCTCCCTCCTCACCGCCTACTGCTGCAGCCTGCCTTCCTCCCTCCATCCCTCCATCCTCCTCGCGTCCCACCTCACATCACTCCCCCTGCATCCCTCCCTCCTGCATCCCTCCTCCTGCATCCCTCCCTCCTTCCCTCCCTCCTTCCCTCCCTCTGCCTGCGCAGAGCCGCGGACATGGCGCTCAGCAATTTCCTCTTCGCTCAGTGCATCTGCTATTTCCTGGCCTTTCTCTTCAGCTTCATCGTGGTGGTGCCACTCTCCGAGAATGGCAACGACTTCCACGGCCGGTGCCTGCTCTTCACCGAGGGCATGTGGCTGAACGCCAACCTGACGGTGGAGCGGCAGCGCTTCACGGTGCAGGAGTGGGGCCCTGAGGCCGCCTGCCGCTTTAGCATCTTCACCGGGCTCCTCTCCCTGCTGCTGGCCACAGTGCAGGCCTGGAGGACGCTCTTCTTCCTCTGCAAAGGGCACGAGGAGTAAGTATCCCTGGGGACAAGCCCATCCCTCCCACAGGCTGGGGCAGGTGGGAGCAGTGTGGGGTTTGCAGCATCCAAGTCCTCCCGCTCCCCGAGGGCTCTGGGAGAGGCGCTGCACTGCCCGCGTCTGTGCCCACACACCCCGCGCTCCCCCGGCCGTGCCCAGGGCCCTCTCCGGAGGGTGCTCCAGTGCAGGGGTTTGGGGTGGGGACCCTTTGGCAGTCTTGGTGCAGCATGTGGCCACTCAGCTGCAGTGGGCGGGAAAGGATTTGGGGGCCGTGGGGTGATGCTGGAGGCTGGGGCTTGCAGGTGCCTCTTGCCCACGGTCCCGCTACACATTTGTGCCAAAGAAGGCCCTCCCCAGGTGTGCACCGGGTGTGTGAAAAACCTTGAAACAACATGGTTGTGCGTGGGGGGCCAGAAGGGAGAAGCTGGTGACTCCCCTCTATTTTTTGTGCTGCTTTGTTGTGTACGTGGCAGCTATTGCAGACAGCAGCTATTGCTTGGTTATGCCACGAGAGCAGCACTGACGCTGCCTGCAGCAGCTCAGGGCAGCACTGGCTGCTGGTTCCTGTGCTCAGACAAGCCAAGGGCCATCCCACCCCAGCAGGTGTAGGGAGAGGCTTGGTGGGCCAGGCAGGGCTCAGGAGCACTGTGATGGTCTGTGCTCACCTCTCTGGTGGCCTGAGAGGGCAGAGACCCTGGTGCAGGTAACTCAGGTGCTACAGGGCCATGGCTGGACAATGCACTGGTGCCTGTCTAAACTAGGAAAATATTTTCCCCATGGTTTAGGAATCATGTCAAGGGTTAATCACTCTTGTCCAGGTCTATTTGGACTAGAGGTTTCTTGAGTAAGGGGCTGTTACATCTGGGCTTGGTAATCCTGGAGACTGGGTAGCAGTGTTGTCTTTCTGGCTCTTTCCAACCACTCTCAACCTGCCTAATATTCAAACATGCTGTAGTCCGTGTGGACCAGAAACATATTCCATATTAAAATGCACCTTATACTAAGTACAACCACATACTTCTTAATATCTTTGAATTCAGCTTCCTCAGGTGATCCAGTATCTGTAGAAGGTTAATTGAATCTCAATGCTTTGCAGGTCACAGCTAGCTAATTTTTAGAAGAAACTAACAGTAAAAACCCTGTAATGGAGACATTTGGGTTAGATGTTTGGCCTGCTTCCAAAAGTGACTATTAACTTCAAAACTGTTGGACAGGCCCCTGAACAGTGTCCATTTAGGAGCTGCTTTCAGGCTCCTTTGGGAGTTGTATAACACTGCTCATAGTTGCTCCAGACAAAAAAGGCAGAAGGCTGTGAGGTGTTGGGGAGCAAAGATGGAGCAAGTTGGGATGATGAGATAACCACAGAAGACCACAGGAGGGTAAAACATGTCCAGATGCTTGGGAACAGCAGTTTCTTGGTGAGAAGGAAGGTCTGTCCTGTACCACATCAGCCACTGTATGGAAAGCAGGCAGGGCTCACACTCTCCTGATTTTAGACAGCCATTTGTTAATGGTTCAAATGGGCACAAAAACATTTCTGTTTGGATGGAGAGATAAATGTGAGCTCCTCACCATACATGATAATTGTCTGTTCTGATTAGAGGCAGCTGAGGAGGAACCAGAATGTCATAACTGATGTTCCTGTTAAGGAGGATCACTGCTACTGGGCCAGCTCCAGGGTGAGCCAGCCAAGGCAGTCAGGGCTGGTTAGCACCCTTGGCATCTTCCATGTGCAATGGCTTTGAATGATTGCTGACAGACAGTTATGACTGCTAAAAAACTTTAAAAGGATCTCAGCACCCCTTGCCTCAGCAGCCTGGGGCTCTTCAGCTCAGCTGAAGGGTAGAGGTGTAACTCAGATACTTCATTGCTAGGATTGCAAAGCAACTTCAAGTGTAAACATTTATTATTAAAGGGCATTCACTCAATCTGCAATGCATAGCTTGAAGTTCTAAGGAGGGAAAATCAGGTGATCTAGGTAGCCAAATAAGCAGTTTTGTGTCAGGATGTCCTGGCATTGGTGGTAGTTACTCTTGCCAAATGCAGATCAAGTGCAAGGCTGAGCTCTGTTTTGTCAGTGGAAGGTTAGATCCTGGACCATGGAACCTCTTGCTGCAGGGTAGGAAATAGAGGGAGAACTGGATATCCTGGGCTGTGGTGACCCACTGAATAGTCCTGGTCCTGAACTGCTCCTTTTCTAGAGCTGTTACTAATTCTGGTGCCAAGTCTGTTTTATTCTGTGAACAGCTCAAGTCTTTTCTGCCTCTCAGGCCAGCATACCATGCTAAGGTGCACATAGAGGATATGATCTGACTTTAGCAACACTTGGGATGAAATCCAGGCTAGGTGTGAAGTCAGAGCAGAGAAGATGCAAAAATCTGGTATGCTCATGGCAGCTCTCACTGTAGGGGTGACCCAGCACACAGCAGGGGTGAGTTATCTACTTCAGCAAGTCCAGCTAAACCAGAGCAGGATTCAGCTTATTGTTCATCCAGAAGTCAGGTGTCCTGGCATCCAGCACCCACTACAGTCTGTAGGGGCACTTCTTGAAGGTGGTTTATTTCACTTCTTTTGTATAAGTCTTGAGGTGAGGCAGCTGTCACTTTGGAGAGAGCCTAGACAGCCCCTCTAAAGGCACATCAACCCAAGGAGCAAACATCCTAACTCTGCTGATAATGGCTTCCTCATCCCATTTTAAAGAAGTTCTCCTGAGGTCACAAATGTATCATGTATAACCTGCAGAAATTAGAATTGTCCAGCCCAGAACCTTCCAGGACTCAAACACTTCTTTAAAAAGCCTCTTGGCTTTTCATTTAATGAGAAACCAGGGAAAGAAGTGACTGAGGGTTTTCTGTCTTCTCTGGGGTGAGTAAATTCATCCTATCACCAACACAATGAGTGGCACTGGTGAGAAATTTGTCATATTCATCTTTACCACACACTCTGAATAGGATGACCTGCCTCCTGGAGCTGCCAGTCTTTCTCCAACCTGGAGCAGATGTCCAATTTTTACATAATATGACATTTTACATATAATATGACATAGTATATGTCATATATGTAAATGACATTTGCATATATGACATATACTAAACAGCCACTTAGAGCAGTTTCAAGTAGAGAATAGCTTTGCCAGATGACTGGGAATAGAAACTTTTCACATCTGGAATTCAGGTGAGGAGTTAAAGGGTGAAGCTGGAAAATGAGTGAGTGATTCCATGGCCTTATGGAAAATCTGTAAGCATCCCACCCATCCCACTCCAAACACTGCACGTGCTAAGGGCAGGCCCTGGTTGGGCAGACTTAATGGGGCTGAGGGAAATGGATATTCAGCTGGCACACACAGCCTGCTGACATCAAAGCAAGAGAAATCCCAGGAGAAGCTGGCCTGCTCTGCAAATTGCCCATAAAACTGAGATTCGTGTCCTGTGATGGTAGTAGCTTGTGTTACATTGCGTAAAATGATTATAGCTATCAGTTCTGTGTTTTTATTTTTAGTTTCCCTCTCCTAAGCAATTTTTGTCTCAATTATCACTTAAGTCATGAAATAATTTTAGCTCCAGTTACTACATAATTTGAGCTAATGACATTTATTTTAACAATGGTGATTTTCATCATTACAGCTAATGAAAGCCACATTGTGTATGAACAATCACCACTTATTACATAAAGCAACATCTTCTTATGGTTAAAAAAGAAATCAAAATCAAAAGCATTTGCAAGTGAAGGTAGTGTGACTCAAAATCAAGTCCATAGTGTTTCCATGTATTAGGTGTTCTTAATTAAAGATGTGTTTTAAATGGAAACTGATAATCTTTGTGCCCACTCTGTGCTGCTTACAGAGACTGCTGATGTTGTGTTTCAGCTGTTTATGAGTTACATTTTTCTTCCCTTTTATTACAGCTCTTTCTTTTACGCCTTCCTGAATCTGCTGATCAGCGCCTTTGTGGTGTTCATCACATTTATTGCCAGCACTATAGTGAGTGTAGGATTTAACATGTGGTGTGATGCAATTACTGAAAAAGGAAGCATGCCAAATAGGTTAGTATTGAAGAATACATTTTATTCCTTTTATTTTTTTTCATATAGGCACAATTGAACTGTGGTGGTACGAAGTGTAGTTGTTACATGCAAGGTGAGCAAGGCATCTGTAATATGAAAATCCCGAGTTTTTTTCATGTGGAACAACAAAAAAAGCAAATCAAACTTCTTTTTGTTTGTTTATTTAGAAGCCCACAAAGAAAAGTGTGTTTCCATCGTATTTTGTGGTCTTTTTGAGTCATGATCATATGAAAACCAAATCCATTTTGTTAAATTTTTTTATTTCCAAAGGAATGCTAGATTTGGAGTTTTTCTGAGAATGGGGGGAATGTGGCCTTGTGAGCAGGGCAGGGGGGCTGGGGCTCAGGGCTCCTGGCTTGCAATCCTGGTTCTGCCCCCAACCCACTGTGTGACACTGGGCAAGTCACTTGTCCTGCCTGTGCCACAACTCATCATCAGACAAAAAATTTGGGGTAGAGTTTCTTGCCTTGTAGTGATGCTGTGGATGCCCTGAGAGCCACAGAATGGAAAACACTTTGTAAGTGCAAAGTACAGATGGCTGATGGTTTGTTACAGTCACAAAATGTACAGCTCCTAAAATGGTCCACTGTATCCCCTGATGCTTATGCTCCTTATAGGAAATATGATAAGTTGAGGAAGATTTGCTCCTATCAAACAAATAATGATGAAGAGAGAGAAAAATGTGACATTTTATGTCATATGATATTGAATAAATGTACTACTTAAAGCATACGTTTATGTTGCACATTGTCATATGTTGTAAAATGCCATAGTGAATGTTCTGTTTAGGGCTGCAACGATTAATCGAATTACTCGAATATTCGGTTAAAAATTCAATTACAAAAACCATCTAATCGAATATTCGGGTAAGAACCCAAGATGACCGACAGCACTGAAAAGGAGAGAGAAGAGGCTGCAGAAATCAACCAAGAGGTAGAATGACAACCTCAAAATCCTGGGATTTTTTTCACACCAATAATGGTCCAAGTTATTGGTAAAATCTGTAGGCAGCCCCTATCTTACCATCAGAGTATCATCTCCTTGCTGGAGCATCCGAAACAAAAACACACAATTCCTTCTTCTGAGGCTTTTCCTGATGAAGTCAAAAGGTAACAGAGGATCATACACTTTGTTTCATTGAGGGGTGAAACAACCAACCTGGGGTGATGCCAGGGGCAAATCTGTGGGAGATGAGGCGGCAGAGGGAAAGAGGGGTTTAAGGATGCTGTGTTCATAATAAATATTACAATTCCACTCACAAAAGATTTGTGTTATCACTTACATAACTTCACTCTTTATTTTTGTTTTTGAAAAAGAAAGTAATTTTTATCTTAGTTTTAGAGAAGATCAGCAAACAACCTGATGATTGCAGTAACTTAAATATCATTTGATAGAATGTGCCATTGTGACTGTTCTAAAAACATGTAATATGTTGTTTCATTTTGTACTTGATTTACCTAGAATCTCTTAAATAATTTTCTTCTTTTGTTTTTCTCTTCCAAATGCCTTTCTGGGTAGCTGTGAAGAATTGCAGGATATAGATCTTGAGCTGAACTTGGAAAACTCTGCTTTCTATGACCAATTTGCTATTGCACAGGTAGGTCAGACTAAGTCATGGTTCTATTCCAGTTAATTTGCCATTTGCTTATTGACCTGTGATTGCTGGAGCTGAACTACCATTCTCAGAAATCAATGGGAATGTTTCCACTGACTTCAGCAAGTGCTGAATCAGAATGATAGTGATGAGCACATTTGCATTTTAAATTCAAAATAGACAGTTTTGAATACAGATATGTCAAAGCCTCACTCTACCACTGATCTTATTAATCATGACATAAAACTCATTGTTTATGCAAAGGATGAGGTCTGAAAAAGTTTCAGCACTCTGGTATCCTGGATCTCTTCATTATTTTCAAAATAATTTCTGACCTGCACCACATTGTGGGATTCCTAGTTTTGCCTTCCTTGACTTCGACTGAGATCACCTAAGCTAATAAATATCAGACTTTTGGAAATAATCAAAGATTAATTCATTCAGAAAGGGCTGTTTTCTGATGAATCCATGAGAATTAGGCCTCTAAGGCTGTCAGAATATTCTAGCTCTAAGTCAATGATCAGAGTCAGTGAACACTGAGACATGAGCACATACTGATTTTGCAGGGACCATAGTCCCATCTCTGCAGGGCTGCACCCTTACCAAGGCTTGTGTTGTCCCACATGGAAAGAGGCATTAGCTTTCCTGGAGCATTCCTTGAAGGTAATCCTGCCTCTTGGGCATGAGCCAATTTTGTGTCTTTGTTGCCAACATTGGCATCTAGATGCCTAGCTCAGGCATAACTGCATTTAGGAAAGAAATAGGCTGTAAAAGTGACTCCTTTATATGAAGAACCCAGGACCTCCCTGGATTTAGCTTGTCATGACTCCATGGGTTTTGGTCCAGCTGAGGTTTTCATAATCACCTGGACAGATGACTTTGTTTTTACAACACTGTACTGACCTCTTTATGATTTCTTTCCTTCTCCAGTTTGGTCTCTGGGCTGCCTGGCTGACTTGGCTGGCAATTACCATTCTGGCTTTCCTGAAGGTTTATCACAACTACAGACAGGAGGACCTGCTAGACAGCCTGATCCATGAGAAGGAGCTGCTGCTAGGAAGATCCCCTTCACGATCCTCTTTGCAAGATGACAAAAGTGGCATGATCTAAAGTGTAAGCAAATTTCCAGGGCAGGATCTAGATTTTATTACCCAGTAGTGTGAGCTGAAGCTGAGTCAGAGTACTGAGTGTGTGAGATCTTTTCTTCTCCTGAAATGAAATGTAATTGTGGATCATTCACTTCCCCCATGAGAAATTGTTGATATCAGAAATACTGATATTAGGATAAAGAGAATGAACTGCCCTATGTGCCTATGGCACAGCAAACTTTCTGTCCTGTGCAGGCAAAATTTGTAACCTGCCCTTGTCAGCAGAGCTCCCACGTGCCATGACTGGCTTTTGGGACAGGGGCCATTTTTAGGACTGAGCTGGCAAGACCAGGCTACAGCGTCCAGGCTATTTCTTCAAACTCTCCTTCAACAATAGTTGTAACTGGAGCTGCATTCAGTCCCTCCTCTCCCCCTCCTCCCTTTTGCCAGTGAAGCTGCTCCTGTTCTCTGTTTATCCTGGGGAGCTGCAGCTTCAGGTGCAGGCTCTCGCTGTCTCTGCTTTTCCCTGTGTATGGATGCAGTGCTGACAAAGACGCTGCTCCTGCTCTGATTTTATTTAAAACATAGAGACCTGTGTTCCAGACTTGATATTTAATATTGGACAGTGTTAATGAATTCCATGAAACCCGTGTATTATTACAGCACCTGTCAAAAACTGTGTATAATATAGAAGGACGATGGAGAACTTTTGTGGTTTTGTTTTGTCTTAGATTTTGGCATGACCAACATTTATTATGACTCCTGAAGTGAAGTGTAGCTAGAAATTGCTGAAGCTTGCATACTAAGAAATTAAGCTGAATAGATAATATTAATGCTTGTGCATTTATAAATGTAACTTGGTCCCTAACATTGTATACTATTCTGTTTTGAATATTAGAATTTATTTGTGATATTTATTTCATATATGATATGCAAAATTACTGTAAGCATTTGCATTGTAGGTTTCTATATATAAACATAGCAAGGAGTTCAAACAGCTAAATTATTTTATTGGTAGTTCGGTGCTGAATGGGTCCATTCTCCCCACTCATGGGCAGGAGTTCCAGGGCAGATGAATTTTGCTGTGAAAAGGAAGAAGAATTGCTATTTACACAAAGCTCACTGTGTTGTTGCTTTCAGTTTTGCTTGGCCAGTGCTTCAAAATCAGGTGGATTGTTGAGATCAGATGTAGCTCTGATAATTAAGAAGAGTCACTCAGAGGAGTGTAGGATTTGCATGGCAGAGAAGTAAAGCTGTACTAGAATTAAGCATTTATCCCCAGGTACACATTACACAGAAGACCCCAAATCAGCAGGAAACTTAAGCAAACAGCTAAGTTTGGACTGAAGATCTTTTTGGGAGTACGCTGACACTGCCTGTGGTACCTGTGTTTGAGCTGAGACTGAATTTATTCTGACAGAAGTGCAAACCACACACGATTATATGACCTGGTAAATCAGAATGAGGGGAGAGAAGACAACAGGCTTCTACCACGTCAGAGCTCAAGCCTGGGGTTAGCACAACCCTGAGGATTTACTATTGTCTTCTAGGGACTCTCTGATGCTTAGTTAAGTACCAGCTTAAGCATTTCATTGAAACAGAATTTGATGTCTTGACAAATCCCTCAATTATCAAGCATTTTAGGGAATAAAATCTGACATTGTATTTAACTGCCAAAATGTTCTCATAGGTTTAGAGAAAAAGCCCTCCCTGGGCAGTGAGCCAGCAGTGAGCCAGCCCTGTGAATATTGCTTATAACCCCAGCTGGCCACAGCTCTCTGCAGAGAGGTCTTGTTCTTCAGCATGATTTCTGCCCACAAGAGAATGCAATTTCTATGAAAGCTTTGCAGCAGTGGCTTTTTTTGTAGCTGGGAGTTGACATCAGAGGAGGACTCCTGGAGAGGGAATCAGAGATCAAGTTAATTAATACCAATTTAAAATTCAGATATCAGGACTGTCAGAGTGCCTTTTTTTAAAATTCATTTGGTCTAATAGTTTGGATATTGAGAAAAATCTCTTCAAAGGGTTATCAAGCACTGGAACAGGCTGCCCAGGGAAGTGGTGGAGTCACCATCCCTGGGCATACTTAAAGGAAAGGTAGATGTGGCACTGAGGGACATGGTTTAGTGGTGGCATTTGCAGTGCCAGGTTAATGGTTTGACTGGATGATCCTAGAGGTCTTTTTCAACCTAAATTACTCCATCTCTAGTAGGAGATACACTTTTGCAAGTACCTGAGTCCATTGCCAGGGAATTACCTTCTTCATACCCTGAAAAAGAGGTTGGGTCTTCTAAGTTAGCCTGTTTCCTGTGTTTCCCAGTTTCTCCAGCTGTAAAGGGCAGTCTCACTCAGCAGTGATGTCTCTTCCCACAAATTACTTCAGTGCATGCCTTACTCCTTGTGTGGAACGATGATGCTGCTTTGTATAATATATTTTATGTATATGCCAAATCAGGCTTAGGCTGAAGTGACATGTGGGGTGGGACCACTGTTCCTGGTGTTGCCTGAGGGTGTGAAGAACCACGAGGCAGAGGATAACAAGTGTCTTCTTGTGGCTCTTGCTCTGAGGTACCAGGGCCCAAGTCTTTGGTTCTGAAAGAGAGGATGCTGCTCATGGGCGAGGCTGTCAGGAGCTTGTGCTCTCTTCTACCTCTCCTGTCTCAAGGTCTTTTTCCTCCTTTCCACTTCCATGAGAAGCACCAAACACTGGTCCTGGATTTGGAGTTGCCATGCAAAATGAAAAGAGGCTGAAGCTCTTCTGTGAGCCCCATGTGAAAGGGACTGTTTTTCACAGCTTTCCTGCCCTTCCCTGCCAGGTGGGGTGAGGCTGGTACCCCCTTGCAAGCATCAGTGATGCTTAAAAGCAAAGCTGTTTTTGATGGAAGCCCCTGTGTGAGTCAGAAGGCAGAGCATGTAGTGAGAGCTATCTGGCTGACCCAAGGGGAGGAAGGGTATCCAGTTACTGGACACTTGGTGTTTTTTATTTGCACTAAGTTTTCTGCAACCTCTTCTCCTAAAGCTTAGGCACTCAGGCCAAGCTGGTGATGCCAAGCTGAAAATGTGTTAGAATTGTCGTATAATTTATGCACACATGCACACCTACCTGTGCTCTGTCTCATGCACTTGTCTCTTTTGTACATTTCTGACGTCTGCTTTTAGTCATCCATTGCCAACTAGCACTTCGTGGGTCTGAGTCAAATTTTGCATTTCTGTGGCATTTCAATACCTTTAATTTGCCATGTCCAAAGGAGTGCCTCTGGGAACACTCTGGCAAGAGCTATATTCAAAGAACTAGAACACTGTGTGGTACTTATATTTATTTATTGTCACATGGTGCAAGGGGATGAAGCTTTGTGGCCTTTCCAAGGCACTGGGCTGTAGCCACACTATTATTCTGTTGTACCAAATATATTTTCTGGCTACCATCTGTGGTTAAATTCCCCACCAATTCCCTGCCAGCAGTCCTCATTGGGCTAGAAGAATTTAAGCTAACAAATGTCATCTGAAATTTTAGATCAATGCTGTTTATTACTGTTTTTTATAATGGAGAAAAATTTGCAGCCATCTTTTGGAACAGAACTTCCTCATGAGTTCTGCACGAATTCGTGCTCAAAACATTTTATACCACTAACTCATGAGGCATCTTTCAGCTGGGAAATTTCAGTGAGAATCACAAAAATAAGAGCATGATGATTTACTGTAAAAACTGAAGGACACATTTGTACTCTAACAGTGATTCTATGGTCCCTTAAAAAAGGAAGTGTTATAATAACCAGTGATTGAGTGTATAGACCTTGTCATGAAAGCATTCTGTGTGTATGGACACAGATAAATGCCAGAAACAGTTCCACTGCTCTTCTGTGGTGTGGATATAGGCTCTTCTCTAAACAAGCAGCTTTGTCTGGAGTATTTGTTAGAATGCCTTAAATTTCTTTTTGCTTAGCACTGGGACTTGTGCAATGATGATGGTTATGATACCCAGAGGAGGAATTGGTGTGGGCAGAGTAGGAAAACACTGGCCAATGCATAACCTCCCAAAGGCTGAGATGAGTTTCTAATGCAGGTTTGCAGGTGTTTTAATTCCTCTCCTTTATCTGAGTAACATCCTGCTGCTAGCCTAAATTAATCCAGTTAGGGATAAATCAGATTTCCCTTCAAGGCCTTCACTCCCCAGTATGAAACACTGCTGATTTGACCTATGTAGTGTTCAGGGTGGAAGCAGAGTGGCAAGGAAGAGGAGCTCACACTTTACAGTCATGTTGCACACAAACCTGGTATTGGGTGTATGTGGGTTTTGTCATCTCCCTTTTCCAAAGCCTTCTCAAACATATTGCATGTAAAACCACTCTTACCATTTAAATTATAACTTTAACAAAAAATCCAGACTGTAATTTATACTGGAAAGACCGACAATATTTTGTGAAAAACCAGTCTGGATTATGACAAAACTTTTAGTTGTTTTTCTTTATCAATGGCCCAAGTATCCTTGAGCATATGAGCATCCTGGCTGTATCCAGATCCTAAATCTGTGCCTCAGACCATTTCCTTTGCTGATGGAAACAGCCCATTTTTATCTCTTGGAATGTTTGCTTTGGAGACCACAAATATCCTTTCCTTCTGGTTAGGCAGTCTGAGAAAAGAGGGAGGCTTTACCTGCAGTGACAAAATGATCATGTGGCTTCATAAGCATAGAAATTGTTTTAAAACTTTCTGTTCATGGCACTATTGCCTTGAAGTACATGTTTCTATTTTTGTCCTCCATAAGAAGGAGGAAAACTATCCTGAGTTGTATTTTAGGACTCACATATATGCACCTGAATGTTTTTTTTTTAATGGATTTTTAAAAATGACAAAATTCAACTCAGTGATATATGAAGTTAAGAACTGCATAGAAAACAGCAGTTGATCCTCTCTTGATGTAGAAGGGAACTGCACGTGCTCAGAAAAACTATAATTTGTTTCTGAGAGGTTAGACCAGAATTTACTTAAGATATAACTATACTGCTTATTTCAGTGCAGGCACCTAATAAATAATGTCTTTCCATCCTGTTGTTGGGAAGAGTATTAGCATAGCCATAGCTCTTTAGTTTTTTTGTCCATGCCAAAGAGTGTAATTGAACTGCTATTGCAAACATAGATTAATGTGAATGTATTCACCCGAGTGCTTAAGGATCTCTACCTCTCACAGCTACTATAACTGCTTGAACTGTTATTGCACACAGTTGAGAAAAGCCCTGAATCCATGTGAGAGTCTAAATCCTATTTCCATAGGCAGCTAAAGGATTTAGGATTTAATGCTTATTAGCTTGCTGTAAAATCCTCATTGCTGAAAAACGAGCATAAGTACCCGAGAAGTGCTGTGTGAATAGCACTTTGTATTGGTCAAATAATTATATAATTTTGGTCTGGGATTTTTTTTTCTTTTCCTTACCAAAATAAAAAAGACAACAAAACCAATTTGTTAGACATGAAAGGTTATCCTTGATCCCCCTCAAATCCTCCTGCTGGACCTCTTCTAGTTGGCTTGAAATTCCTAAATAACAATGATTTAGCGAGCTGGCTCTGGTGTTTATGAAGGAGATAAACTACTTGGAAGCAAGAGCTGCTCACTCAAATAGCTGGAATTTTTTGCATATGGTGGAAATCCAATGTGAGAAGGTTTTGTTCCCCCTTGTTATTTGACTGTGTTGTAAAGTGAGGGCTGAGACAACCTGCCAGGAGGTGACAGTGATGATTTGTAAGTACTGCTGGTATCCTGGATGATTTCTCACAAAAGGGAGTAAACTGTCCTAAGACTAAACTACCCTTCATCTCCCCCTTATTTTCCCCTTGTTTCCCTTTAGATCTTGGCAAATTTGACTCCACTGCGTATACAGACTCTGAAGTGTATTTATGAATGTGAGAAAAATTGCAGTCTCTATGGCAAATTTTGTCAAAAAGTAAGAAAAGCAGTCAAAGATTTTCCCTGTTCTCATTCAGCCTCTCTGGATTGTGACATTGAACCCTTGCCTTTACATAAGCCAGGCCTGATTTGGGTGATGTGTTGCTCTGGGAGGTTTCCAAGGCTGGTGCCACCAGTCTCTCCAGGAACCTGGTGGAGTTAGAAGAGTGCTATGTTAAACCATAAAAAACTGTTTGAAAACTGTCATGGCATCTCACATTACACAGTCCAGAGCTCTTCACCCCATCTCTCCTGCAGCAGAGAGAATTATTTTTCCCAATTAACACTGTGAAGTCCAACAGTTTGTGTCTGAAACACGGCACATATTCCTGGAACACACGAGGTCTGGATTGCATCAGTTTATCCATTCCACTTTCTAGGCTGCTGCAACACTTAACCATGGCTGTTGAAACAGGGTCTACATTTGACTTCTAAGCCACATGCTTTGAGAGCAGCAGGCAGTCCCTTTGCTCAGTGCTGAGAAGCTCTGTACTGAACAGAATCCTTCCAGGGGGGCACCACTCTACTGGGGTCCACAGCCAGGCAGACTGATGGTATCAGAGCAATTCTGGTCAAACACACTCTAATTAAAACAGCCCAAGCTGTACAACTGAGAAATCAATATATTGTGATCTGAACTACACTCCAGAGAGGTTTTTGAATGTTTATAAACAAAACAAAACAAAAATAACAAAACACCCAACAGTTCCACTGAAGTTTCCTCCATCTGCATCCTTTAATCTTCAAAAACATTCCTGCAACTTCAGAGAGGATGTTATTGCTATCAAGCTGGTTGGGTCTTATTTCTCACATCTCTTCATAACAGACACAAGGACAGCTGAGGTGTGCAGGACAGTGGCATCAATCTGAACAGAAAAGTTAATGAGGAGTGAGTGCATTTCCCGTGAGGGTTTTCAGCTTTTGGGCTGTGATATGGGGGAGTGGTATTGACACTGATTTCAGCCTTTGCTTGGCCTGCTCAGCCCCTACCTGCTCCTGTGGCCTCACAGATTGCAGAGCATCCTCTTGAAGGATGTGCTGACCTAAAGTCAGCTTCTGGAGAGAGCCACCTGTGCCAGCTGTGCAGGTGTCTGGTGTAAAGGTGCTGACATTGCCACCAGGTTTGGAGGAAAGCAGATCAGATATCCTACACTGGCCCTTGGTCCAGCACAGCCTGTGACTTCCATGGAGAAGGGAAGACTGCTCCCAAATCTCTGTAGACTCAGCAATTGTGAGGATAGTTCTTTAGCACCCATAGTTTTAAAAGGCTTGGTGGTTTGGTGTGGTAACACCTGCAAAGATATAAAGCAGATCTTTCTTGCTGTAAGTCAGTTCAGCCTCTCTGAAATATGTGTCCTCTAATGTATGTATTCATGAGCTATTGTCTCTTACAGCCACCTGGGAAAAGCTTTATAAGAGTCTAGATTATCTACTTTTTTTTTTTTTTAATGCTGCTAAAGAGGTTTCTGCAATGAGTATTTGGGGAGAAAACAGAACACTTTTTCATAATTTGTTTAACCACTGAAAGCAATTGAGGAGCAGATCCCTCACCAGTGTACATAGATTATCCTGTGAGCAGCCACACAAGCTGAGGGTAGAGCCTGGCCTGTTTTGAATATTATCTCTGTTGATTTGTATGGTCTTTTGCAGTGTAATGACTGCTGATATTGAGCTTTAATTGCATGTGTTTGACAAAAAGAGAACGGGAGTGAGGTTTATTATTGTTTTGATACAGTCTCAAAAGGGAAGCTTTTTACTAGCATTTTAATACAGCCCTTTGTAAACACCCAGCAAAGAAAAATGCTGAATCCAATCCTTCTGCTAGTGGAGTCACAGAGTTTCCTCTGGCTTTAGTGGGAGCTGGACTGGGTTCAGTGTACATGGTACACTCCAGCATTACTGATAACGAGTCAATGTGTTTTATATATTGATGCTTTTTGCTGAACAGTGCGTCGGCTTTTTATGATTTGGTGAAAATATAAAAATAAATTATTTGAAAAGTCAATATTTCTGTACCTATTCTTTGAAGGTGAGTTTAAATTGTTACAACATAAGGAAAAAAAAATCTTCTCAAAATCAGTAATTTGTACTCATTCCCCAGCCTCTCCATGCCACAGCTTGTATAGGTGAGGGTATGCCCAACCATCCTCAGCTGCTTGAGCCCTTTTGGTATCCTCTTCCAGCAGTTCACCCTAATGCCATTGGAGACAGGGAGAAAATGGTCCTGTGTCAACCAGCAGCTCAAAGGCAGTTTGTTACCAAATGTAAGGGGAGACCACAGGCTTCATGGACAGGCCATTTTTCCAAAAGCCAGCTGGTTAATTTTCTTCATGTAGCATCAGTCTTTCTCTTCAGAGGTGGGCCTAAAGGTTCCCAACAGCTATCTTGGAGCAAGAAATTAATAAGAAACAAGTCCACACTATTATCTTACAGGTTCCTGAGTTATTCCTTGAGGGCAGCTAGTAACACCCTTTTTATAGTCACAAGCTGCCAGCTGTTCTGCTTGCTTCTAAGTGGCAAAAGGCAGAAATGACAATTACAATTGCTGGTATGGGCTCATTTCCAGACTATCAGGGTTGGAGAAGTGAAGGGAAGGAGGGGGACTCGAGGCACTCTTTGGGACTGCCTTTTACTGGTGCTAATGCTGAGTGCATCAAAAGGTTAATGCAAAACCATCCAGTGTCATCTCTCTACGTCTTTTTCTATCTCCTCTAATCATATGGGTATGGATATGCCTGCTGCTGCAATCAGGTGCTGTTGATGTGCCTGAAGAGGGTGTTGGCAGCTGCCCTCCATCCCTTCACACTGCAGGAATGTGCTGAGCACTGTCAAAACAACACTTACCCTTCTGCTGTGGTCTGCTAATTTCTGCTGTGTGTTAGCTACATACTCACTGCATGAGGGAATTTAAGCAGCACTTCTACCCTTAGGGACTGCCATTAGTCCATTGTCATGCACAGACCTGCTGCTCTCCCGTGGCCCTTTGTCTCCTGCCACTGCTCCTGGGAATGCCTCCTCGTCACTGTCTGCTTCAAAAACTGCACCAAGGGTCCTGATCTACAGCACTCCCTCTTTCAGTCCTTTATCTCTAAAACACAGCCATTTCCAAGCTTCATTATACAGTGGCCCAGAGCTGGTGGGCTGCAGGACTGCTGACTGCTGAAGCAATTCACCAAGCTGGCTCCAGTGTGAATTCAGGTGAGCTTCTCCACTGTTTGCAATAAATTATGGACACTCTCTCCTTTTTACCTCCATTGAGAAATTCTCAGGAGTTGTACTGAAGGCAAATATTGCCCAGCATGGCCAACAAGGGGATTATTACCCAACACAGATGATTTTATGTAACTTCAGAGATCCAAACTCATAAAGGTGTCAGACCCAGAAACAACACCATTGGACAGGAATAAGGGGAAATCACATCCAGCTCACGGTGGTGAGGATAAAGCTGTGATGGCTAAAGAATGAAGGGGCAGAGAGGGGAGAGGGCTTGTGTGTGTTTAAGCAGTATGGATGAGTGGAAGAAGAGCTTCAGTGTGAGAAGGAAATAAAAGAGGTAAGTCCACAGTGAAGTTGTGCAGCAGTAAAGAAATGCAGGTGCAGGAGCTGGAATTTTTTCTTCTATTCCCAGTCATGTTATTGACCCACTTCATTCACTCCCACATGCAATGGCTTTCTTAGCTTCAGTTTCTTCACAAGATGCCACTGCTCTGCCAGAAACAGGTTTTAGCCTTCATTTATTTTAAACCTTCTGGCTTCAAGGCAATTTTAATTTGGCTTTCTGCTGCCTGCCAAGTATCTGACTGACCACAGTAAACAATCCTGACCCAGAAGACCTTGTAAAGCCATGGTGAGACCTGAACAGTGGTCTCAAGATAACTCAAGTGCTGCCTTTTCCCGTGCCCAAAACAGTCCCAAACAGAGCCAACACAAAAGCCAAAAATAGCTGTTCCTCTGCTAAATATCCCTGACAGCCCAGATGTGATAGCAGCTCTCACTCACACCAATAAATTGTGCCCCAACAAGAGGAACGTGGACATTTTCCATTTGTAGCAGTGTAAAGGTGGTCCTCTGTCCATCTCCTGGGGAGCTGTGCAGGAAGGTGAGCACATATATGGTCTTCACACCACCTCCACATTTTCCCTCTCAGTCCCAAGAGGATTCAGCCCAGATCCAAAAAGAAACACCACTGATTTGCCAAAGAGTCCAAATTACCCCCTTGCCCCATGCAGGTACCAACCTAAACCTTTTTCCCAGGGATTCACCGGCACACAGGTTTAAAACCTTTCTTCTTTATTACTTAAACAGCAGGGCTGAGACAGGGTAGAAGGGAGGGAAGCAGGGGTGGGACTCACCCTGTGAGCTGGGGCACCTGAGTGATCTGCACACAGCCCCTGAGCCAAACTCTGCTTCCCAGGCCAGAGCAGCCTCTGCTTCCCAGGCCAGCTCGTGTCCAAGGCCACTCCTGTGCCTTTGACAGCTCAAGAGGGGCACGAGAGTAGCCACTGAAGGCATTTCTTTCTGTCTTGGGCTGCAATTTTTCTGACTTGCTCTCAATCAAGCTGCTGCCTCCTCTTTGTCTGAGGGAAGGTTGCACGTTGTGTTTCTGTTTATCCTCTCCTGGTTAAAGTCCTTGGGCTGCTTGGAAGAAGGTTGATGGGGCAGATGTATGACCCTCTTTTAAAAAAATAACTAGAAATAAAGCACCATTTTTTGCTTTTTGATGGTTGCAAATGGCAGGGGGAATATAAGCCAAGGTCTTGCAGACATCTCTTCATTTTCTCTGCAGTGTTTTCCCCTCCTTTTTTTTCCTTTTTCTTTTACTTACAGGTTCTGATGTCAATCTTACCATACAAAATAACCCCAAGCACACATCAGGTGCTAGCTGAGCAGAATCTAAAATCTAAAAAGCTGGTTGTGCTGGTTCTTTGAAGCTCATGAACTTGCAGTCATTTGTTCTCCTCTCAGATGCCCAGAGCACCGTTTCACACGATCTCCATTGAAAGGATTCCTTTCAGAGAAATGCATGGTATGGTGAGACAATGCAGTGATAAAGGAACTGTGCATCCAACACCTTCATAAGCAGTCCATATTATCATGATATGAGGCCTTGAACACTCAGGCATAACCTCTGTCTGAATACAAGCACTATCATAAATCTTGCATGTCAGCCTGTGGGGTTTATGGACTGAATCAAACCCAGAGGATTAAACTACTGTTTTGATGATTAACCTGGGTTTCAATGTTGCTATTTATTATGTTAGGCAAATAAACTGTTTTCTGTTTAAATGAGTTTCCATGTTCTTTTTCACGCCTGGGAGTCAAGTGAAGCATTACGAACCAGCTTTTGGCCATGGAGGAAAAAATACGTGAAAGGAAAAAAGAAAGCCATTTGCTGGGATTTTACTAATAATCATTTCAGGTGTATAAATATAGCAGCTTGCCAAGCCTTTGGCCACCAGAGCAGTGTCTGTGCAATTGCTCAGCTTTATTTTAACCTTTGCAGAATAATCCTTAGGAGACTTGAGGAGAAAGATGGTTTGGTATCTAAAGCCTTGACCCGAGACTTACCAGACTTTTCTTCCAAGTTTGCTGCTGCCTGCACAGATCAATTTATTTCTCTCCCTGCTTTTGCTCCTCCTATCAGCAGCTTATAAACTCTGGGTAACCAAATCCAGATACTTGTTTGCTGTTCAGGGGGATAGAGCATGAGTTTGGTGGGACTTCAAGGCATTAGTATGAATGTTCATTGATGTGAAACAAACAACAACAGAAAAAAAAACAAGAAGGAAAAAGGAGAACAAGTGTTTGCTGGATGGTGCACAGCAGGGTGATTTTCTTGCTCTTTGAGGTGGATGCTCATGTGTTCCTTGCATGTGGCTGCAGTAGGCTGGAGCTTTGCACTGATGTTTCTTAGCAGTGTCAGGCTGGAGGACTCTGCTACTGTCTCAGAAACCAAGTCCAGCACCTCTGGGCAATGTGTCTTACATGAAGAAAGAAGATGACAAGTCGGGATTGAAATTCCTCCAGGACTGTGACATCTTGCTTCATGCTGGTGTAGTAGAGACTCAAACCAAGGATCAGCAGTGCACAAAACAGGAGCCACAGGAGCACAGACAATCCAGATGATGTCCTGTCATCTGCTGAATGGTGATGAGGAGAAAAAAGAAAGCAGCATTATTTTAGTGTCATCCTAAAAACTTCCCAAATTTGATCTCCTGCTGTGATGCCTTTGTCCCAGTTTTCTGACAACAGGGTACAGAGGGCTCTGGTGGTGAGCACTTCTGTAGGCATCAGTTAAGTGAAAGTGAGTCACACCTCCTGATGGAGGGTGGTGAGTATAAAAGATATCATCTAATGGAGCATTTAAAGAGTTTAATTACATACAGTAAGAAGAGGATTAGCATAGCTAATGCATGATCTCAACTTCCCCTCCAGCAATTATTTTTTATACCTTTACCCTAAATGTTAAGTTGAATACTAGGAGAATATGAAGCTACTTGGTCTAATTATTTAATGTTCACAAATGCTCCTTAAAAGAGAGAAGCTATAGATTTTTGTCCTTTTCCCTGGTAAGTCAGCCTGTTTGGGACTCCTGCTAATTATGGGAAGAATCCAAACATGGCTCCATTAACCAAGAGGCCATGTTCAGAAAGCTCTGGCAGTTTGAACCACTCTCAGAGTGCTATGTGTGCTAATTACACCAGAACATCCTCTGCACTTGCTCTTCAGCAAGAGGATACTGTAAAGACTTTTCTTGCCTTCAAAATATTTTTCAAATGTTTAAAGCGCCCCAAGTCGGGCACAGCACACATGTGGAAATCAGAGGGATCCATCCAGCTTGCTGACAGCTGTGTCCCAGTCTTGCCTGCATGTATCCATCCCTGGGCCTTGGGGATGCAGTTTGATTCAGATCTGGCTGCTCAGTCTGACTGCATGGCCCTTGCACAGTCGGCACTATTTCATAAAGCACTTAGAGTATTAAACATGCACTACAGAGCCAAATTCATGCCTGAATAAAACCCACAGCGTGCAGCTATTTTCCTGCCATATGCACATAATCAATAAGGAGATAAAAATGTGGAGTGTATTATTATGGGTAAAGGGCCAACATTAGCTGTAACATATTTAAATTAGCTTCTACTCCGAGCCCTGGAATACACACCAGTCAATTAAACTGTCATACAGATGTACAGAGAGGAAGGTAAAAGTCATAAAACCAAGCCAGAAACACATAATAATGTATCAAAAAGTGTATGGGGAAAAGGTAAAATGTTAATAGGCAGTCATTTTATAGCTAACCAGAAACCAAATCAATGTCCCATAACAGATCTGAGTGAATTATTTGCAGCAAGTAATTTATTCATTTGAATTTATCCCTTCTTTCTGTTTTCAAATTATCCATGTGCAGACTTCAGAATTCATGAATTTGTTTGTTTGGCATTATTTTCTATGAAGGGTTGATATGAAGGTGTTTAGCCAGGGAATTGCTCCCCACTTTCTGGTTTTGCAGAGATTTGTGAGTTGGGAGTTGATGTTTCCCTTGTGAGATTTCCCACACCACAGGCTACACCTGCCCCACCTGCCTTTTCCAACGTGGGGCTCAGCTGATGAGCACACATGGGAGCAGGGAAACCTTCCTGTGGAAGCTGAACAGCTTTTCACATCAACCCTTTCATGTGAAGTGCTTGTAACCCATTTCAACTTTTAAAAAGTTACTCTCCATGTGAAATTTCTGGGTGATCTCAAATGTAAAACTGGGCTTTCCTTATATCCTCTCAGTTATGAAATATGTTCTATCCAGAACAGAAAAAAGGAATGAACAGAAACAGAAAAAACCAGAATGAACAGAAAAAAATATTGCAAAAGAGTAACTCCACCTGCAAAATTGATGAGCTATGCTCACAACAGCCCATCACTGCATTTAAGTGTTGAAAATCAAATTTGCTTTTCTAGATTACAATTAGAAATTTAACGCTTAAATCTGTTAGCTAAATTGCTTGTTGGAAGAGCACAGACCCGTGCCCAGTCTCATGGCAACTCATCTGAGAGAAGCAGTGGATCTGGATATAGGAGATTTTGTTCCTGCCTTGGATACATATTTCCACTGTGCCCTGAAGAATATTTGACCTTTGCTTTTCCACCAGGCCCTTTTCTGGCTATAATACTGTGTTTCCAGCCCAATATCAGCCCTAGATGATGCTTCCATTGTCATGAACATACAGCCCCTCTTCCTGGGCAATGGCAGCAGCTGAGGGATATGGGGACATCTGCCTGAGAGGCTTTTTGGCCTCCCAAAACTACAGGTCTGTGTGTGTCTCTATACATGTGTATAGGTACCCCTCTCCCCTTCACTGCCTTGCCCACAGCAGGGGCTGCAGATTGCCCAGGGCCTCTAGAAATGATCACCATCATCAGAATACCCAGAGACACTCATTTGCTTGGGGTCTGTGGGGCTGCCAGGCCTCAAACGAAAAAACAGAAAAAAAGCTGATTATTTTTATGATTTCTACCCTGCTGCCAGCATATAAATGAATTGTCTCTTCCCCTCATACAAAACTCAGCAGGGAGAACTATTGTTTAGCTTGGGGTGCTTTCCTTGCATATCTTAGTGAGAAACCTGTACCTATTCTAATGCCATAAAATATATTAATTATATTAAAATTAAAAATAGCTTCAGGGATTTAATTTTTGTTTCCACTATTTGTCTTGCAAGATGTCTTGTTTAAAATAGCACCAGGTCTCCTCAGCACCTTGTGCTGCTTATGCAGCACAGAAGAAAAAGCAGCAACCACTGACAACACAAAATGCTGTGTATATGGAGGGTATATTTGCACAGTGCATCCCACCAGCTGCAAAAGCAAACTCAGGCTAGTACTATGGATGGCTCACAGTTATAATGTGAAAAATTCAACTTACCCACTATGGAGTCACAGCAGGAAATTACTAGAAAACAAAATGAAAATGTTCTTACTTGCCTGGAAAGGTCTCTTGGCAGCAGATGAACAAGAAAAGCCAGAACCAAGCAGTGTCTCTGAAATTGCCTGTCACCTTGGAGATGCTGGGCAACCTCTTACACCACTTGTGGCTCTGGATGAGGACCTACCCAATCCATGCAAACATGCAGATGAAGGTGCACTTCAGGAAAGTGAGGAAAGATTATTGTGAGAACTGAAATTGAATTGAATTATTGTGAAAATAATTGAATTATTGTGATAATAATTGTGAGAATTCAGAGGCAGGATTGCTGCTGTTGCAGGGAGGTCAGGAAACAGCTCTGCTAAAACCCTTCCCTATTCCACATAATTCCTAGAAAGGAAAGTATTTAGAGCAGCAGGCTGAAAGAATGGAAGTTAAGAAAGCACTGTCAGACTAACTTTCATCAACAATATCCTGAAAATGAGTCTGCTTGGCAGCCAGGGCCCAGACACTATCCAGGATGAAAAGTCCTGGAATGTAAACGGAAAAATTTCAGTGGTGTCAGAAATCTTAATTTTACCAGCCTTAATGTGAGTAATGTTGTGTGGACAAACAGCAAATAATCTAAATCACAGACTGTTTGCCACACAGAATACTAATTATGGGTTGGAACATTTCTCATGTCTCCATGAAAAAGAATCAGTCTTCTCCATGCTTGCAGCTCCCTACGTGAGTTTGCTGAAGTCAGAGCCAGTGGGAGACCAGCCTGATCCCCTGATCCCCCTGGGCTGGACTGGCTGCAGGATTCCCAGTGCTGATGTGGGGCAGGGACTCTGGCAGAGAGCTGAGGGAGTTATTAATTCCCATCAGAATCCTGCCCTTGAGCAGTCAGATGAGCTTTGAGGAATTTAAGGCTGACTCACCGAGTCTTTCCAGGAGTTCAGTTTTGGTGGGAAAGCCCAGGCCATGTCAACAAGCTTATCAAAAATCAGCTTCCCCTTCATGCATCAGGGGGCATCCCAAACTATGTATTGCCAAACAAGTGAGAGTTCTGTTTATAGACACAGCAGATGCCAAGCCTTATTTTCAGAAGCTGCAGCAGTCCAAACAGGTGGCTGACATAGAATTTTTACCAATCTACCACCTGTGTTTTGACCAACTGACATATCAAACCCATATAATTTTAGTTCTCTACCAATAAATACAAATTTCTTGGTTGAAAGGGTTTGGAAAGTAGAAGGCAACACCAATTATTATTTGGTATGGCATACAGCACATGCAGAAGTGCAAACTGGATCCTTGTGCCAGACCTTTGCTGAAGGTCACTCCCAGTTGACCTACTTGCAATATTTTGGCTCAAGAATGAAAAGCCCAGAGGTTTTGTGAGCTGTGTCAGTCCTTGGGTACCTTTGTTGGCAGAAGTTATTACATCCTGGCTGCTAGGCTCAGACCTCTGCTCTTGTATTCTGTGGCATCCTAGTTACCCACAGTGACATAATTATGTCTTAATTTGTTCTGAGTGGAACCACTGCTCTGGGGAAGCCCTGGGGCCCTGCCAGGCCCATGGTCTACAACAATCCCTGTGGGGGCTGACTCAGGAGGTCACTGAGTCACTCAGGTGACAGCAGCTGAGGCTGAGGCAGGAGCCTGGCTCCTCCCAGGGCAGGCAGGCAAATGGACCAGATGCAGCTCTGCAGAGCACAGGACAAAAACCAGCCATCCTCTGCTCTGTGCTGAGCTGAAAACCACAAATTGTCAGAGGGGGAAGCTGATGTGGACAGACAGAGTGGATGTTAAAAGCTAAAAAGGTCATGCTAAGATTCCTGACAACTTGAGCATACCATGTTCAATGACTTCTTCTGGCTCACGAAATCGAACCCTTCTCTCTGCTTTCCGCCTTTCCCCCACTGCTCGCTCCACAGGTTTCCTTTTCCTCAGTATGGAAGGAGGGTAGCTACTGTCATCTGTCTAAAGAGGTGATCAAAACACAAAACAGGTTCAAACACAAAACACCATTCAAACAGGGTGAAACATCTGGGTGAAGTTTTGATCTTTGGTGGATGTGTTACCGTGTCCCTCAAAGGACATGATATGTAACACTTCTGCTTGGACATAGCCAGAGCAGTGCAATATTTACAGCAAAACAAAAGGGATATTCCTACATTGCCATAGATCTGCAGTACTCTAAAGCTGTAGTCTCAGGGAAAAGAATATTCAAAGCAATGAACAGCAAAATGTTCAGAGAGGATTCCTCTAAATTGTAACAAATATTTGCTGAAGGTGGCTGCTCAACAGCCTTGGGCTGTTCTTAGGAGAACATAAATGTGATATGAAATAAATGAACCATGTCATTTGGAGCACCTTTGAAATGTTCTGAGCTAAGCAGCTCCATTTAGAATGCAGTGTTACCATTTCAACAACTGGGACTGTGCAGCTGACTTGAGTTTGGACACTCCTGACGGGTACAAGAAGGTAATTTATTTGCATTTTGATGTAGCAGTTATGCTGTTGCTCTGGCTTTTGCTTGGAAACCACATTTAGTCTTTGACAATGGAATCATAATGCTGTGGATTCTTTGAAATACCAAGAAACAGAGCTGCAATAACAGTAATAACAGTTCTTCATGGGAATGTTCCCACAGTCAACTGCCCAAAGTGAATCCAAAGAACCTTGGTTCAGACACCCACTGTCCTCTGGCAGTAGAGAGCAGATGGCAATGTTTCTACTTTTCAAAGATCAAAGTGAGGGATAGAGATTCTTCGTATTTTATTTTTAAGACTGAAGTAATCTTTTCTAGCCCTTTACATCCCTCCCCTCTGCTCTTCTGCTAGATAAAGGTTATTGTTTCTTCTGGTTTTCTCTCTGCTTCCCTTTTCCCTCCTTGTTTGTTGTTCCCCTCTCAGTGATCGCCTGCTCCTTACTTCAATTTTTCTCCTTGCTTTGATCTTTCTACTCCTCAATTATCTGCTTTTGTCCTTTTATAGACCCTAATGCCATTGCCTTGGCTTTTCTCTTTGGATGCTTTCCCCACGCTCACCATTTCACACACCCATTCCTTGGACTGCAGAAGCAGGATTAGGTCCCATTGACTACAATCTGGGGGTGTCAGACCCCAGAGTAAAGGGAATAAATAGGTTTTCTTACACATCACATTCTGCATAACCTCAAAAGGCATATTACGTAGCCAGCAGGAACTGCCATGGGGTGAGGAATGTCTTCAGCTTTGATTCCTTCTCCTGAGAGAAGGTTCATAAAACCAATCTCATCCCTGATAAGGATGCTTTCTCTGATCCTGGGGTCATATCACCTCTGTCTCATGACTGTGGACAGTAGGTGTTGGAGCTCTGTGTTTTTCATTCAGCAGCTAAGAAGCTGGAAGCCCCATTCAGGTTATGGGAAACTTGAATTTCACTTCTTTCTGAGTCCAAAGAAATACAAAGCCACGTCTTATATACACGCCCTCATCATCAGGGTTACAGTGCACACGGAGCAGGGAATCTCAGTCTCTGCCACTGAAGCTGTCTTGTTTGGCCTTGAATAATTAAATATTCATTGAGCTAAAGAAATAAAGAATGACTTTACAGCCTGGTGTTTGGGTGCTCCCTTGGGGGTGGCAGAAGTCTGCTCCTATCCTTGCTCCAATTAATACTTAATATGTAATATTTAAATATTCATTGGAGTGGTCACTGGGAACAGGGTCTCTCATCTACCAGGTGAATACTCCAATCCCTCTGCAACAGCCACACACACACTTACTCACATAATGAATATTTGATTACTCTGTGTAAAATGAAACAGGTTTAGGGAGACACAGCCTAGCTCAGGCTAGGGGTGGTTATAGCTATAAGGGCTTCTCCTGTGGCACAACCAAGGAAACTGAACCTTATATGTGAAGAGATTTATAAGTCCAAGTGCAGCTGTTGCCAATATGAGCTTTTCCAAACACTTAGCAGCAACATCACATCAGAAGAGAAAAACATTAAACAAGTGGTTGGTTGTATAGCACTTAGCCAAGGAAGACCTTAAAAAGGAAGTGATTTCATGATATTTACTAGACTTTAATAATTTACAGAAATCAAAGCTACACAGTGTCAGAACAAACAAAGCACTGCCCCCTCAGACAGAAATCTGGTGTCAGCATACTGTGACAAGAGCTGGAAGCCTACCAAAGCGATAGCTGGAGATTGTATGACCCTAAAAAACAACCCATTTGTGACGAGCTCCAGCACTGGACACAGGGACTCACACCCACTGGAAGATTCCTTACCTGCAGCTCTTTGGCACTAGGATCAGCAAGCGAGGCTGGACATATTTGGGACATGTACTCTGCATGCCAACATGAAGTCTCCCACATGAAGGTGTGGATGGAAAGCCTCTTGCCCAGGGAAACGAGAAGGAGCAGGGGAAAGCATCCGGAGAGCCCTGAGCAGTGGGGACGCAGCGGCAGCGGCACCGCGCAGACGGGAGCGGCAGCGGAGGACGAGGGTGGGAAGAGGAGTTTGTGCCCTTCGTGCCAGGGCTGCCGTGGGAAGGATAGATGTACTCAGGAGCCAAAAATAGCACAGAGTGATAATAGTGGCCGTGCAGCTGGAAGCAGGGCTTTCCTGGCAGCGGGAGAGGGCCTGAATGGAGCAGGGCACAGATGAACACCTATGGATTTGTTTTGCCTGAATGTGAAGTTGTGGGTGGTTTTTTATTTTAATCACAATCACTGCATTTCTGTGATCATTTCTGTGGTCATGTTGGTTTCCTTTCTGCAATTCATTCCCAATCACAAAAGTCTTGCAAGTGGGATTGATTTTAATCCTTCTTCCATTCAAAATATGTGGGTAAAGTCATCAGCAAATTATATAAATACAGTGGGATGACAGATATCTCCCTCCAGAACAGTTATGGCCTCACTTTATATGTTTTACAAATTAAATCCATTATTATAGTAATAAAGTGGGATTTAAACATTTGACATTTCTACTCGTATTATAATAAGATTATTGATAGAAAGAGAGGTGATTTACTGTTCAAGAGGCTTTAACAGCCCCTTGTCAAATGCTGAAGGCTGGGGATCATCAAATATACAATTTTTAGTTAGAAATACCTGTCATGATTGCTGAAATATACTGGTTTGCTGACCCTGCAAGCACAAGCTTGTGCTTTTTTTTTTTTGTTCTTTTCCTGGAGCTATTTATTGGCAGTGCCATGTGTAATGTACATGGCTTGGTTTTATAGCAGGTGCTTGGATGGATATTTCCATGTCATGTTCAGGCTGGCCCTTATTCTGCAGTGCAGAGAGAGTTGCAAGATGCTCATAGAGGCACTGGGAACCAGAGGGCACAGCTGCTCTGTGGGCTTCACTTCTTATTCCCTTCCTTTCAGGGATATGGGGAATGGGTGAGTAGATGGAAAGGGCTGGGATCCTCTCCCAGAGAAAACTGGGCCAGAGCAGCAGAGGAGCCTTCTGTGGCTGAAGTGGGGTCAGCAGAACCGTCAGGACTTGCTGACCTCCTGCAGCTCAGCCTCTGCTTGGGTGCACTGTCCTCAAGCCTGCCCTTAGTGACATCAGTATCCACGTGGAGAGGAATAGATTTTGCTGGTCTAGGACTCTCCACTGAATGCACCACATCTAAAAGCCCCTGAAGAGAGTTACCTTACCTTCTCTTTCCTGTGCATTGGGGTGATGGAGGGCTTTTCCTCATGCTGAAACCAGCTCACAGCTGCAGGCCTTCTGAAACGCTTCCAAAATCCCCTCTCTGCTGTATCCCGAAAATGTTCCGCGGAAGTTATTTTAGGAAATCTAGGATGGCTTTTGGTGGGGAAAAGACAGTGTTTAAATTTTTGTTCATAGTAAATCCTAGACAGAAAGGTGACAAAACCTATCAAACCATGGTCCTTGGCTTCCCTGGCTCCTCCTTCCCCCTGTTGTGATAATCACTTACTACTAATTCATGTAAGAAGGAATTTACCTGCTTGCTTTGCCAGCAAAACTGATGAAGGTGGGATTAGGGAAGTCAAACTCTAGTCCTCATCTAGCTTTGACTTTGTCCATTAGAATTGTCTCATTTATTTTTATTAGTGTCACCCAGCAAGGCACATAAGAAGGTCTTGAGCAGCCTCTTATTCCTGCAGAGTGGGGCAATGCACTTGTCAGCTTTTAGACCTGAATGAAAAACCTTGTTCATGTCTTTTTCACTGAACCTGGATTTGTTCAAAGGAAAGTTACAGTTTTCTAAGTATTTGGTCAAAGATATTTTGGTAATAAAAAAAAAAAACAAACCAAAGAACCACCAATGCAGAAGTTGATGTTGTTGTATTCAAGAAGTGGACATATGGAGACAACATTTCTAATTTTTGATGCCAGAAAACACTTCTTTTCAGTTCTAGATTCCCCTTAAATATAAACAATTTTTTTGTTAATCTGATTGAAAAATAATTGGAATAATTGGGCAACTTATAAATGTTTTCATGAAAGATTGCTATCTAAATGCCAGGGATGATAAGTTCATAGTGGCATTCTCACTTTTATCTCAAGATGTGATAATTATGTTGATAGTAATGATTGTAAATGCTTGAATAATTAGTAGTTACCTGGGCACTCAAGCTTCAGTGGATAAAGATGTCAGGAGTTCAAATCTCATGACAGGGACAGTTCCATTCGCATTAAGTGCTTTTGATTGTAGTTTAACAACCTAAAATTGGATATATGTTAGGAATAAAACACAGCCTAATGCTTAAAGTAAAAGAGTCCAGGAAAATAACTTCTCTAGCCTCGAAAATCATTGGTAAAAAATAATAGTTGCTATAGTGGGATGATTTCTGCATTAGAAGCTGTAAGAATTTCCTTTAATACTGTCCTTCTTTTTAAAGTAATTTTTCATCTAAGCTTTGATCTCATTTCATGCAACGTATGTCAGAAACGAAGCTGGACAAATAATTAATAAATGAATTATTTAGCTTGTGAGTGTCATCTCTATTTCTTTCAGCTAATCGTTCACAAATAGATAGTGACTTTTGTCAATGTATTAATTATTCAGATTTATTCAGTGGATAATTGCTGGGAGTAATTCTTTGTCTGTAGATTGCTTGGAATCATTTTGCTGTGAACATTTAATAGTAAAAATCTATCCAGACTTTCAAGAAAAGACAAACTAAAATTATCTATAACTACTGATGTAGCCCTTAAACAGGAACAATATACTGCAGTCTTAAAGAGCAACACCAACATTTTCATCAAGAAATCCACTACTTCCCATGGTACATTGGAGGGAAAGCAAAACTATTTCAACTCTCTGTGTAGCACTGACATGGAATGGTGCACATTGTATATGCAAATAAGTTTTTACAAGAAAAGGGTTGCTTAAGTGTTTGCTCAGCAGAAAAACAAAACATGCCTAAACAAAACATGATTGACTTCCCAGAGAATAAATATGAACAGTGCACACAAAGGAATTAACTGCACAGCCAGTATTTTTTCTGCAATACCCCAGTGGAAGATGTCTAGGAAATAAACATAACATGATAAAACAATTTTACACTCAGAGGATAGCCGTGTAACCATATGAACTCTTTTTCCATTTCCTTCTGTGGGAATAAATATTTTAGACAAGCAAAGTACTTTGTAAATGATGCCTTTGTGGGGATTCGTCTGGCCTGGTTCAATTATTCTGAAACCTAGCAATTTTCTCATATCATTGAATCTGCTTTTATTGCAAATAGGGTCATAGAAATAGTCACTCATTGCAATAATGGACTTCGTTTATCTTAACTATTAACACTTCCAGTAGGTTTACACACACACACACACGTATATATTCAATATTTATGGATATGCACAGTGCATATATATTAATAATGAAGTAACTTTATCTCCAACAGTCTGAAAACAAAATCACGTAATACCATACAGTGCGGGGTGCAGTAGTAACTGGAAGCAGCATATCAGGATAACAGAACAGAAAAGGAATAAATAAATTAGAGGGGAGTCTTCCATATCTTCCTCAACTTCCAGAGTGTCAATTGAGCCTTTTGTTCAGTATTCCACCTTTCGCGGTTCCGTGTACTCTTGATTAATAATTTAGAGATGCACCTTTTAGAAGCAGGGTAAGTTTTGTGTTTGCCAAGAGTGATTTTCCACTACTCAGAGAGTATATCAGGAAATAAAACAGCAAATTGCCCCATAGAGTATAATTAGCTGTTGCCTCCTTCCTTTTTCTGCCTCTGGAGAAACAGATTTACTGCTGGAAGTTATGGGACACCCATGAGATGTCATACAGCACCATTTCTTCTCCTCATCCTTAGAGTAAAGAAAGCACTGTGTAAATCCTAGCCTCAAGACAAAAATCAGATCTTTGGACTGCATGTTTCCATTCCACTCCCAGAAGGATCATGATGAATGTGTTGTCTGGCAGTCAATCCAAAATGAGGCGTTTTTGTGAAGTTGGTGAAAAAAAAAGATCAACAATAAAGCATGATGGAAACAGAGCACTGAATGGGAAGATGATCAGGTAACACTTGGTGTGCATAGCCAGCCAGGATGAAAGCAATCAGTTTTCCTTCCTGTATATCTGTTATTTCCTGTGATGGCCAGAGAGCTGTGTATCCAGGTGTGGTTTTCCCCAAGGAAGTGCAGCTGTGATCAGTGCAAAGCACAGCATCAACAGTCCCTGTGGTGCTCCACGAAGGATTTCCCTCCCAGTGAGACCTCTTTGCCCTTTGGTTATTACTACTCTGTGCTGGAAGTTCTCATGGTTACACAGATCTGTAAGTACCCCTTTGATGCAGGCAGGCAGACCTGGGCCATTCACCCAGGACCTGTGGTCCTGGATTGCCCACCTTTGTGAAAATGGGATTGGGGCGGTGGCACTGCATGTGGCCATCTGATCCATCGCAGCAGAACCCACTTCTGAAGGCATGGCCCTGTTTTCAGATGTAGCACCTCAGAATTGTTTTGGATGGAAAAGATCTTTGAGGTCAGTGAGTCCAATTGTTAACCCAGCACTGCCAAAGCCACCACTGAGCCATGTCCTCAAGTGCCACATCTAAACGTCTTTTAAACACCTCCAGGGATCATGACCCAGTGGCTTCCCTGGGCAGTCTGTTCCAGTGCTTGATAACCCTTTTGGTGAAGAAATTTTCCTTATATCCAGTCTAAAACTCCCCTGGTGCAATGTGAGGCCTTTTCCTCTTTGTTAATTAGGAGAAGAGGCCAACAGCCTCCGCCTTCAATCTTTTTTCGGGTAGTTGTAGGGAGTGATATGGCTTCCCCCAAGCCTAATTTTCTCCAGTCAAACTGGAGCTGCTTCCTCAGCTGCTTCTCATAAGTCTCGTGCTCCAGACCCTTCCTCAGCTCCATTGTCCCTCTCTGGACCTGCTTCAGCACCTCAATGTCTTTCCTGTAGTGAGTGGCCTGAAACTGAAAACAGGATTCAAGGTGCAGCCTCACCAGTGCTGAGTACAGGGGGACCATGTAGCAGGTCCTTCAAAGTGATGATCATGTTCCTGGAGCTGTGGGACCAGCTTAAAATCCACACTGTGCACAGGTTTCATCTGGTTTTGAACTGGGCTCTTTTCTAAGGCAAAGATAGAAGCACTGAGCAGAAGTGTTGTAGGGTTTTGCATTGTGGTGAGAACATCCCTGCTGCAGGGCAGAGCAATCTCTGCTCTATTTGGACTGACTGGAAGTGATTTAACTCTGTTGAGGAATTTGGTCTCAATTTATTCCTGGCATGAGTCCATTGACTTATAAAAGGCATGGATCTGTCTCTATTTCTTAAAATTGCCTCTCTTATTCATGTGTCTTTCCGGGTAGATGTTACAAATAACCACAGAGGACTTGTGATGATATATAGTAAACACAGAGAGAATTTCTGGCTGCTGAAATGAACTTTCTAAATAATTACAGAATGATTCCACATCCATTTCATAATTATACCCCTGAGATTGCAGCCAAGCTATTATTTGTGATTCAACATGCATTTTTATTTTAGAAATGCCCCATAGCCATTAGGTTTATTCCACCTGAGATTTTCTAATTTGTTCTGATCATCCTGTCACGGAGACCTAAAATGTAAAACATGTATTCATCGAGTAAGAGTTACCAAGGAACCAAATGCTAATATCTGCTGTTGGCTCACTGATTCCTAATCAGTCAGTCCTGTTGAGGTGGGATGTGGGAGATGGACACGAGGGCTGGAGCAAGTGAGGTCATTCTGAGTCAGCTTTTGTTGTATTTTAGGAACAAAAGCCAGTGGAACTGTAACTTCTGCCCAAAGCAGTTGGGCTGCTGTTGATGGCAGGGCTGCCATCAGCCATGAGATGAATTAGGAGAAACCCACTGCCAGCAGGAGGACATCTGAGGTGACATAAAAGAGAAAAGGCATGCAAAGAAAATCTCTTAGAAATAGGGAAAGCAGAATTATCTTCAGGAGTTCTATTTTAGCAGTAATCACTCTGTGCTTGATGTTGTATTCACTGGGGCTTCCTGCCCACTTTCCTTGGTGAGCTTTGACCTGAGGAGAAATCCAACTAGGATGACTGCAGGATACAGCCTCAAAAGGGGATTAGTGGTCTTGTCTTAATCCCAGGTATCAAAAGACTCCAATTGACTTCTGTGAGCCACTGTGTCTCCCTTAAACAGGATTTTAGGAACCTGGCAGCCATTAATGCCAAACTGGCCCTGAGAGGGGCAACAAGCAGGGCTGACAAAAATGGGAAGGGAAGGAGCCAAGGGAATCACAAAGCACCAAGACACAGGCAGCTACATAACATGATTTGAGGGCAGTGATGAAAATGCACTTGAGCTCTATTTGTGGTGTCACCTTGGAAGAGGATTAGATTAGATTAATGACATGAAAGAAGAACAGAAAAATGGAGAAAAGAGCAGATTGAAGTGTAACAAAAGCCCAAATGAGTAAAAAAACCCATGAATTGGAAAGCATTTGGATGATGACATTGGATGATAAAGATTATAAAAAGAAAGTGGCAAATCCCTCTGCCATAGGCAGCTGCTTTACATTAATGTTAAGTCTATTAATGATGATATTTGTTTTTCTAATTAGTATGTAAGTCTCTCTCCTCCACCTCTCTAAGCCCTGGAGACTGGTGATTTCAGAGAAAAACAAATAGGTTTAACAAAAAGTAATTGGTACAATTTCCAAAACTGGCTGAGAGCTTCTGGAGCTTATATTCAATTTCATCTCAGTTTAAGCTGAGGCAAAGAAAATAAGCAAGGGAAAATTCAGGCAGCACATCAAAGTACACTTGTTGGCATCAGGTTATACAGATAAGTCAGGTTGAAAGCCAGTTATATTTTGCAGAGGCAATCTGAATATTTAAGTTGTGCTTTCATCCCAAAGCAGAGCATCCTTTGGCATTCCTTCAAGAGAGTTGCAGGATCATGCTCACACCAGGACAATTTTGTCTTACAATGGGGTAGCTGAGAACAGGATGAGCTTTGAGAGTAGAGTGGGAAAACAGGGTCCAGCTTTGACCCCTGGCAGGTTTGAATCAGAAGCTTCAAGTGCAATGGCCCTAAGATGCAGCTTCTTATTAGCTGCCTTCTAACAGCTCAGCTGCCTGTCTTTTCCCCCCATTCTCTCCTTCATTCTTATCAAAAATTTGGTCCAGGACCAGGAAACCTCTCAGCTTAAACTAATATGTTGGTCAGAATCATTTCTGCCTCAACAAATGCATTTTTTTCTGATGTGTTTTCACCAGTACATTTTTCACCATCTCAAATGTATGAGCCTTTCAATCAGTGTCCTCAATGAAACAATAGAAATTACTCTGCCTTTTCTTTTAAAGCCAGAGAAGTGCAAAGGCAAGGAATGAAACTTGATGGGATAGCTGTGGAGATGCTGAAATGATAGTGTCTGAAGGGACAAGCATGGAAGCTGAGCTCTTGGTTTATTATGTGATTCTGGCTCTGTGGCTGTTCCCTGACAAAGACAAAACTTTTGGGTACACCGAGTTGGTGCAGAGTCTTGCATTCTCTCTTTCAGGCATTATACCCACTCCAGAAAGCGTTTCTGGGAGAAGTTTTGAGACTGGAGTGTTCCTATATTTCCTACCTATAGTTAGCATTTCTCCCTATGTTTGGAAATCTGGGAAAATATTAGATTCTTTCTGGAGCATACTGGGCCAAAAGGCTCTTTGCAACTCTGAAGTGAAGATGGAAAAGTGACACCATCACTCCTCCTTTCCACAACTTCTCTCCTGCCTTTTCAATAGCTCTGTAGATCTGAAAAATCTTTCCCTGACACTCTTGCTTTTGGCAAGGTTTGTTACTTGCTCTGTGGATAATGTCAGAACTGGGAAATGGTGTCAGCTTCTTTTATAGTGTATTTGACAGCCCAAATCCAAAGGTTATTAGCAAGGGATGCTCCAGGAGGTACCACTCTGTCATGTCTTTCAGGAGTGCTCAGGACTGTGAGCCAGCATCAGTGTCAGAGATTTAGACTAAGAAGTGCCAGGTTAATCAAAGCTGGTGGGTTTGCTCTCTTCTGTGCTCTCCCTTGTCATTTCAGAAAGGAGACCTTCAGCTCCTTTGCCTTTACCAAACACAAATCAAATAACTGTAAGGCAGCAAAATAACACTACTTCCTTTTTTTTTTCTTATTTCTTTTTTTTTATTTTTTTCTGGGAATATGAAACATAAATAAAAAATGCAGACGAGGAAAAAGGGAATTTGGAGAATTTAGAGCAGGTGACATTGGTAGCTGTCACCTTTACCTGTCAGTTCAGAATTTTATTTTGGGGCTGCATGTGGTGGAAATAGGCTGGCACTGGAGAGGAGAATTTAGTGCTCTATGTAGCAACACCTCACAGAACTCCAAGGCATCTGCTTATCTGTTTTACAAAACCAAGGCTGAGGATGTCTTGGGGATGAATCCTCTTAAATCTTGGCACTACCCCAGCTCATGCAGTGGTAGTTCTGGCCTTTCCATATGAAATCTTTACTTTATTTGTTCCCCACAAAGTAAAGTAGTTGCTCCAGGATGAAGATATAGAACTTTGTAAATTCAGATACTTGTCAAAAATCTTTTTTTGCAAAACATACCCACCTGAATCATGATCCATTCATTCTAGATACTTTATCTGAGCAAAACAGAGTTTAATTCCCAGGTTTGGGTATGTTATTAGGAAGGGAACATGGAGCTTTCCTGATCCACACAATGTTAAGCAGATCAGACCTCCTTGCTGGAGGTAAAATGGGTTGTTTGGGATTTAAAATATTGATAATCTTTTCAACATTCATGAAAAAATGGGCTCTATGGAAACTGATTACCTTATTGCTTTTATACTGATTCAATTATAAAAAAATCTGAATAGTTATTTTATTACAGCTCCTAATAAGGGTTACTATTGTTCATAAATAATGTGCTTAATTTCATCAGCCTTGTTTAAGACCAGAGCTGTACAAGAGCTGCAGAGGCTGGCAAGGAGACTGTTCCTACCCTGCAGTCTGTATAAATGGAAGAAGCAATGCCACTTTACACCAGCACAAAGATCTGGCCCACAGTTTTCAGAGAGGCTGAATATAGAACACAAGGGAAAAGAAGCCAAGAAGCTGCAGTGTTTTGACAGGAACAGGTTAAGCAGTTTAACAACAGAGGCTCTCTCCACACTGGCCTGTGCAGCCAAGAACACACAACCTTTTTTAGACCTACCTGTTGGTCATGATGAAAAATGTAGGCAGCATCTCACACTGACATGTCTGGCTTGGGAGGCCTGCTCAGAAAAATCCCTCATCAGGGCAGCAGCTGTCTTCTTCCCCAGGGCAAATTCCTTTAAAGCTGTCAAAGATGCTGTAATCAGACTAGGTCATCAAAACCAGTCCTCCTGTGGACTGGAAATAAGATCCAGAGATGAGCATTCAGCTACATGGGCAAGGTCTAAAACACTAAAGTTTCCATTGAAATTAAATGAAGAGACTGTAATTGCTGTGAAAGAAAAGCGAAGCAATCATTGGGAGAGCCCGAAAGCTTTCAGAGCACCTCCTGAAATGATGCTTGCTGGAAAGCAGGGATCTGTGTACTGAATAACAGAATCTGATAACTGAGCACAGCTTTTACAGGGAAACCAACTTCGATAACTGCTGGAGCATTTGACTCTGTGACTCCTGGAGAGGCAAATTTTAATTGAGATTTCGCCACATGGCTGAGTAGTTTTATTACCAGGTTAAATAAGAAAGGTTAATAAAGTTATAAAAATGGATTCTTTGCATTCTTGATTTCAAAACATGGAGCTGTGGTCAATATGCTTAATAATTTGTAAATAGAGTGAAACAAAGCACAAATAGCCATGGTGACCATGGAGAGGGGATTGCTATGAGCTTGTACCCCCCCTTGCACTTTCGCTCGCATTAGCAGGATTTATTTCAGTTTCCAGAAATAAGCTAAGGTAAAGCAAATGAACTGAGTTCCTCTCTGTCCAGTGTTTACTGCTGTTACTGGAGTTACATCTGGGACAAATTTGACTTGGATTTGACTAAATCCTGTCTTGGATAAACTAAAAGGGTATCAGTGTACTTGATTTTAGCTGTATTTACCGTAAATTATTTACAGTGTCTCTGATTTTAAGTGATTGATCCCTGCCTGAGGAATGGTATCAGAGTAAACAGATCAAAACTTGTCCTTAATGCTTCTCCAGTGCTCTGGCATTACACCAGATACTGGCTGCCAGCTATTTCCTACTTTTTAAATTAAAAAGAAAAAAAAATCACCACCATACATGATGTGAATGTTCAAATAACTACAGAAAAAATGGGAAATAAACAGCCTCTCTCCTGAGCAAGAATAGCTGGGAAATCACTGACTGAGGCAGCCATGGGGGAGCAGACAGTGCCTCGGCTGCTGTGGTGGGCACAGGAGAGGGGATGGGGAGCTGCTGAAGCCAAAGTAATTAACAGGAGGGATCCCAGGAGAAGGGGAGAAAGAAAATGGAGGCAATATGCTCCACTGAGCTTGTGGAAAAAGATAGTTGGAGGAGAGGTTGCTGAAGCACAGGAGAGGTGGAGGTGTGTCATGGAGGCAGGAGGATCTCTGAAACAGAGAGACCCTGGAACAGCAAGGCACAGGGAAAGCAGGCAGCAGTCCCAGGAGGTGGATTGTGAGTGATATTGAGGAATTTATTTCCCATTTCTGATTGCTGTATTGGTCAAAATGTCCAAGAATCTGTTACGCCTCTGTACTGATTTTTCCATCTCTCTGAATGGGAAACAGAGGCACCAGGTCACAAAGTGACTCGCCCTCCCACAAATGCAAGAGCAGAGCTGAGTGCTGGGGTCAGCTTACTGCTCATCCCACCGCCCAAATCTCCCCTGCTACCAGGGGCAGCTGACTGCTCTGAGACACTTCAGGCAAAGGCTTCTGTAGGCTGTGCAGCTCACAACTATCCAGGGAAAGCACCCTAAGAATAATCAGATCATAAAACCTGTGGGAAATGCTGCTGTAAATCCTGTAACACTGAAAAGCAGCCCTGAGAAAGTTTTGCAGTGAGGCAGAGCAGAGTGTGGAGCAGGTAGCAAAGAGGAGTAGTGCCATATATACAAAGCCATGTACTTGCCTGAGCACCCACCAAAGACTCTGTGTGTGAGTGAGCAGCAGGGCTTCCTCAGCTGTTTATCCTGCTGAGGGATATTTAACCACTCAGTCAACTGGCTGGAGCTCAGCTGGAAACACACAGTGCCAAAAGCACAGGAGATGGAGCCAGTGCAATAAACACAAGGCTGCCTTGGGGTTTTTTTCTGTCTAATTATAAATCTATGTTCAGTGTTCCTGGGACTGAATTATAACTTTAAATTTGCCTTTCCTTCCTCAAAGGCTTTGTCCCTGAGTTAAGAACAAAACAACAAGTGTCCTTACTCTGCAACTCCCTTGTTGCATTATTCCCAACACTATAATTAGAGCATCTCCAGCCATTGGAATAGCACTGACCCTGGCCACAGTGCTGACCTGCCTGCTTTGCAGCTCTCATCTGTCACACACAACAGCTCCTTGCCCATACAAAGCAAGTGCGTGGAGGGGAAGGGGATTTTGCATTTCAGCTGTGCCTGGCCAGCAGCCTGAGTCTGCACATCACCTAGCTCCTGCACACCCTGCCCTGTGTCAGGGGAAGCTGACTGTGCCCCAGTTTGCCACTGGAATGGGGGAGCTGGAGGAAGGGAAACACTTAAATTTGACATCTCTTCAACCAGGCTGCTTCTTGAATTAGTGCATGAAATTCAGCTCTTCTGTCAACATTTCATTCTTGTTTGATATAGAGGAACATGCAAGCAGGCTGTGGCTGGCTGTACAGATTTAGGATAAATGAATACAACCTGGTTTTCTTCAGTCTGTTCTGTTTGTTGGGCTTCCAGGTCCAGACTCCCCTCACTGAGAGCTGGGAAGCCCCCATCACCTCCCAGACTCCCTGCAAGCTCTGGGATAAGAGGAAAGAACAGAGGGTTTCCCCATCAAACAAGGATTGCCATCTTGTGCATGGATGGGCTAAATTTGCCCTCAACCTGCTTTCTACAGGGGGCATTCAAAGTGCTTTCAGTATTTTGCTGAGTTTCATTTAGAGGCATTTATCCTCCTTAGCCAATGGAATAATCAGCCAGGAGAGGTGCAGGCAGTCACAGAGAGCACCACGCTCATCCCATTCCAAGAGCTGTAAAACAGATGAGCTGATAACCCCTTCCCTGGGCTAGGGGGGAGCTAACAGCCTTCTGCAGGAAGCCACGATGCCTACCTTAGGTCCAATAGCTGAGTTTTACCTAGCTGAGATATATATAATTCTGTATATTTCCCAAAATTCTTATCACAAATGAGCTCTCATGCCTTAAGCACAGCACCCCCTTCCTTTCTCTCCTGCCTCTTCCCATGCTCAGGAGCATAAAGTGGAAAGGATGCAAAAAGTAACTTCAGCTCCTCTTCATATCAGCTGACTGGCAAATCCTTGCTCACCTGGATGGAGCAAAAGCATGAGCACTTGCATCCTGTGTAGGGTTTCCCCCACCCCAGGACACAGTTTCTCTCACTAATTGCAAAGCCAGGATTCAGCTGCTCAGGTATCTCCTGCCATGCAGGTGCCCCACAGCTCAGAACATCACCCCAGGCCTCCACTGCAGTCACAGGAGACAAACAAGTCCTTTTAGGGGCAATTTATCCACACTAATTAAGAACTCTAAAATAAATAAGCTGTGGGTGAATCCTATCCCACAGGTGCTTTTTCCTCTCTCCACAGCAGGGAGGACTGGCTCTGATGCAGATGTCTCCATTCAGAATGGTGGCTCACACCTACCCTACTCTAAGGCAGAGAAAATTGCTTTTCCTGAAGGCCAGAATGACATTTTTATACCTATTGCTGGGAGTCAGGGGAGGGGGAGATATCTCTGGGGTGACCTTGCACTGAGTGTGAGCTCTCTGTGGTGAGTTTGCTGGGCTGCAAGAGGAAAGGCAAGGAGGGGTTACCAAAGGGAAAATTGACCCTGTGTTGAAGCCCCAGTGCAGAATTACCCAGGTGAGCTGCACGTGCCCTGCATCAGCACCTCTTTCTGTTTCAATTTCTCTGTTCCTGTGTTTCAGAGAGTTAATTTTAAATACAAACCAAGGCTTTTCCCCCCATTCTGAAGTCTCTCTTTGTTTATCAGAACATAACTTACATTTTCTTTTACTTTTATGGGAGGTTTGCATTTCCATGTATGTCAGCAGCGCACGGAACCGACATCTGAGTGGGTGAAGTGGAATTTTGATTTATTGGAGGAGAGTGCATTATCAGTAAATTCAAGAGACTAAATCTGCCATGGAGAGGACTTCTTTTGTTTCCATCATCAAGTCAGACATTATATCCTGTCAAACATCCCAGGGGGCACTTTTGCTCCAGGCACCAGAGGTAATAACTCAGCTCAGAAATGTGTGCTGTATGCTGAGCCCTTCATCTTACCAAGCATTCAGCTCTTGTTCAAATGCAGGACACAAGTGAAAGAGAATAAAAATAGGAATTAATCCTTAACCTTACCAGCCCTGTGGTAGCTCTGCTTTTTTAAGTGTAGACTGTGAAGTCCTTAATCCGAACTTTTTCTCCTGGTGTAAGGGTGAGGCTGAGCTCCTCCATGGCTGAGGGTGGTGTTGTGTGATGAAATTTTTAGGTTTGGATGTGTGGCTGCTGACTTTAGTCAGAGACAGAAACAGATAACTTTTCCCAGACATTGTCTGGGGACATAAACATGATGTTTATGAAAAGATTTTTAGAAAGAGGTGTTGTTCCTAATTAACCAATGGTGTGAGGGGTGTTGTTTGAGGACCAACTACATTCTAGGTGAGCGATTCTGTCTATAAAAGAGTCTGTTTCTAATAAACCTCGCTTCATGCCTTCTGGGTAAAGCTTGGAGTCAGTGTTGTGTCATTTTCACCGTTCTTAAACTCAGCAGTGTCACGGATGCTCTGTCACAGCGTGGCAAACACCAGCTGGCAATGTCTTATCCCTACTTCAATGACTTTGTCACCTTCCAGGTCTCACAGCAGCTACAATGCATGTTATTAAAAGGTGGATGGGGTCTCCTTCTTGCTTTTATCCCCTTGCCTGGGGGTTATGCCTCTTGCTCTGGGGCCCCCTGGCACTGCTGCTGGTCCCTGGGCTCAGCACGGTGCCCTCGCACAGAGGGAGGCCACGGTCAGATCCCCTGTGCCAGCCTCTGCTTCACTGCTGGCCACACTGCTGGCCACAACAATAACACTGCTGGCCACAACAATAACACTGCTGGCTACAACAACAGCACCATGTGGGTCCCTTGTTCTTAACATTCAGTATCCTTAAATATGCTCTGGTGGCATCTGTGGAGCCACCAGGTCACCCCTGCAACTCACCTGTTCCTCCATCAGAATGTTCCTTTCCCAAAAGCCTTTTTTTTTTTTTTTTTAAAGAAGCCAATGGGACCTGTGGTGCAGGAAAATACCTCAGATAACAGCGTCTTGGAGCATGCAATAAACACACTGGAGTTTTAACTCTTCTGCTTCTCCTAATGCCTCTGTGGAGCCCTTCTGCTCTTGACAGAGGTCTCATGACCAAGAGCAAAATTTAGTGACAGAATTTTGACTCTATTTCAGGCTTCAAAGGTCATTGAGTCATAGAAAGGCTTGGGTTGGAAAAGACCTTAAAGCCCATATAGTTTCTACTTCCCCACCATGGGTAATGGTCCCTTCCACCAACTTTCCAGATTGTTCAAAGCCCCATCCAACCTGGCCTTACACACTTCCAGGGCTTGGGCATTCACAGCTCCTCTGGGCAACCTGTTCAACTGCCTCAGCACCCTTTGAGTAAAGAACTCCTTCCTAAAAATCTGATCTAAATAGTGACCAACTGTTGGCTCACTGAATGAAGCTCACAGCAGCTCAGACAGGGAATGTTTGGAGCAAATTGACTGGAGAAATATACAGTTTAGTGAGGTCCACAAAGCAGAGGGAGGCTCACTGAACAGCCAGCTATGTATGAACAAATATATCTGTTCAGAGGGGGAATCACATAAAACAATGGGCTGGCAGTGGCTGGTAATTTGTAATGCAGCAGGCAGACTGTTGCTCGCATTAGTAACCTACAAGACACAGCTTAAATAGCACAATCAGCACCAACCAGCTCCTTGGGAATTACTGAACCATTTGTGCTTCTCTGCTTCTACTTATTCTTAGAGAAACTTGCTCTCAAGTCTCTATTGCATCTGTTTTCTTTATGTACATAAACTTGCTAACTTTATGTGACTATTGTTTCCTTTAAACCATATGCTATTTTTTTACAGAAAGCTACATGTAGTCAACCCTCAGTACTACTCACTTTGGGTTCCTGGTAGGGTAATAATATTTAGCAGTCCAGTACTAAGCAATTTGTTTATTTTTGTAATTTCCTTTCATCTCTGAAGTGCATCATATTCTTCTCACCTCTAAATTTGGAGCTAAGGTCTATGCATTTCCCATGTATTGGTTGTGCCTTTTCCTAATAATTTCATGCTTATAACATTCCCTTAATTTTTGCAAAAACCATCTGCTGTACCACAGACACTTTAATAATGGGCTGTGTTTATCTGGTGGCCTTTTTTCTACCCAAGGGCTGTGAGGAAAATGGAGGTTAGGTCATATGTTTGGTGTAAGAGGTGTAATTTTGAGAAGCAGCTCTGTAGATCCTCACCTGGCCTCAACTCCAAATGGAAGCAGCTCTGTTAAATGCTCTGTTAAATGAAAGATGCTGATTTGGCCCAGGTTGTCCAAGCATGAACTTAAGTAGGATCATAAAGCAGAATAATCATTGTTGGGATCACCACTGGTGATGTTGGTCCTGCTCAGCATTTCTGTCCATTAATTGTTCACTCACACTTTTTCCATCAACTATATCAGCCTGAGCTGAGCTGAAAAATATCAACAACAATAACAAGGCAGGAGTTCACCCAAGTGAAATAAAAAGAAATTAAAGCTTGTTTTAGTTCTGTTCCTCAAACATTTTAGTGACCTTTTTTCCCTGGCATCCTTTGACCGGACAAGATATTGACATCATTATTGGAGATTGTGTTGTCTCAAAAGGACAGTCCTTAAAATCAACAATGAAGAAATGAATTTGGAGACTTGCTAAATGCTGACTGAGAAGGAAAAAGATGCAGTAGGCATTAAATCCAGTCCCCTATTACAGGCAATCATATCATACAATTCCATTTCTAAACGTGGTAGACTTCACACAGTCTAGCAACTCTTAGTGCCCAGAGTCCTTCAGAAGCCCTTTTCAGACTTTTTCTGTGTTCTAATAATCATGTTTAAAGATATTGATGGCTAATTTATAGTAATTTATTCTCATGACAATATCCTTTAGCTTCCACAACTCCTCAGCAAAAGAAACTGCAGCGCCATTTTACTTTAATTTTAAATTATTCACATTAGAAATAATGCTGTTAAATGCTAAAGATCAGGATGAGACCTAATGTGCAGTTGTGAAGGGGGAAATCATTCCCAGATATCCTGCTGAGCCCATATGGTAATTCCTGTGTTTGGGATGCTTGTAAATGTCTGATTCAGCATCAAGGGGGAGTGACAAAGTACTGAGGGAACAAGAGCAAAGACATTGCTGAAGACGTTTTCCCTCCCTCCCCCTCTCCTCTCCTCCTCTAAACAGTGAGCCCCTTGCACGCAATCCTTCAGGAATGATATCTGGAACTGAGATTTTTGTTCCCTGAGGCATCATTTCAGGAAGTCCCTCTGCTGCATTCTGGGCAGCCCCTGTGCTGTGCCAGCAGACAATGATGCTGTGGCAGCTCCTGCTCTCCAGCACAGCTCCATCCCAGCCCATGCCAGAAGCTGGGACAGAAGCTGATTTTACTGCTTCTTCCACATCCAATTTCATCTCACTCTTGTGAGTGACAAGGTTTAGGATACGTTCATTATGCAAAACTGCATTTGTGCTCCAGCCTGCTTTTTGGAGAGGGCTTGGCCAATGCAGTGTCTTTGTGGGCCAGGAATTTTCACTCTGGCTCTCTTATTCCACACAAGGCTGCCGTAAATGACGATTCCTCAATTTCTCTTTCCTCAGTAAATGGATGCTTAGATATTTAATTAGGAGGCAAACCATATAATCAACTTTCAGCAGAGAGAGCTGCACACTGTAATCAGTCCCGTTCAGCTTCTTTGCATGCTGCTGGAGTGCCACCAACTCCTGAATTTATCAACACTGAGGCTTGAGTGGCAATTTGCCCAAGGATTTCTCAATTAATAAATATGAAGCAGCAGGCAGTCTGAGCACTACACTATGCTGCACATCTAACATCGTGGTTTCACTCTATTTCTGCTGGGAAAAACAGCTCCAAAAAAATCAAGCAGAAACAGAAGTTACATAATAGCAAACTGTGTTTCTCTTTTTGTGGGTGTGGTGTGTTTTTTGGTTTGTTTGTTTGTGGTTTTTTTTTGGTTTTTGGTTGTTTTTTTGGTTTTTTTTTTTTTTTTTGGGTACCATATCATCTTCAAATTCCCCCAAAATTCTTGTCTCAGTGCTGTCTAAATTATCCCAGCTGGAATTCAAGACTATCACATTCTTGGTGAATGGTCCAGAGCCTGCCTGCCAGGCAGATAAAAGTCTGGGAAACAATAGCAGGATGCAGGGCACACATCAGACATGCAGCACAGATACAGAGATGCCCCTATCACTCACAGCTCATGGTTCAACAGCTCTTAGACTAAGGAATAAAAAGAGGTAAATCAGGGTCAGAGCTGATGCTGGATGGAAGCAGAATTCCTGTGAGGATGGTGAACTGGGGGGAACAGGAATGGATGAGCATTTCTGCATGCTTGGACTGGATATTTCTTTTTCTGGTACTTCCCATGTAAGCACAGAAGGAAAGGGTTGAATTCAGAGGGTGAATTGATTTGAGGGTGTCTTCTGAACAAAACCTTCCTTCTCCTTCATCAGCTAAAGGAGGCAAAGAATACTGACCTCTAGCAAGTGCCTGTGGTGGGTCTCTGTGAGCTCCCAGCAAAACTGTCCAAACTTGCAATCTGTGTGTCCAGGTATATTCCAGCAAGAGTGCAGACACTCCAACAGTGGGAAAATCTGGATTCTCATTCTCACTGAACCACTGATACCCACCACACCTGGGTCCTGCTAAGGTCTAAAACCTCAAAAGATGTGTTTTTTATTCATATGCTCAGCCCTATTCGTTTTGCTTGCAATGGTGCAGCTGCAGAAATGTCTCTGATCTGACCAAATTGGCTGGTTTTGAATAAAATGTCTGCAGGATCCATCCCAAATCTCCTGGTCCCAGGCCAGAGAGGTTGTTGCAGAGGAGCCTGTTCTCCACTGGTTGTTGCAGTTAGGGAGGAGCTGCACGTCTGTCAAAGCCCTGCATCAGGAGTGCCTGCAGAGACACTTCCTTGCTATTTTGATTTTGGCAGCCCTCAGTCCCTTCATGCCACAATCATTTTAACCACTGACACACTAATCCTTTTTGACACTTCCACTTCTTTCTGCAGCCAAGCTCCAATGAAACATGAAGTGCCTCCCCTGTTTCCACCTCAGCCTGCTCAGAAGCATTTGCCTGATGTCCTGGAGGAGGCAGAGCTGCTACATCCCTGCACGAGAATTCTCTGCATCTGGGCTCCCTGCATCTGTGTGACACCAGCATAAGTAGCAGTGGGACAAACTGGGACAACCTCCTGTAGCTCCTGGCCACCCAAGAGATTTTTGGTGCAGGAAACAAATTGTGTGCTCACACTGATCCTGGCAAATGGATGGGATTCAATTTATCACAGAATCAAAGAATGGTGTGGGTTCTAAGGGGTTAAAGACCCTGGTTCCAGCCCCTTGCCATGGTCAGGGACTCCTTCTACCCAGAGCAGCTTGCTCAAAGCCCCACCCAGCCTGGCCTTGAACACTTCCAAGGATGGAGCATCCAAAATTCCTCTGGGCAACCTGTGGTATGGTCTCACCACCCTCACAGTGAAGACTTCTTTCTGACATTCAACCTAAACCTCTTCTCTTTTAGCTTGAAACTATTTCCCCTAGTCCTATCACTACCAACCCATGTAAAATGTCACTCTCCTATCTCTGCTCTGAGAGATCCACACTGGGTCACACTATTGTCCTTTTTTTGCAAGTTAGGAGCACTTATTTTAAACTGCTACCAGGTTTTTTAGATGTCATTGAAGTGCACATATATCTGTGTAGCTCTGGAATACAGAAAGATTAATTAAGTTTACATGCTCTATGGAAGAAAGAGCTGGAGACTGACTTTAAAAGCATGCAAACTGAAAAGTGTGCATTGAACTGGATGTCCAGGGCTATGTCTGAACATTCACAACGACATGAGTTTTCCAGCCAGATGACATTCAGGCTGTGTAATAAGCCAATGACATTTTTTTTTGGCTTTGACTCAGAAATGGAAGTTTAGAAATTGATAGATTTTTCTAAGCCCAGAAAGATTCATATTATTTGATTACCTCCATAACCCTGACTCACACTGAGCAAATATGTAGTGTTTGACCAAAACATGATTTCCCAAAAGGTGCCTGTACATCATTTGCAACAGAAAATAATTGAAAAGTCCCAAGGCCCAATTCCCCACTGCTATGTAATTACTGATGCCTATGTAATACACTATTGATTTGCCCATGTTTTCCTACACTCATTTTGCAGCTGCTAATGACTTACAAAACATAAAATGTTGGCGAAACAGTCCCAAAGTCTTAACAATAATAAATCACAGTTCAGAGGTCCTTAATTCCCTTATCTCCATATTTTTTTGTGGTCTACACCCCCCCAGCAGTCACCTTGAAGTTAAAGTGACCCAAGCATGGTAATGTTCCCTGTTTATGGCCCTTCACCTGGAAATGTAGCCCCACACCCTTCCTTGTTGCCTCGTGCACTACTTGCTGCCAGCAGTTTTCCTGCAGTTTTTGTGGACCAGAAGCAACAAACAATGTCTGCTGCTCTGGAGATGGGGAATGCAGGGGTTCTTCATGACTTCACAGCCCTTTTAAGGATCCCCGTGGTCCTGGCAATCAATGTTTACTTTTAATGAGCCCAATTAGGTGCATCTCTCCAGTGCAGGGTTATGAGGATTTGAATAGGGTCAGTTTGGAACTGTTCTTGTGGTGGTCACTGCTACTTGCCACATTAATGAAGATTTATTAAATTAACAACACATGTTTTTCCACCAATTCAAAGTTCACACACACAGTTAATTAGTGTTGGATTCTATACATGCACCAACTTGGTGAGCTGCTTGCATCTTATGTGTGCAGAATTTTTTAGCTCTGGTCTTGGGAAATACATCCAGAACTTTGCAATACCTATTTATCATTTGTTTTGTTCGCCACAGAACTTTTAGAAACCCACTGGAGTGGTGCCTGTATTTTAACCAGAGACTCCCACAGAATGTTTTTTTTCTCAGCATATGATACAGTCCTCAGACAGTAGGCAAGGTTGCTGCAGAAAGGCCTGGATGGGAAATTGATTTATTTTTTTAACATTTCTTTTCCCCCCTCAAATTTCTAATTAATGCATAAGACAATATTCAACAACTTCAACAAAATCACTGAGGCATTAAGAGAAGAAATGTCACCATAATACTTCAGGGAGGAATATTCATGTAACCAACCAGCCCATTAATTTTTTGCCCACATTTTATCACCTTGAACAATATCACTCGGTCAAGGAGACCTAAGTATTTTTGTGACATTCAAGGTTAGCTTCAAGGGAAATGTTCAGGCCAGATTTGTGATCTGGATGGGATATCTAGTAAATATTTAATCACTAAAAATCAACCTTTATTCAGCAAGGAGAATTCAAAACATCTGACACAAGAGTTTTGGACTCCTTATCTCCAACTGGAAATGGACAGGAGTTTGTCTAGTTCTGCTGAGGTGCAGGAGGTATCCAGGTATTTTGGAAGCTTTGAGAACTATTCTCCAATTTATTGAAAATTTTACTTCTGTCCTGGGCAAGCTACTGTCTCCATTCAGCCAGAGGTAGATTAGGGCTGTGTAAATAGATTTAATCAGGTTTTGTGTCCATAGCAGAACGGGCTGTACTAATCACATGCCTGCTGGAAAGGAGACTCTTCCAACATCTACCCAACTAAGATATCTCCATGCTTCTCGCATTACTGGCATTACATCCAAGCATAAATCTTAATGTATTTTCCACCTGGAGTACTGGGTAGGCTTTCAGTAAATAAAATCCTCCACGCCTAAAATTATAGGTATAAGTGTCTGATTTAGAAAGTTCAGACTTGCTTGGGTATCAAATTGATTGCTGGGGACATACTCTCAATATCTTTTATCCTTGGTGCTCCTTGCTATGAAACAGGGCATAATTAAACATCTTAACCTGGCTGATACATGGACAAATACATGAAAGATCATGGGGCTTCTCAGTTACTGTTACAATGGATGCCAGACAAATAATTGAGATGGACACCCAGCTACTCTGCCACGCCACTGAATGCAAACCACAACAGCAGCTCCTGCCTAGGGGTTAAGGTAGCTCTGGTGTCCCATTAGATGGGCACTCTGCTGCCTTCATTTACAGGAATGAGGAGCTGGACTCCTGTTTCAGGTTTGACCCACTGAACCTGCTCTCTGTCCCCTGTGCCCCCCTCCCTGCTGCTCAGCCTGGGCATTGCTTCACATTTAAAACCAAATGGCCTCAGAAGAGTGGCAAGGTGGGAACCTGGCAAGTGCAGCATGGCAATCTATGGCTCTGGGAAGGATGGGAAGAGACTCTTTAAAATAGTGCTAGCAAATGCTGACAATCCTGACATTTCCTCTGTTTCCCCAAAATTTCACACAAGCAATAATGTTAACTGGGCAAAAAGAGATCATCAGTCTTTAATTAAAATCACTGGCAATATTTGTACTGCTCCAGTTCTGGGTGTCTCCAGAAGTAGAGTAAGTTCCACATCCCCTCCACACTGGAGCATTTTGCTAACCCTGCCTTCTGAAGATGGTTTGGTGGACAAGACACTGACCTGGAGCCTGACATTGGGCTGAGTGTTGGCTCCCACAGAGACTTTGTGCTGAAGCCTGGAGAAGTTGTGTCCATCTACAACTACAAGTGTGCTCAGATCCCTGACTCCCACTCGAGAAACTAAGTTCCACTGACATCCCTTTGCTGATGGTGTTTTATTTGCCCTCTCTGGGAATTAGCAGTCTGGGTTTAATGGTTTTAAATGGCTTTGGTGAATAAAAAACTTTGTTTCTTGTGCTTGGTCTTCTAATGGGAGTAATCATATTGTCACACCTCACTGGCCTGTTGTAAGATTTGTTAAAGATTATGAGATGCTCACAAGCTGTTGTTATGAGACATCTGAAAGNGAAAGATACAGCATTGACTGATTGATGGTTTTTTTTTGTCTTGTAATAATGCCCACAATCAGTGCTGATCAAACAACAAAGACTATGGAAGCTGACCAGAAATTCAATATTTTTGCAGTGCAACTCTGATATAAAGGATTGATCCAAAAATGGATCCTTTCATTAGTGCATAAAAGTTGAGGGTCTGTGTTTAAGAACTCGTGCTGCTTCCAGCTTCCAGTGTGACTGTTCTCAAGGCATTCAGGCCTCTCTGTGGCCTGCATGATATTGTATGTGAGCAGTGAGGGTGAAAATACTGAAGGACTTAGCCAGCTATTGCAGAATAAACTCTACAGAGTCAATCCTGTTGTGCTTGTTTTATGGTATCAGAGTTGGATGACACAGAGCAAGTATGGGTTTTGACTAGGCTGAACCAGTGAGAGGTTCTGGCCTCTGTGCCTTCATGTCAGTCAGAAGTGATGAGAAGATGCATTAGTAGCAGGTGATGTCTATTTTCACTGGTTTGCTCAGCAGTGTGCAGCCACAGCACAGAGGGTGACACAACTCGGTCACATCTTTGTTGGTGCTTGACCCAAGGAAGCCATCACATGTCACAAAGGTTTCACAGGGTATTTCTTTGCCTGTGCTTGTCTCTTTTACATACTCAGGTGCATGAGGGACTGGGCTTTGCCCTGGTGAGGGAAGGGATCAGGGACCTGCTACTCTTCTGCACTCCTGGCCAGGCTGTGGGGCCAGGGGCTGGGTCTGTGTCTGCTCTGTCCCCATGGGTGTCCAGTGGAGCTGCTTCTGTGGGAGGACAGTCTTGGTGGCACAGCCCTGCACTGCTGTGTGTGGCTGTACACCTGCCCCAAGGCCCTGCATCATTTGGAGGGAAGAATTTGAGATATGTGACCCACTGTCCCACTGTGTGCACTGGGAACATTCCCAGCACGCAGGAGGAACAGCAGCGTTCCTCTGTACATGCATGGGGTGCTGGGGATGTCTGGGGACACATTATCTGAGTGTCACCCAGCATGAGCTTTCCATTCTGAGAGGGAATTGGGAACCCAGAAATACAGGAACAGGAATGCAGGAATAACTCTCATTATTAGCTACGGTTAAACTGCTCTCAAATGCCTGTGCAAGAATGAGCCAGGGTGCAAAGCAGAGGCTTTCTTTTTGGAGAGGAAAGCAAGCAAACAATCCCTGACCTTGTCAGCGGTTGGAAAGTGGTAGGAAAGTGCTTTGGAGCAGCCTCATCTCCCCTTGCTGGTGCTTGAGAGCTACTGCAGCCTGGCTTTGTGTCTGTGTTCAGTGAGCACTGCTTCCAGCTGCGGGTTTGCAGGATTTTCCAAGTATTGCCAGAGAAAGAATTATATTTTCTGTGTATATGCTTATGAACTGAGCTGGCTTATTTTGATGTGGTTTAGCTAAATAAATAGACTTTTTTTGTCCCCTTAAAGGCCTTCATTCATACTTAGCACCTGTATTCAGACTTACTGCAGAGTAGTTCCAGCAGACCTGTGGCTGCCAGGGGCAAAAAGGAAGTATTTCCTTAAAAAAGGAAAACTGGAGAAAACCACCAACCAACACTTGAACCAAAGCAGAACTGCAAAAATGTTGAATTAATGACAAACAAAAACCTTAGGCCTTTATGATCAAGGGTTGTGATGATAAATTATGACCATCACCTGGGAGGAACCAGCAGAAGTGGTGGCACAGGAGCAAATAGACTAAGAATACACTCGACTCGGAAATAGCAGGAGGATTTCTTGCCATCAGAAAAATGGAACAGCTTGGTAATAAAAATAGAGTTGTACAGAGCCAAACTAGATTTGTACCAGTTGAGGAGGGATCTTACATGATGTAGGAACCAGATGTGGTCATTCTGGACGTAGTTTCCAGGACTGGGCTCCTAAGAGGGCGGTCAAACTTGGGCACAGAGAGATTGCAGAGTCTTCACCCTTGGAAGTTTTTGAAGACCTGTCTGTAGATGGCCTTGAGCACCCTGCTGTCACTGATTGGGCTCTGATCAGGGGATTTGGACAGGATCATTTTCCAAGGTGCTTAAATATATAATCCAGTGACAGAAAAGCAGCTATCCACCTCCTTTTCTTGTCTGTTTATTTTTACATTTGCTTTTAATGGGTAAATACTCTTTTATTCCTCTCTTGTATTTATCCCCAAGCTGTACGTCATCTTGCAGGAGTAAGTGAAATGTGAGTGGGAGCAAGGGTGAATTTTTGTTGTGAAATTTAAGATCAGCCAAGATTAATGGTCTTTCTTTAACAAAACTTGGCACTGTTGTGCTGTATATGACAGGATGGTGCAAATCCTCACACAAAAACCCAGAGAAAGAGCTAACTTAAAGCTTTGCCTACAGCAAAGGACTAGGGAATATGTGTGGGTTAGCTATTCCAATGGGCTACGTTTAGCTTTATTCTTCTTTCTCCCTGTGATCTTCTTTTTCTCATCTTAGAGGCTTTATTCACAGGGGAAGAATCCCTGATGTTGCTAACTCACATACTCCAGCTAAGCACTGATTTGGGAATGGAAGCATTTACTGTTTCAAGGATCCTGTCTCCCCTGGGCTGCCTGCCTGGGACCATGCAGGTGTGTGGAGCCAGAGCCAGGTCAGGATGCTGAGCTGACTGAGGGCCAGCATGCTCAGCTCTGTGCCTGCCTCACATCCAGATCCCAGAGCTACATCCATACCTGTCAACCTAACGAGGGCTGGAACCTCTACATCTAGTCAGTCTTTTTCCTATTTATCTCTGAATAAGCTTTGGAAATTACTTTCCTCCCCTCTAAATTAAATTTTTTGGCACAAGATCCATGCTTCTGGCTCTACTGGTTAAAGAGCCATGGCTGGATTTACTGCCCTCCCTGACTTTAACCTGCTGTTCAAGGCTACAGTGATTGAACACTGGCTTGCAAACCCAACTCCTATATTTTTAATACCATATAACTTTTGCTGGTATTTCCCTAATGGCCTGGGAATGTGAATCATTTTTTTCCTGTGAAATAACCTCCCATTTATATATTTCTCTTGAGAGACAGCATGATCTGACATTGCATTTAACCCACAGCAAGGTATTTAATTTGTTGAACGGGTACTAGGAGGGGAAAAACTTGTGCAGCACAGTTCATAATAGAGTCATTTACCAGGTAAAATACTGCTCATATTGAAAATGCAGCAGGATTGAAACAGTGGCATTTTCATTCCCTTCTTTCTCATTTTCTCCTCATAACCCTTTTACACAATTTATACAAATTTACATTATATGGCAGCTAAACCTTATAATTAACAGATCAGTATGAGGCAAGACCAATAAATAGAGATTTTTTTTTTTTCTGTGCTGTATGGGGAACGAAACAAATGACAGAGTTAAAACATGTCTGTGCCATGAGGAAGGGCACAATCACACATGGATAAAAGCAGACTCACCTTGCTGGATTCAGGAGTACAGCCAGGATTTCACCATATGCTGATTGTGGAGTCATAGAACGCTTGGGGTGGAAGGGACCTTTGGGACCACTCAGTTCCAGCCCCTCTCACCATGGGCAGGGACACCTTCCACCACACCAGGTTGTTCAAAGCCCTGTCCAGTCTGACCTGGGAACACTTCCAGGGATGGAAGGCTTCCACAGCCTCTCTGGGCAACCTGTTCTAGTGCCTCACCACTCCCAGACTAAAGAACTTCTTCCTAATATCAAATCTGTTGGTTCAAAAGCCATTACCCTTTGTCCTGCTAAATGAGGACACCAGCAGTATGCAGAGAAATCTGAAAATCCCTGTCAGAGTGTTCCTGGGTCTGGTGTGTGGCTCTCAGTGCTGCTGTCACCCTTTCCTCTGCAACACCTTGAGCCCTTTCTGAGACTGATGTCCCAGAAGCTGTGGAGCTTCCAGAGTCCTCGTGGGAGGTGTACCCTGAGTTAGCCCCAGAGGACAGCACTGCAGCACTGTGCAGGGTTAGGGCTCCCAAGTGTGATCTGAAAGCCACTGAAATCAATCACCAGAATATTCCTGTTCGTGTCACTGGAGCAGCTTGCTCTTGGGTTGAAATCTCCCACTAATGTAATTATTCTCTGCTAAGGGAGGAAAATGGAAAAGTGAAGATGGCGTTTTGTACATCAAGGTCACACACACCATCCAGCTCTCAGAGTCTTAAATGGCCCTGTATGGAGCTTTTATTCTCTTTCAGACATAAATGTGTGTGAAGTGCATCACAGCACTGCCTCCTTCCTGCCACTCAAGGCGAGTTTTGATGGAGGGCTGAGAGAAGAGGCTTTGTACCTCAGGCAGAGGGGCCAGCAGGGCACGTGGGGGATGAGCACCACGTCTGACCTGAGCAGAATTAGGGGCAAGGGATAGAAATTGGGAAGGCTTTGCTGGGCTGACCCCATGGTAGGTTTCAAACATCACAATGGTTCCCCTGACCCTGCTCTGACCACAAATAATCTTTATTGCCAGAACTCTCACCCTCACAACCTCCTCGTTCTTACATCGATCCAGCAGAATGCACTTTTGCAATCAAAAAATATTTCTTTGTTTTTTTAATGATTGCTTTCTTAATTTTTAGGAATTGAATCATCTATGTTCTAAATGGAGGCATGAGAAAATCAATATCACTGCCTAACTTTGTGTTTGTGCTCTGAGTGAAATTACAGTAGGTCACTTTCAGTCAAGTTAGTTCAAATAAAACTGGAGAGAATGGTTTTTGAAAAGCAAATAAAACATTTAAAACACCCTGTTTCTGGTCCAAAACTTTCCATCCATAGAAGATTTGTATAGAAAGTTAAGTTTCCTTTAAGACTCTTCAGGAGAATACCTGGTTTGATTATGGTTTAACTCCGTCTATTTATTGATTACATGAATCATTCAGTTCCTAAAAAGTCAATCCTCTCTGCTCTCCTCCACCCTAACTATGGACAGAAGTCAGGGTGAATCTTCCCATTAACTTCTGTGATCTTTGGATCAAGCACTGAAACACGATCCTGGAGCTGGGCATAGATAATGAGCCGGGCACAGTGAGGTTATCCCTGCTCCAGGTATCCCAGCACCGGGGCAAAACCAGGGCAAGGGACACAGAGCTGACACTTTTCCTACACTGAATTTGTCTGGAGGAGCTGTAAGTACAGCAAGCCAGACACTGCAGATGTGAGCTTGGAAATGCTTGTTTTATGGTCTTAAAAGGAGATTTGCACCTTAAAGAAAATGGCTTCTGTAACCAAACAGCAGGCTCTTAATTGTGTCACATCATCATTCAATAATGGAGTGGTTTAAAAGTGTGACTTCAGCAAACAGGAATTTCTGGTTTGCACCAGACCACTTAGAAACCTTTGTCTTTATGTGGAGCATCAGAACCTTTCCATGTCACATTCTATTTCTGTCTCTTATTAAGAGAAAAATTGATTTGGTGTGCCAGGGGCTTTCCATTTGCATTTCAATTACAGATTTCAGTGGCTTCTCAGGCTTTCCAGACTTTTAAAGGACTAGTATTTCCTACAATATATTCTGAAGAAAAAAATTTAGGGTTTGAGCTGGAACGAAGTTCATTAAAAATAAAGCTTATCACAAGGACTGCCATCCCCACAGTCAGACTCATTGATAATTGCTTATGTTTCCATTGTTTAATAAATAAATAAAGAAGAACTCATTACTAAAAACTGAAAACCACTATATGTGAACACATGACTTTCATGATTTTCCACACCCTAAAGACTTCATTTAAGCCAGCTTAGCAGTGATGTAACAAAATCTGTGGGGGTTGTCTGGAAAGGGGTAAAGAGGGTGATAAGGGCAATAGAGTCCTGCTGGGGATGGGAGTTTGGGCTCCCAGCACTTCCAAGGCTAGCAAAGAGCCAGAAGAATTTCCTGCAAGCTCATACTCCCAGAGCCTCACCTTTACTGGGATTCCCAGGAGCAGAGCTCCAAAACTGAGGTAGAAAACTCCCCAGCTGTGCTCTGTGGTTTAATTGCATGTACAAAATTTTAAAATAAACTGTTGGTAAGGCTTTGAAAGCAATTTGGAAAAAAGTCTTCTCTCCCCACTCTTACCCCCATCTCTCTTACACTGAGAGAGAAGCTTTGTGTGCAAATCTACACTGGGTAGAAGCTTTGTGTGCAAATCTCACACCAGGAGTTTTCTCTACACTCTTCTGTAAAAGGGGAGGGGGCTTTACTCACAGAGGACAAGGTAAAGGTGAGCTGTTTTACACCTTTTTAAAAGTTGTTTAACACAACATTAAGTCACATTTCATTGCTCCATCTTTGTGGAACTCAGAAGACTTTTTACCAATCATTTGCTTCTCTCCAGATGGATTTTTTTTACCCACACTTATTTTTTTGGTGCACTGTGGGGACTCCTGGCCATGCTGCCATCAGTTTTCTTCATGCCACACACTCTCACAGGCAGGTCCTTGTGGGCCAGCTCTCCCCACTCCCTCTACATCTCCTTGGCAGAGGAAATGCAGGAAATACAGCCTCCTGCATAGCAGGAAGGGATTTCCATCCTGTCCATAATTCATTCTGCTTTTTCCATGTACTGCTCATGCCCTTTCCTACCGTTGGAAAGGAAATTAAATAATTACACTGCCTGCAAGAAGCATGCTTTATGGCTTACATTTATGATAAAATTATGGAGCTGTTGCAATGAAATATTCCATCAATACATTAAAACAAAGCAAAATCAGCATGGCAATAAAAAACTCTTATTGTCCCTGTTTCATCCCTGGTTTTCTTTTGTTTGGTTTATTTAGTGCCTTTATTAAAATATTTCTGTTATAATATTGGTTTTAATGCTCTATTGTTTTTATAATGGCGTGATTTTTATTGTAACATCACCTCCAATCTAATATGTCTTTCCATTATGTCTGAATTGCTACTAAAATGGAATTGCTCTTGTTATGGATATAATACCCTTGTAGAAAGTTTTAAGAGCCACTTCTACTACATAATTACAAAAGAAAAGCCAGGAAATGGCATGAGGAAGAGGGAAATCCTACATATCCCAATGTGAAAATCTGAAGAACACTGAACTGATAGTACAGATGTCCCAAAAAGAGGGAACACTTACCTAAAAAGCTGGGCCTGACTCTACTGAAGTACTTTTAGCAATGGACTTAGATATCAAATCTGAGGCAGTCATATTTAACCGTAGCTTCTGCTATCAAATGTGCCATGTTTTAGTGAAATAATAATAATAAAAGAAATCGATGGGCTTTAAAGTTCCACAGATCAACAGATAAGACATGAATGCATTTTATTTCTCATGTGACATTTTGAGGGAGGAATAAAACCCCTTATGTTCACACAGTTCTCTTTTGAATCATTGAAACATATGGCAGCAGATTTATGGCAGTTTATCAGAAGATTTGTATATACATAGATACAAACTAAATATGCATGTAAAACTGTAGCTGGCTCTTTTGCGCTCTAGCTGAAATTTATCTCAGGGTGGATCTGCAATTTCCAGAGAGTGAATTATAGTCTGAATTCTGAGTGACAGAACTCACTGCATTGGTTATCTAAGGATAATGCATTTTAATCTCAGCATCTCTCCAGGGTGGTGCAAATTAAAAAAAAAAAAGACAAAGGAAAAAAACCACAACACATGCACACACACAAACGCCTGAAGCCAGTTTGATGAATTTATATGATCTTATCTCTGCAGAGCATTTTCTTTTAGGCAGGGTAGAGTTTTTTTGCTTCAGTGGATAATACGGGAATTCAATCATTGTTTTCCAAAGTACGGATTATTTGCAGTGGTGTGGTCTGGGCGATTGCCTTTTTCAAAGAGGAGGACAATATTTCAGCTAACAGGGTGGAAATCAATAGCAAAAGATTAAAGCTCAAAGGAAGAACAAGTGCATGGGAACCAAGTGAAGGAGAAAGTGACAGTGGGAGCTGCCTTTAAGTGATGGCAGGTGCTCCCACAGCCTGGAGGAGGAGGGCAGAGAGAGCCTCAATTAACTCATCGCTGTGCTCCCGGCAGACCCTGCTTTGTTCTTGGCTTTGAAGGATCCTTGCCTTTCTTCTGATACGTTTGCAACTCCCTTCCAATTTCCTGTTGCTGCTTGATCCCATATTCCAGTGGAGGCCTGGTCAGTCTGCTTTCCTGCTTGGTGACTTTGCTAATCACATTCTGGCTGAAAATCCATCCAGCTCCCCGAGTTTCACAGAATAATTCCATGCCTGCCCCCTCCACTGCCGAGGCTCACATACCTGATAGCAAGGCCAAGGTGCTTTGTTGCACCCCTTACCCCAACATCTTAGCTCTCCACAAATACTAGGATGCAATCATCAGATTATCATCATCAATCATCATCAAATAAACAAACTACCAGCTAGAAATTATAAGGAAGAAAAGAGAGCTAAATGATATGCAGCCACATGCTGAGTATTGTTTGAGTGTGCATTTTGGCTCTGCTCATCTCTAAAAGGAGAGAGAAGGGCTGGCAAAAGGCAGCACAGATACCCAGATGTGTGGGGAAGGAATGGCTGCACAGATCAGGATGCTACAGCTGAGAGAAGATTTGGTCTAGGTAGGGTATAATTAGAGATTACAAAACGAGGAATGGCATGCACAGGGCAACTAGAGAGGAACTACTCCGTGCTTCTCCCAGTTGGGGAGCTGGGGAGCAGCATTTAGATTAACAGGTTTGAAAAATGAAGGAAAACAATTAATTGCCAGCGTGCATTTAAGCTGAGAAACTCCTCCTTGCAACGTTGTGGATGCTGAAATATGCTGAATTACTTTGTGCTTGCCTTCTCTAGGAGTTTGCATAGAGAGAATTTCTGGGCATCTGTGCTGCACAGGAGATTGTTAAGATGTACTAAGGTATACCTGAGTATGTAGAGAGGGAGAGAGGGCAGAGAGGGAAAGAAGAGGGAGAAAGAGGGAAGGAAAGGGAATTTTGGCCACTAGCATGTTTTCATGGACACACATGATTATCACAGTCTTGACAGCTTTACTCACTTTTGGGGCTGGGATGAACAATTACCTTGATAAATTGTGCTTGGCACACTGAAGTAAACAGGCATCTTTGCCAGTCTGCTCCTGCCATGGCATTGTCCTGCACTCCACCACCCCAGGCTCCGTCACTGTCCTTCACTGTCACTGAGTTACTGTCACTCCTGGCTGGGAAATGAAAACATGCCAGCATTGATCCCCTACGTGCTCATAACACTTCAGACTCCCACAGAAAATTTTAACCCCTAATTAAATTGCATTTGGTGCAAGTTTGGGGGCCATCTATTCTTTAGGTACAAGCACCTTTTCCCAGAATTTAGTCCCTGTCTGCTGTGCTGGCTGGGAGCAGAGCAGGATTCCCAATATGCCCCATTTCAGTGGGGTTCAGCTCAGGTTCTGCCTGTGAGCAAGTCTCTGACTGTGATGGCTGAGATTTTGTCTGGGCTGAAACTGTAGATTATTTTTCAGGATGCAGAAAAGTAAATCCTGGTACATGTCATACATTTGGTTCAGTTGCAAAGGTTGAGAATAAGCATATTTATTCTAAAATGATCACAATTTTTCCGCAGTCTGGGGATTTGGGGGAAAAAAAGGGAAATATTCATGTCCAGGACATCTCTGTCACTTCAGGGACAGGTATGTTGCCTGGCTCTTGTTCCAGTTCCTTCTGTAAATAGATAACAATTCCTGAAAGAATTTCCTTACACTCCTACCTGGGTGACTGCTTTGCTTTCTTGAGCCATGCAAAGCACACAGGCAGAAAACTCCAGGCTGGGATGTCTACCACTGCTGAAGAACTGGGGATAAATCCCTGAGTCTGTCTAACAGCTGGTGGAAAATAAATTGGGGTGAGACAGGGGATAAGAGTGACAGGTTTTGACAGCCCTTTCCAGGCTCAAGCTCTACAAACTCAGCTTACATGCAATTCCTTTAGAAATGCAAAGGTAGAAATGCTCCACATCAGGTCCAGTAGCAGAGTGATGGGGTTGTCAGAGTACTCTGAGCCTCAGCTAAAACCAGAGGCAAGGTAAATATCTTGGGCACGTTGCCATTCACAGACAGAGTGGTAGAGTTTTGTAATTTTCTTCCAGGGGAAGCCACTTGGATGAATTTTTTCCCCAAGATAAATTCACACTTACTATGTCAAGGACAACAACATAAAATACACCCTCTCTTTCCAGCCACAAAAGAGAAGCACCTGTGAGCAGAAACCCACAAATGCCAGGTGGCTTAGCACCCTCTTTAACTTCTGGGTTTTTATGACCAAAACAAGATTCATGGTTTCCTATTCCCAGTTAGCTTTACTGAAGTAGAAGTGAAAGGCTGATGTTTCCAATAAATGGCACTAACACCCACTGCACATCAATGATACAGAAATGGAGGCCATGAAGAAATTTTGAAGGGCTGAAAGGAAATAAGGCTGTAGCTTAAAAAAGGGGCAAAGTGCAGCCACAGGGAGCACACAGAAATAAAAATCAGTCTGTATTTTTCTCCGAGAATTATGAACTGGTGCAAGGATGCCACAAGAATTTTGATGTGCCTCTGGCCTTCAGGCATTTCAATTCTATTCCTGTAGTTTTGTCTCTGTAAACTCATAACAGCAGTTGTGCAGAAATGTTTTGCTGACACCATGTGCAAGGAGAAAAGGGTAGGAGGAGAGTCACACTCACAGCCTGTTCTCTCACGTTACTGTCTCCCACCCGTCCCAAAATGCAATTTTATGACACAAATTCAAAGTTGAAATTTTGTGACTGGTGTATGATATAAAAATTCAGGGACTAAAAATACTAACAAGTCAATCAAATTATGATTGGTGGGGCATTTTTGTGGGTTTTTGGGGAGGCTGGTTTTTGTTTTGTTTGTTTTTTCTTTCAAAATTCTTCTAGCTGGGATATTTCTCTAAAATTTACAAGGATTGGAATCTGTATTTCTCATTATGTGTAACATTCCCACTGTGTCTTGTCTGACCCAACACTAATTTACTTGTGTTTTATGGACATAGAGTAGCATTGCATGATAAACTGTTCTAAAGGTCTCCAAGCAGTAAAAGCCGGCTGAAGGAAGAAAAGTAAGGTAACTACTAGGATTTGGATTTCCAAAACACCTCCTTGGGGACTCAGGAATCACATTCTCATTTGTGTGAGAGGACAAACGCCGATGTCACTCTGCTTTGGCGCCTGCTGTAGTTTGTAAGGTGCAGAGTTCTCTCCTGCTCAGAGGTCTCCCTCACTGACATGAGACCAGTCTTCATTTGCTTCTGGAGGTTGTGCTGGACACAGCTCTGAGTGCCACAAGCCCTTGGAGTCACTGCTCCCAAGACTTCCCACTGGGGGGAAGGTCCTGGAAAGCTTAACCTCTGCTGGACATAACTAAAATCCAGCAATTTCCAAACCAACAGAAGCTCCTCCTTAGGAAAGAGCAAACACAACATGCAGAAGAAATGTTGCACTGCCGAGACACTGCGTGTTTGAATATTTACCAGCCTGGAGATTCAGTGAAGTCCCTGTAATTTTCTGATACCACAAATTGCAGCACCGACCTCCCATGGCAAAAATTGCACCTGCAGCATGGCTCAGGTAGCTGCTCTCACCCTGTTTTCCTTCCAGCCCTGCAGCACTTCCCTGCTCATAACTCAGCAGGAGCAGGTGAATTCACAGCCTTGCACTGACAACAGCCCAGAAGCAGAGACTCATATCCAGCAACCTGAAGAGCAAAACATGCCACCAGTATTTATTAACATAGCCTTGTAAATCAAACCAGTCTGCCTGTCTGGTGTCTTGTCCAGAAATTATTGCCTCATTCATCTTAGCCATATTAAGCAGGCCACATTTATCAAGGTCGCATAAAAAGAGATGTATAAAGACCATTCCTGGACAATACTTACATGCAGGTATCATGCCTACAGCAACTGCCCATTTTGCAGGGATGCACAAGCTTTTTGACATTGCCAGGTTGTAAAGAAAGAGAGGGAAAAGGTGCTTATCTGTGTGTAAGTGTACAGGCAGGGATACAAAAAACTCAGAGGTCATACTTAGAGAAACCTCAAAACTTCACTGCACAGGCTGAGACACGCTAAACTCAAAGACCTTCTTATGTTTGTGTGAATATTTTGGTAAATATCTGGGACAACTGCATCAGGCAACAACAATATCCTCTCTATGCTCCCAGTGTCTTACTGGGAACAAGGAGCTGCACCGTATAGATGTTGTCAGAAACACCTTTGTATTCTGCTCATTTGCTGAAGCTATCATCATTAATGCTTTGATTTGGATAAACTTCCAGCAGGACAGAGGCTGCATTTCACTGCAGCCAGCTGCCAAGCACTTTCCTATTCCTGGCTGTTTGGGGGCCAGATGCCTCAGGAGTCTTTTCACCTCCTTGAATGGACATTTTTTTTTTCCACTGACCGCTTTGCCAAAGTCAGTCGGTCTAGGGCAATTATTTGAAGCTATCTGTTCCCTTTTGCCATTCAGGGGTTATCTTCCAAATCAAATGCAAGCAAATGTTAAATGGTCCACATTAAGTCCATGAAGTGGAGTTATATTTCTTTTCCTGTGATTGCTATAAGGTCTAGTACATAGCTGGACTCTGTCAGAGGAGTGTATTATTGTGCTGGGTGGTGCACAGGCACCCAGAGAGACCCTGCCTCTGGGAGTTCCCACACCGAGAGACAATCTTTTATTCAAAGAATTTATCGTCTAATCAGAAAAAAAAAGGGAAGATTGGAAAAATGGGGGTAGCAGCTTGCTGTGAACACACATCAATAGAGTTTCTTCACAGAGAAAGTCTGCCAAACTGTTTATATTGTGTTTTTATTTAAAAAAGTTATGAAAATAGGTGATTTAAAAATGGATGCTTTAGAAAAAGAATTGCTTTAAAAATTAATCTTTTTTATCTAATTTATTGAAAAAAGTTATACAGGAGGCAGTGCAATTGCCTCTGGGAAAACTTTCCTATTTTGTTTAGACACCACCATGAAAATCACAGTATAAAACTTCTCATTTCCAAGATGGTCAAAATCACACATGTAAAAAGACATGCTAGTGAGTATTTGTAAATATAATATTTGGATTTTTTTTCCTTTAGAATTGTAGAATATTTTTTACTGGTTCTTTCTTTTTTTTTTTTACCTGCTTCACTATCTGTAACCCCTCTTTGACTTAGTCACTACCTGTACATTTCAAATGACAGAATAAATGTTAAAAACCTTTACTTCTTCAGCCATAGATTTTCCATACATCACTGCCATAACCTTAAGGCCTGAGAGCCAGCAGACCTCTAGAAAAAGTTATATTGTTAGAAATCTAAGCATGCCAGGCCCCAAGACAGGTGTCCTGGTGATGATGGGTAAAGATATTATACCTTAAACCACTCCCTGCTCCATGCTCAGACAATGCTCATATGAATGACCAAAGCAGAGCAATTTGGGGAACAAATTACAGCACAAAAGCACCGTGCTTTATGTGTGCTGTTTTGGGACACTCCTGTGAACTAGATTATTTCTGCAAGGAAAATTCCACTTTAGCAAGAGATGTTGAGGTTTTACGATATTTTCTGTATTAAACTGAGGACCAGATATTGAAATTGCATGTGTGTGTGTGTTGCTAAGTGTAGGATGGAGGGACATCCCCTCCTTATGAAAGCTGATATTCCCAGACAGGGGATGCAGGAGATTCAGGGTCAGTTCCTTGCTCTGAACCTGCAGAGATCCCACTGCAGACCCCTGGCTGTGGAGCAAGCCTTGCATGTGGATCTTGTGGTGGTTTCCTCAACCAGAAATTCTCAAGAAAGACTAGAGGAAGACAAGAATTGGCCCTGCAGGCCTTCTGCTGTGTTTCATCTCCTGAGTTATGGCTGTTGTGGTACCTCCATGTCACCCTGCGCCACTGTGGTGAGGACCTGGGTAATGTTTCCCTGCACACTGAAACCTGTACACTCACCAGGGGAATGGGGACAAAGACAGGACAAGAGGAAGGTTAGAAAAGAGGAGGAATTGATTAGGGCCTGTTTCACTGCATGAAATACACATATAGTATATAATGTATATAAAGATGGTATATTCATAACGCTGGCTAGCTGTTGCCCGTGGCCACTACTCACAACCAGATGAAATGAAAAAAGGAATTGTGTTAAGTGGAGGGAGGGCAAAACACCTCAACAGGCTGCTGGGATCTGTGGATTCTCTTTTGCAGAAGAGGTTAAAATATGGGCAGAGCAAACATTTTATGGAGGATTTTCAGGCACTGGTGAATCTCTTTTCAACAACAATCCTCTCCAGAAGAGCTCCTGAAGCTCCCTCTGACACATCATTTCTACCTCTTGACATTTTGATTCTTTTTGACAGTCTGTCATCCCAGCCACTATGCAGCATGCAGTATGAAGTTCCAGATCAGTCCAGCTTTTGCCCAGAATGCAGAGGGAAGATGCTAAATCCCAGCAGAGGTGTTTGGTGCAGTGTGACACCAAACATCTGCCTGGCTCCTGACCCTGAGCTGAGCTGGCTGGGGGCTGTGCCACGGGGATGCCTCCCTGCCTTGCGTACCCTGCACTGTATCCACACCCCTCAGTGATGTTACACTGCATGTGGGAGGGGAGGGAAGCAGCAAATGTGTTTTCTAGTTGTGTCCACAGCAAATAAATCACGGCGTATGAATTATGGAGCGAGGTGGGGTACACAGCACGATACCACTGTTATAAATGCTGCTATTATTAGTTATGCTGGGATGCTGGAGGAGACAAATCAGTGTGGATGGAGTGAGGATGTGCAGCACAAAGATTAGGGATGATGGATTACTGCTGCCTGTCTCTGGGATGGCAGCACTGTCTGAGATCTGTGTGTGGTCAGGCAGCCCCACAGCCAGAGAGGCAAAACCCACTGGTGGAGCAGGGGAGGTCTGGTGGGGTTGTGTGGATGGTCATGTTGGGATGCACAGAAACCAGGATTCACCCTTATTCCTTATTTCCTGCTGCTTCTGAGCAACAAATGGAATTGAAAATGCAAGCCTGTGCAACAGCAGCTCTCCCAGGGGTGTCTGTCAGTAAGTGACAGGTATAAATTGTAGCCCCTGCAAGCAGTTAGGAGGCCCGTGGGAATAAGAGGTATCATAACATGAAAATGAAGGTCAGCTACAATGCCATGAACGTGGACTGATCGCCCAGTATATTACAAGGTCTTTAAGAACCAGCAGAAGTGCTCAGTCTTTTGCAGCCATCAGGGGTCAGAGGGCTGCTCAGTGATGCCCATGAGAGCCAGGGATGTCTGCAGGATGGGGCAGAGCCACAAGCCCCCTCCAGGGGTTGGGGTTGGTGTCTCTGTAGCTGTCAGGCAGGAGGTATTTGCTTTGGGCTTTTTCCACTGTAGTGCAAAAAGTGTAGTGTTTTTATTTTTTCCCCTGGGGTTTAACAAACACAGAACAGGAGAGTTGGAGGGGAACGGTGAATCTTCCCCAGCAATTAAAGCCCAGTCTCCCTGTGATGTTTCTATTCAAATTGTGGTAAAAAATAAAAAAAATCATCTTTGTAATGACCCAAACACAGCTTATTTTCACTAAGTTATTTCACTAAAATATATTGGAATAAAAATACGAAACCAGAAAAAGCAACAGAGCATTTACATAGATCTTATTGCAAAATCCCAGCCTGATTTTCAGCCACAGAGATCCACATTTTAGTTTATTTTTAGTTGTTTCTGTGCTCAAAGAAGAAAAAGAAAAAGTCTCCTTTGAGGAGGAGACTTTACCCATTTTTCCAAACTGTTCTCAGGCAAAACATCCAGAACTGTATGAATGACTTAGAAAAGTGCTATTTTCCCTTCAAAAGGGACATGGTTTGTTTGGCAATTGCTGCCAGGCACATAAAGAGTAATAAAACTACTTGCAAAGATTTCAGAACAGAAGCAAAACTGGATTAGGGCAGAGCAAGGTCCATCAGAGGCTGTTTTACTTGCTGGGACAGGGAATCCAAAGTCACCACCATGCATCTGGAGGCAGAGTGTGGACCCTGCTGGGTGCTCTTGAGCAGAGGCTGGAGGGCTCTCAGACAGGTGTGGCACTCAGCATTTGGCTCTGGACTGTTCCTCACCTTTCACTACCTCCAGTTCCCATCTAGGCAGAGGTGGGAGGCTTGGGAGATGAGCTGCCCTGAGCCCTCACCTGCTCTTAATGGACTGCTGTCTGTGTGCCAAGAGTGCCTTGTGCCCAGGGACAGATACCTGGCATAGTACAACTGCTAAAATGAGCTTTAGTTGCAGATTTAATGGACTATGTGGAAGGAGTCCAAATGGGGAGTTGTAACAGCCACTCAGCAGTGAAATATATCCCCAAACTCCAATCTGATGTGTAGGGACACTTCTCACAGCTGCAGATGAGGAGCCTTCTGGTAACAGCCTAGGAGAAATTCTGCAGGGATTTTGTGGGCTCTGATCCTTGCTGTACCCTAATTTCCATTGTCCACTAGGGCTCTTGTGTGGCAAAGTCTGGTTTAGTTTTCAGTCCAAACCATACAAAAGGCAAATCCTCATCAGCCTCTAGCAGATGTGATGGGTTGATCATTATTGAAGATGATGTATTTGGGATTTGTAATTAAAATTAAAGCTATTTGCCATAGAACATGTAGAATTTAATTCTTCTCATTAGATATCTTAGGCTAATTGTTGTATCCAGCAGGGAGCAAATAGCATTGTAATTGCTTGATATCTCATGCTGGTTTGATTAGAAGATGATAGGAATGGGAAAAAAGAGAGATAACTCCAAGAATATCTTTGTCTTTCTTTCTTTGACTTCTGCTTGGTGCCAAGCATTTCTAAAATAAAATTAAAATTTTCAAACTGACTTTCTCTTGCTGTCTCAGTGAGAAGGCTATTGGGCTGAGGAGTGAAAATGCTGGTTTTGTTCACTGCTGCAGAGGTGCTGAGCTGAAAGGTGCTGTTTGAGAGATGTGCTGAGAAGGTGCTCACTGGTCGTGCAGAGGAGTTCTCATGGTTGTTCCTTCCATCCTTCTGTCAGGGAAACTGAGGAACTGAAAGGCAAAGTGAAGGTCTCATGTCTCATAACACAAAGAGTGACCCCAAAGACCTTCCCATTTCTTCTAGGATGTGCAGTTCTGACAATGACCGTGTGGAGTTCAGACAGGTGGTGGCTCAGAAAGCTCTCCCTGGCTCCCTGTATGGCACAAGCCAAGGAGCCATGGCTGGGCACCTTGGCTCACACTGGAGGCACCCAAAGTGCTGCAGGTGAGGATGAATGTGAAGGGATGAAGTGGGGTGAGCAGACAAGCCTGACAGGATTTGACTTAGTAATGGGAATTTGAAGACTCACCACTGAGGGAAAATTTTCAATAGAAGACATAAAGGCAGGGAAGCTGTCTTTGTTGCAGGCAGTCACAGACCTTGGGAAAGTGAAAATAGCAGCCTCTACAGCCTCCTCTTTCAGTCTATAACATGAGATTTTCCACATTCCCCTGGTACAATAATTGATAAAATCATCAGCTGGTGAGCCCAGCTCAGTCAGCCACCTGCATGCCACTCCATCCTCTTCAGTGTGCAACTCAAAGCCTGTGCTGGAAACTTCAGCCCCTGCAATGACCCTTCCATTAATAAGCTGGCTGTGCATAGCCCTGTCACAATGTAAGAGGCAGGTCACACATCAGTCTTTTAAAGGTATTTTTATGGTACTTGCTGCTTCAGATTTTGAGCACCTCGTAATCTTTATTAACATCCTCTTCTCAGTGTTTCTACAAGGTAAGAAAATGCCATTGCCTTGATTTTTTCAGATGAGAAAAAGAGGTCGATTCACAGCATCCTCAGGTAATACAGATATCTTCTGACCCTACACCAAAGCTCATTTATCCCTGCAAGCACCCAAGTTTTGCACCTGGGCAGATCATCTCAGGTTTCAGGGGTTAATTTAATTCCTAGCCAAGGCTGAAATCAGCTCTGTAAGGACTGGCATTTAACCAGAAAAAGGTCCTGGAGGCAGAATCATGGTGCATACTCGGAGCACACTGATTCCCAAAGCAGTCAGGCTGGAGCTGCCGTGCAGGGATGCACCAATCCCCAGCTGCACCCTGTAAGTGGAGCTGTGGCACAGGATGTGTGGTGGCACAGGATGAAAGCAGAGTCTGGGAAGGGATCTCTTCTGCCCCTACCACTGTGTTAAAACTGGGCTTTTTTGATGGGCTGCAGAGTGAGTGGGGGAAATTTCCCATTGTGTCCCTGAATATTTGATATTTATTCTTCTTCTGCCCTCATTTTTAGTTTACAAAGAGAATTGCCACTGGGTATTCCCAGCCCTTCCTATGTGGTGACAATCTCTTATTAGAGTTTCTTCCATCTGTGCTACCAGCCATGACTGGCTTTTGCTAATAGAGGTATACAGGCACCTTCTGTGCCTTCTGTTTTAACTGTTTTAAACAATCTCCCCATACACACACATTAAATAAGCTTCACATACATGAGTTTTGTCCGTGATAAACGTGGCTTTTAAGTCCAAACCCCAAACCTATAGCTAGCTGCTCTGCACCAGGCTATATTAAGCCCATCTAAGCAAGACTTTTTCTAGTGAGCAGAAGGGGGAAAAGTCTCTGTGGCTGTTGTACTGTCAGCCTTCCTATCCAATTTAATTAGTTCTGTGAAGCTCCTTGACTAAATTTGCATATAATTTATTCTCCCCTCCCTTCCCCTGTTATGTGTGTTAATTATTTTCGTGCAGCACGCTTGGGGCTCGCAGGCTGAGCGGGATCTGGGCGAACATCCCCGCCTGCAGCAGGCGCTCACCCCAGGGAGGCGCGGCCGGGAAAGGCACCGGAGGGGGGATTCTGGATGACAAATCCAAACTCAGGCAAGCCTGAAAGGCAGGCATGGAGCAGTGGGAAACTGCTGGCAGTCCGTGTCTTTTATGAGTTTCTGCATGCATATACAGAGGTTGATGGAAAGTGGCTTTATGAAAACAGATTCTGCTGCTAGTTTAAGGGTCAATCCTGTGTCAATCCCTTCGGGATTCTAGGCTGGAGGTCACAGACAAGACTTTAAGAGAAATAAAACTGTAGCTCTATCTTAAAGTGGTTTTTAGGGGTGCTTATGGGGTGTGCCAAGTCATTGCCTGGGTGCAGCCTGTCACAGGAAGGAGCAGAGCTGTGCTGGGGACAGTGGTGCCAGACGTCACCACCAAAGACAGTGAGAGGGACAAAATCAGCTGCAGATTGCTGACTGATGCTCCTGTCATTGCTGTTGGGGCTGCTGGAGCAATAATACCCCTTCCTCAAAACCCAAGGGCTGAGGAGAAACCTACAGAAACCAGTTTTGTTTATTTGTTAGGTAAAGATACATGAAGTGAAAAGCTGACTGTTTTACACCCACGTGCAAAGCACACAGGTCAAAATCAGGACTGAGTTTCCCAAGCAATCCTCTCCTTTGGGAGGAGAAGGAGGGTGCTACTGCCTGGCCATGGGACAGGGACAGCAGAGAGCACAGGCTCCAGCTCACAAGTCCCCTGCTGCTCCTTTCATTGTGAGAAAGTGAAAAACTAAAAGCAAATTTAAAAATTCTGCCTACATACTGACAGAATAGCAAATATCCTTCCTCCCAGTTGATTGCAAAACCTAGGTTTATCTCTACCTTTCCCATTACATTTATTTATTTGCTTACAGGGACATGGAGGAATTCAGATCAGCACCCTCTTTCTCTCTGTGGTGGAGCCCTGGTTTGACAAGACAAGGAAGGAGACTGCTTACTGCTCTGCTGTGCATCCAAATGAAGATAGCAGCAATCTAGTTCTGCATGATAAGCATAAAAATCGGTCATTTTATGCTAGATCATCTCCTGTTGTGCAAGGTAAAATGGTTTCACATATCTGTATGCCAGAGGCAGAACCACTTAAACGCAGTCCAGAGGAATATTTCAGTATCCCCCCCAAGTAATGACATTACTAATAACTACCAACTAGCAGACTATCTTTGGCCAGTGGTTTCTACTAAATGTATCAGTGGAGAAACAGTTTGTGGAAGATATTGCATCTTGATTTTGTTATTAATCCATCTGTGCAGCAATGTTCTCCCTCCGCGGTGAATGTCAGCTATGGGAATTTTCAGAGTGGACAGAGGAAACACCACGTCTGGAAGGCACAGATTGCTGGCTAAATAAACCTTCCCCAGGAAAGCATTTGGATAATCATAGAATCATAGAAAGGCTTAAGTTGGAAGGGACATTAAAGATCATCTAGTCCCAATCTCCAATGGGAGCAGGGGAAGAGGAAAGGGAAAATCTGCTTCCAGACACAAAGAAAATTTAGTTTAAATACCTCAGCCAATGGAGAAGAGATTTTTAACATATGACATGAGTAAATGTTTCTTTTTTTTTTTTTTGAGTGCTTTGTTTACTGCATAATTTAAAGGAAACTTTTTTGTCACCCTTTGCTACGTAATTGAATTTTTATAGTGCTGCTAATAAAAATGTACATCAAATGTGACAATTATTATTCTTCAATAGATTTTTATATTATTTCAGTCAGAGAGAGATATGAGAAAACATTAAGGACAACTAAAGTTGTATTCTGAAATAATTTCCGTGATTTAGTACTTAAGATTGGTGAAATAGTTGGATGTCTTCACTACTTCTGTGAAGTAATTCTGGATTTTCAGAGAGTTGATATATTTTAACAATGGTAAAAGAGGGGCCAATCCTGCAGTCACTTTCAGGTAAAAATCCCATTTGTTTCCATGGGATTTTTGTCAGCTTGAGGAGACAGCTGCATCACGATGCATAAATGTATGTAAAAAAATGTCCGTTCCAGTATGTCATTTGTTTGAGTGTTGAAAACAGCATTATCCTTTCATGTCCCATAGAATGAGGCAGTAAATAATTTTTAAAGGGTTTGGAGTCACAGAAAAATACATTTGACCCTTTGTGCTTGAACCTGACCTCTTACCTAAGTCACTGCCTGGGTTTCTGGGGACATGCCCCAGAAAAAGCTGCAGAATTTCCTTGTGACCATGAATGAAACAACAGTGCAAATCTCTACAACTTGCCTTTATACTTCATGAGATATAAACTGATTGGGCTCAAAATACTTTTTTTATTGTCTTTGTTATTTGTAGGGAAAAAAATTGACACATTAAACATCTTACATTAGATTTATTAGGGACAGTAGATTCCAGCAGAAGCTTTTCTTTAAAGTATATCTATCCTTTGAAGAAGAAATGGCATTATTTCCGGAATGGAGAAAATGATGATTTAAATATGTTTTCGGATAATGGAACCACTTAGTTAATGAACAGTAATTTTCTGACTACCTCTGGAGGAATTAAGCTCATGGATTATATAATACATCTGTGAAAGCTTATCTGATCGCCCAGTAATTGTGACCTCATTGTGAGTTGTGCAATTAAGCATTAAGCTGCTATTTGGCACCACAATTAATTGTGTTTTACTTTCCTGATACGCTTGTTGACGACAGGGAGGGAAATTACTGATGGCAGCAGCGGGGCTGGAGGAGTGGCACAGCCTGGGCACCGTCCCCATGCAGCCCTGCAGGTGCCCCTCTCCAGCGTGGAGGAGATAATTAATCAGGCAAAGAGCTAATGACAGCGGGGGGACTCTCACACCACTGTGGAGGCTTTTGGGATGGGCACCAAAGCCCTTCTGCTCCCAAACCCATGTGCAATGCTGAAAGAGGTAGATGGGTTCAATATGTGAGGGAGGTTTTGCGGGGAAAATTTGAGGCTGTCTTTTGGATAGCGCTTTCCACATATAAGTGGTTGTCTGAAAACATGCAAGGCAACAGCACGTTAGAAAAATTTTTGGAGAATTGTGACAAAAATATAGATCTTAGTCAAGCTGAAGCTAGGTTTTGGGGGCATATTGAGAAAGATGAGAATGAGGTGAGCGAAAAAGCAATGCAAAAGTCAAATAACTCCTCACTTGGAAGGGTTCTTACACTTCTGACCCTCCAATGTGACAAAATCTTCTGGGGACCAAAAAGCCAGAACATGCATTCCTGGAGCCTCAGAGGATCGGGGATTTAGCAATTGTTCATGGCAGGAACCTATGTGGTCACAGCACTAATTGCACTGCAGGGGCTCACACATAGCTCTCCTCCAGAACAATTCATTTTAGGTGTCTTTGTTGACCAACTGGATTTTCTTGTCCTTCCCATTAAGGACTTGTGCTGTGCATTGCTCCCTGCCCTGGCAGTGCCATCCTGCCTGCTGCAGGACGTGGCTGAGCCTGTAAGACAGCTCTGAACTGATGAAGAGCCACAGGTCCCCATGCATTAATGTGCAAGGACCAGAATGTGCAACAGGATGGAAAAAAAGAGATTAATTTTTTGGTTATTTCCTGCTGAGAGAAGCAAGAAGCGTAAGTATCCACCGTGACTGATTTCATTAATGCAAGTAAGGAAGTATCAAAGGCTTTTTATTGTGGTGCAGTCATCCTTTCTCAATTAAACACAGTTCCTCTTGGACCTCCTCCTTGTTGGACTCTGCCATCTTTTGGGTAGTACATCAACAGTACGCCCTTTTCCGTTGTGATCTATTGTACCCATATATCTTCAGAGTGAGCTTTCTTTCTAATGATCTATTAGTGAAATGCATCATTTCAGTGAGGATGATGATGATGATATACTACTTCATGGATGATGCCACCCAAAGGAAAGAAAAGGTCAAACAACAAATTCAATAGAGTTATTGGATTAAAGTCAGGCAACACATCATCTCCAAGGCTGCTTTCCTAATGCCAAAGAGGATTGCTGATACAAGCAGTGCATTCTAGGGACCATTTCTTTTATGACTGTGCCTGAACTGACCCCTGAACATTAAGTGAAAGCAGTACTTTGTATCATCTCAGTTGAGGAAATACGAAAATATTTTTGCGTTTGAGACTATGCATATGACACGTTCAACATCAAGTCCCCAGGCACTGTGTCTCTTCTGTCTTGTGGCTAGTCTTCTGCCCTCTGGATGCACATTCCCAAATATTTCAGGCCTGTCTCTGCCTTGGCTAGCTCTGAAGCTGCATCTGTGTGGGTCCTGATCCCTTGGTTTACTGCAGTCATATAAGATGCTAGCAAATAAGCTTTTTTAGCAAGTCGAAATTACCAGTGTAGAATTATAGAATACCACCTACAAAACTCTTACTTTATTGTGATAATTTCCCTCATGAAGTCTGAAAATATATTTTACTCACTCTGCCTCTTTTCCACAGCATTCAAAAACCCTGCTATACTTAGGTTGAACCAAAAATATTTGCTGTACCCTAGAGTAAATTTTGAAAACATGATATAGATTTTTCTTGTCTCATGGATCTTATTTATTTTCTTGAAGGCCTAAAATTTTGCTATGGAAGGACACTGAGAGACACATAAATAATGTGCAGAGCTGTATCCCAAAATGGCTTAATTGTGAAATGCCCACAGAAATGTAAATGAAGCTTATGAGAGCACTAAGAGATTCATCTATCCATTCAAGGTCAATATATTGAGTAAGGTGCAATTTGCTAGCGGGGGGAGGGGTCTTCCAATGAATAATCTTGATTTTTAGAAAAAGGCTTTAGGCATGTCACTGCTTTCAAGTCCCCATATTTGCATTTGCTGATAATGATGAATGGTTTTGTAGTGCCAAGATGTGACATCTGACTGCTTGATTTTGCCATTTCATGTGTGAGACTGACATGCAATGCAGCTGCTCAGACAGTGGGAATGTGACCTGGCACTGGCCTTGGAAAATCAGAAAGGATGCTTTTGAAGCCAGTGGCAGTTCTGTGCTGTATGGACATTTCAAGAAGCTGAGGGTGGTTGGTGCCAGCAGCTAAACCCTTAACACTCAATTTTCCATACAGTGTGGCATGTACTAGCAGCTCTATCTTTACAAGGTGGTCGGACATCTCCCAGTTGGAAGCTGTGCGTGGGGAGTACTGTGGAATAAATTCAAAACAAAAGGCATGCATTTCATCTGTTTCACCAGGCTTTTTCCATTTGGGTTTGCTTTTTTTTCCCCATTATTTTCCATCATTAACACAAAAGACTGATTATTACTAGAGAAATTGTACAGTGGGTTCCCTGGAAATCTTTGCACTCCCAATTTTCTGCCACCCAGCCTAAGCCTAATAGAAACCCCATGGAAGTTTGGTGCTTTGTAGACTTTCTCCACGAGGTTGACAAGACTGTGATCACCACTTTGACCAACAGACATCAAAATTGCAGCTACCAAGCCTCATCTCACAGGTGGTGAGGTCTTTTCTAACCTTATCCTTTCTTCCCTTATCTTTCTTTTCCTAATACATTTTCCAAAGTGCTATTTTGATGCTTTTGTATTGTTATATTACTGTAGATAATAATAATCAAAATGGCTGCATACCTGCTTTCCATTGCAACCAAATTGTTCTAAAATTAACCCTACACATATATATTTGCAAACAATGATAATTCAGAGTCACTTCACTCTAATCTACTCCAAGGGATATAAGGAGGAACCCAGGTTCCTCTCACCTTTGCTAGGGGAGCTTGTAACAGGGAGAAAGTAGAGAAAATTTCATCCTGTATTCAGCTGGCTTCCTGAAAAATGCAACTCACTAATGGCCAGGAACAATTGTTTTGAGATCTTCAATTCTGGTGTTCTAGTCAGAGGTAGCAGACAGAGCACTGAATGGGAATGATAAGAAATTCATTACAACTCAGAGGGAAGTAGGAATGTGACACAGCAAAGTCACAGAAATTTGCCAGACACAGAATAATTCCTGCAGAAGAAGCTTAGAGCCTCTTTCAACACTTTTGCCAAATCCCATAATCTTCACGTCACTTTCTTCTGTTTTAAGAAATGTATGTTCAGGAATGCTACTGCTTCCTAACTGAAGCTGTTTCAAACAAGTAGAACTGCTTCAGAACAAATGTTCTTGGAAAGCATGATTTTTCTGGGCTGAGTTAAGGCATTTAGCAAGATAGAAAAATGAGAAGTCAGAAGGTTTTCTTGTTTTTAAAAGTTTGAGCAATTTTCTGGTAATAGCATGTCAAATTCAGCTTGTAAAATTACACAATTCCATTCAATGACAGCATTTTCAGCCATTCCAGGCTTGAGTGTAGTTAAAATAAAAGTGAAAACCAGTTTAGCATGGAGGTATATTTCCACAAATCACAGAGTTTGTCCTAGGAAGTATGGATCTACATGTTCACACCAGCAAAATCTGGTGTAAATGCAACTACAAAATGAGGACTGCAAATTTATGGATGTATGGATATTTAACAGAAGATCCTATAACGCAGGGAAGCAAACTCTGAGCGTGTCTGTAGTTTTCTGAGATGTGGATATATTATCTATTTCACTAAATGTTTTTTAGAACAGCCACAATACAGCCAATTAATACTTTAAGAGATCCAAACACACATCCCTATACTATACAGTTATAAAATAATTAAGAACACCTCTACTGCCGCTGGTTCTTCCACATTTTGGGTGTCATTTATTGTTGTTGTCTCTGCTCAAGGGCATTTCTAGTTCTGTTATTTTCAGCCTTTCATGCATAAAGACTTTGACTCCATGTATCAGGAGGTTTAAGATGGTTTTATTATATTTGGCTCCATGTTCCAGGCCCGAGGCTTAATGCCACATATATGCAGCCTGCTACAATGCTCCTTTACAGAGCTTTGGTGCAATTCTTAGTACATGCTTTCTTCTCAGTGCCTTGTACAAGAATGACCCTTATCACTGGTCACAGGGAGAGGGATAGAGAGAAAAACACCAGATGTGTGGCCTTGAGCAGGACACAGCTTAGAAAGATGTTTTTACAAAATCTTCTCTTTGAGAGAGAGATGTCTCTCCTGGGAACAAAATCTAGCAGGCCTGCAGAAACCCAGAAACCATCAAGATGACACACCTCAGTATGAAATACTTGTAGATATATTTTTATCAGTTTAACCATCTCTAACAGTGCAGCAACTCACTCTACATTGCCAGTGCCTCCCCATTCCAGAGCCCGTGAGATGCAGCATCAGCTCATTGCACCTGTAGCCTGATTTTGCAGTATGCCAAACTTTCTCTTTAAAAATAAATAAATAAAAGGAAGGAAGAAGTGTCATCTTGTCCCTAATGGTATTTGCGTCATTTTGCAGCTGTGTTGATTTTTAAGTGAGCAGCCAGTGATTTTTGAGTTAGCTAGGTGAAGTGGAAAAAGAATGGTGGATTCAGCAGTCTTTTGTCACTTTTGGACCTGAATTTTCCTGATGTCTGTGTGAGTGTTGGCTGTCCCTGTTGGTAGTGAAAAATATATTCCAGTTCAGGCCCTGCTGCAAGAAAAAATCTGGGCCATTTAGTTTCACATCATTTCCCCTCAATTCCCCTTTATAATGAGTGTTAATAAATAACTTGGGAAAAAGGGTTCATGATCTTTTATCACTCAAATGTGCAACAATGAAAATTAAAATGGAGGAGAAACCAATAAAAAGCCTAATACCCCATAAACATTCTTTAGCTGAAACAATGTATAATAGGAAATAGAAGCAGCTCTTAATGGGAAGATTTGGAGGTTTGAGACCAGTCTTGATTAGGCTTTTTTGCCCTAATTTGTTGTACAGCTTATAACATTTCTTTCAAGGCAGAATAATATAGGTCAATAGTTGACTTAAAAATCTTTAAGAACTGGGATGATTAGTGATTGAGCAAGAGCCATTAGCCAGTGCACAAACTCGTGCTCTTTCAGACATGAGCTTGTCTTTGGGCAAGGAGCATAAATCTAAAGCTTCAAACTCCATTGTTTGCATAAATAGATCAATACTCAGCTCTACCAAGGGATGCATTGATTTGGTCAAAAGTAAGGAGGGACTGAGGGTTGCAGGCTCTTTTTTGATCTGGTTTCCTCTAGGAAATTATGTTTATCATACTGTGTGTGCCTGCCTCCCTGATGGCTCTGCTACCCAATTTTAACTAGATTTTAGACAGATTTCAGCCAATGTGGAGGATATTAAAGATATTGAGGTCTGACAATTACTGTGAAAACAAGAGGTGTAGTTTGGAAGCATGAGTGAGAATACCAGGTACTACCTGCTTGCACCAGCAAAGACTTCTCCAAAGCTCTTGGGGCACATTTTCTGGTTTGTCCATCCACGGGCAGCTGCTCACAGCCCTTGTTTGGATTCAGCTCAGGCCATTGCTCAGCCTAAGTTTTTATTTCATGCAATAATGAGCATGAGAAGTTGACTGTCCAGGGTCCTAACAACCCTTTTGTAATCCAGGGAGAAAACTCCCTTTTCCTGGCCTGTCTTGCTCATTTTGGGTGTAAGCAACTTGGGAAGAAATCAAAGGTTTCCAGTTACAGTATTAGGGCCAAGGAACTCCATACTGGCTGAAGTGTCTGGACGCCATGGAAATATGGATGATGTGTGCTCATGTACTCTCCTGTTTCCTCATGCCCTTCACTTCCAAGAAGAAAGGAAACTCCACCTCTTTACCTCACATAATCCCAGAGCAGAGGGCATTTCTCCAGGTCTGGCCAAAATGCAAAATGAAATAGGTAACCATAATTCTATCCCTTCACTGTCCCAGCTTTCCCAGTATTTTAACTTTCCAACAAGGAGATGACTTACTTGAGCTGAAGCTTTGGCAAGCAGTGACTTCCCATGAGCTGTTTTTTCCTGCAAACCATCAAACCATGAGCTTTTGGACAGAGGAAAATATATACACAGGACAAAGGAAAATATGTAAGGTGGTGCAATTGGCTTTTTAGGACCATTTAAAGGCAGCACCCAGGTGGAAGAAAGGTGTGGGGGATGATAAAGTGTAACTTTTTTTGTTAATAATCGCACACAGATTCCGCAATCTTCCTCCTGCAGTTTCTCTCATTAAATCTGAAATCAGGCAAAAAGATTTTGATGTTGCTTTTATCTGCACATGGTAAGCTTCCCCTCTTCCACATTACTGCAGTAGGAAAGGCAGTGGGAAGAGGCAGCTCAGATCCGTGCTGGAGCACATCTCTTGCCCTGCATACTGGGGTGGGAGGCAGGAAGATGCTCACAATTAGCAATGAACATTATCATCAGGCAAGTGATTTATAAATATTCCATGAAACAGGGCCCTGGATTGCACAAGCAACAGCAAATATTGTAGCAGATTTATTAGTGGAGCATGAAACATTTATATTTCTCAGATGACAGGACAGATGATGACTGTATTATGCTAGCAGGCAGGATGAACCTCATTCGAAAAGCTCCTCGTAGGTGATGGGTGGATATGACAGCAAGATGAATTAAGGTCTTTGAGCATCAAGATGGTGTGATAGACTCTGGGAATTGAAAACTAAACACCAGTGGTATCCTTCAGAAAGCTGAGCTGAGCTTTCTTTGTGTAAGTCGAGGTACAGCCTTGATAATTGTGTTGCCCCAGTGACATTGGCTGGGATTGAATTTTCCTGTCATCTTTTAGTGGGGTGGTTTACCAGAATAAATGTTTAGTGCTTCAAATTAGGGTTATAGTTAGGAAGAGATTGAGAGAAACTGGTGTTCCCCAGAGATCTGGACTACAAAAAAGAACTACCTTTAAGGGGTTTTGAGACAGTGACAACTTCCTTTTCTACTGTTCATTAAATTCTTTACACCCCAAACATGTCAAAGAGCTGGACTGTGGTAGCTTCTGTACAAAAAGCTGATGGAGGAGAATTGCTGAATAAGATCTGACTTGGAGCTGCAGTCCAGGTAGCACTAAAAGAGTAAGTAATTATAGAAAATATGTCACTTAAACAGTCAAGGTCTTTGGAGTTACTGGTGCTTAATTACACCACGTCAGTTCTCAGAGGAAAGGAAAAGGCCATGGAGTAGAATCAAACAGGACTTTCCCCTCAGCCATCAACTGCTCAGAGGGAGAGACTGACATCTTTATCTCTTCTGCACCTTTTATCCCCTTCTAGATTTTGCCATTTTGAGCTGACACCTTTCGTGATATAAGCACATTTCCAGATGACAGATCTTTCTATCTTTCACTCTGTTACCACGTTTAAATACATTTCCTTGAAGCAGACTAGTATGTGAATGAATTTCATGACTCCTTTCAAATGTATATGCAGGTGGATCAAAACTGTGCTTGAGATGGCAGCTAGTCTGACTTATATCCTGGGAATGTGTCCCCTGTGAAACTTCACTCTATACATCAAGATCATCTACCTTTCACACTCAAATACTTTGAACTCAGCCACATCCTGACAAATTGCAATGGTCTCCTTCCCACAGAGAAGGGAGGAGGTTGTACACCTAGATGCACTTTTTTTTCCCTCAAACATTAAACAAGTTTTGTCTTTTTTTATAGTGAAATATATATTATTATTTCCAAATTACTTTCCAAAATAAAGGAAAAAAATCTAAAGCCAAAACCAGATGTTTTCCTTGGTTTTTGCAGGTATTTAATATTGTACATATAGTTTTTTTAGTCAGGATTGGACTAATTCATGCCAGTGTCTGACCTTCTTTCCATTTCACTGAAGAATGTTATACACTATAGTTAGCCAACTCAAATTTGTCTAGTTCCACTGAGATACTCATTTATCTCCCCTCCTAGAAGCCACAGTCATTCATAACCAACACTAAAGGATTGTATCTTCATTTTGCCAGTTATCTGATCTTCATGATGAATATTCTTATTGCTGGGAGACTTGAGGAGATAATGGGAAATCTGCAGGACTTGAGCAGACTCCCTATCCTTTACCAGTACTGTGCAGCAGCTGTGTTGGCTGCAAGCAAGCTGTGAGCCCTTGAGATTTAGCCTATTTCAATTTTCAGACTTGTTGGCTCCAGCTACAAGCACTGCTGAACTAGTAGGAGAAAAAATATATTGGTAAATGTTAGAAAAATCTGTGCTCCAGTTTAAGAATGGGAATAAGGTTTGGTCTCAACAAGCTTGTGTTAGCCAAAAAAAAAAAAAAAATCATGCTGTTGCATACTTCAGACTTTTCTAATCTACAACTTAAAATAATTGGCTCACCACTGAGAGGTCATGCAGACAAGGCTGTCCCTTGGCACAGAGCTTCTCCCTGCCATGGCTGCTGTCCTGGAGCACCTTGGGCATTCTGCAGTGTCCTCCACCTGGAGTCTGTCCCCATTTCTCTGGCAGACCACTGCAAGGATTCCTGAACAGAGCTGGAGTTTTCCTGAGGAGAAATTGGGCTTTTGCAACTTTGCAACTACAAGCAGGAAATACTTCCCCTCCTTAAGCAAACCTGGAATTTCTGGCACAGAACAACAATATTTCTTGGGTTTTATTTTAGGTGTATTATGGCACCTGTGGCCTCATCCTGTTGTTTTGAGCCTCTGCCCTCCCTCCTCATTCAAGACATGAGGATTCCATGCTGTCATGCTTGTCCTACATTTCTTAGTCAACTTAAAGTTTGTAGGAAGAAATAATTTCTTTTCATTTCGAACAGTTGGGAGAACTGGAAGAAAAGCAATTAACTTTTGGTGTTCAGTTCTCTGTGGAGAGTTTGGCATTCTGAGTAATGCTTATGGATTTATTTATGTGGCTAAATTCATCCTCCTGGACAATGGATGCAATCCTGATTTCAGTTACTTTTTCAGAAAGATGTAAAATAATTTTGTGTGCTTTTGAGGAGTATTTAAACAGTTGGATGAAAGGGCACTCATGGCTACAATGGGTTTGCTGTATTGCTAGAATCTGCTAGTGCAGGATGCTCCATGCAGTCTGAATTGCCCTTTGTGCCCAGCACAATCAATTCCCTATTTATTTGCTCATACCATGAAATCTGGGACTAGAAGTTACATGTTTGGCCACAAGTAGGTCTCAAAGGAGTTTGGATGTCAGAGCAGAATGGGCTTTCATTGCGTAATGGAGAGGAAAAAGGGAATGAAGTCCTAAAAAGGTATTTTATGAAATTCTTCCCATGAACATTGTGTTATTAGAGTAGCTAGTGAGTTAAAACAACATTTGAAATCCCAACAAGCCAAGAAACATCATAAAACTGCAAGGAGCAGGCTAAACAGCACAGAGCACACAAACATTGTAAATTAAGACAAAGCAAATGACTGTAAATGCCAGCAGTCCCTAAAACATTAGGGACTAATTTCTAACAAACCATTAGCTGCACAGGGAATTGTCAAACATTATTAAATATAATCTGCTGCATCTGCTTTATTATAGAATTCATTTGGCACATATGCTATTTATGCTGTACACTACTTTTTTTTTGCTATGTGTAGTGTATTTTTCTTTAAGCCTTACATGTCACCCCAGCATAGTACAGCAAGTGTATTTGGATTTATTCCTGCTGCAGGAACTCTATTTGTGTGTTCACATTCACACTTGTATGTGAACCAGTTTCCCTCCTGCCACAAGCAGCTGCACATGAATGTTTCTGCAGTACAACAGCATCCAGCCCCCAGTAAGTGCTCTTTCAGCTGCCTAATGCCATGAATGCATGTGTGGAAAACATGGTTTGCTGTCTCTGCAGGAATACTGTTGCCATCAATATCATTGTGTCATTAATATTTAAATGGGTCCATGCTCTGAATTATACTGGGGTTTTTTTTTGAGCTAGTATTCAAGGAGTAGGTGATATCCTGTAAGCATTGCTATCAACCACATCAGCCAGCCAATGCTGTAATCTTGATCAGAAATAATAATGTCATCCATAATGCTGTAAAGATTTATTAGTTGTGACAGATCTATACATTAGCAAATCACTACATGGCCCTGAATGCCACGTAAACAGAGCCAGGCTCATAAGGAATAGTGCAACCTTTTGGGAAACCTATTAAGGACTATTTCACACAGGAAAAATTTGCTCAGAAAGTAATCCAGATGTTTGTGTGTGTTTGTGTGAATGCATGAGTGATGGATGGCTGTCTGTCCACTCCTCTCAGGTCAGGGTGGGGCATGGCTGGTAAACCAGAATGGGCACAGTAAGTGTTTTCTGGTGCAGCTCTGGTTCGTGCTCTGCTGTAGCTTGAATTTGTTCTGATTTGATTTCACCTTTTCTTCTACAAAACTTCAGGCTAACTCACATTGTACTGTTTTGGGAAGATGTTCCAGTTAGGACTACTTTTCAGCTTAATTTGACTCCTCCACTACAATTTTTTGTAGTGTTCATTCCTATGTTGGCAGTAAGGTGATCTTTCCTGACATTCATTTTCATGGCTTTTACCCATTGGATGTACAACTCATAAAATCAGACTTTTGTCATAATAAAGTTTTAAAAATGTGATTACACTAATGAAAAATGCAGGATTACATTATCCATTCATGCTTATCTCTTTCTCTAGATGATCCCTAGACACTGGCCTTCACTTGCCAAAGTTTCAAATAAGCTTCATACTCTTTTCCTCAAGCTCAGAATGAGCTCACTGTGAATATCCACCAACATTTATCCCTTTCCCATACCCTACATGGATCAGTGTCTGTCTGAGAGCCATCATAATCCTTGAGTGTATGACTGTGCTGGAGGAATAAGGTAGAATAGAGGGTTTATCCCTGGACTTTTCATTTTTAGTCACTAGGCTGGTGCCAGGATAGGGAAGTCTCAAATTATCAGCTACCAATTTTTGAACAACTGATTTTTGTATGGTCTTCAGGTCTTCAGTGAGTACCAACCTTTGTCAAGCCTTCACACAGGGAGTGGGAAAATAAAAGAGCCAAGGACCATCTAGTGATCTTATTTATCAAAGATTCAAAAAATTCATTTTGACTAATTTCATACTTTGGAGAGAAGAAGAAGCAATTCCTGTTCACCTATGTTCTGTTTTGTCTTTTAAAATACTGTAAAAGGTTTTTAAAAAAAAAGGCCAACTTAGATATGTGTGAAGAACACTGAAATACTCTTCCTTCATTTTTTGAACGTGAGTTTAATAAGATCTTTGAGATTTTGGTTTGGACTTGAGCTGAGACAGAAGGCGAAGTATTTAATCCTCCATGCTCTGCAGAGTGGGGGATCTGTTTTCTTCCTGCAGAAAGTTTCATTGGCAAGGTCATCACTCTCTTGATGGTCTATTGACCCAGGCTGACCATGTCCTGGACAGCTTGAAAGATACAACAAGATCAGATGAACAGGTTTTCAGCCTACTCTTTCTTCTGAAACATGCAATTTATGGAGCTTTAATGGATAATATGTTAGGAAAATATTTTTTTGCAGTGCTCATAGGTATTGAGCCCCTGATGTTATTAAAGGAAAGTATTAAGTTATGAATTGCACCCCTGAGGCAAAATCCAAGCATTAAAATCCTCTTTTTAAATATAAGAAAGTGAGAGTGGGGTTGTTTGTGTAAGGACATCTGTCTGTCAGTGATGCAGCTGAGGATTGAATCTTGTCTCCTGCTCACACTCCAGGCACAGCTCTGCCTTTTCTACCTGTTTCAAACACAGACAGCATCTCCTCAGGGTTTGGGAATCTCAATTGATGCCACATGCAACAATTGACAAATTTCCTACTTGGCAGTGGAATATGAGAATACAGAGGAGTGCTGAATATCTTCAGCACCTTTATTAACTCTGTATTAAAATATATAAAGAGTTGTCAAATTGTATCTACAGGTAATTCTAATTGAGATAAGAAGATTTTTTTTCCAGAGGATTTAACTACCTAAAACACTGGGATATTAGGAAAAATGGTCATGAAGATAATGAAATGAGACCAAAGCCGAAATTTTGTCCCAATATTGTGACTGGACAGAGACCATGCTAATTTATGCAACAGGCATAAGTTGAAACAGACTAAATTCAGCCTGGACATGGGAATATAACATGGGGGAGAGCAAAATACAGCAACAGATTACCTGAAGAGGCTGTGCTGTCCTTGGAGGTTTTCAATGCATGACTAGATAAAACCCTGAGCTGTCCCATTATCCTATGGAAATGAGACTCACTTCAACCAAGAGGCCAACCTGGGACACAGAGGTGTGGTTTTTTTCAACAGGAGAGTGAGGATGTGCTGGGAATTATTCAGCAACTTCACAACAGAGCTAGGATGCAAATAAAGAAACTATGACTTGGACTTTGCTTATCAGCTTGTCAATATTACGAGCCAACCTTCATTTTCCCTCCAGAGACACTTCAGGCCAAAGAAAACCTTTGTGCTTTGCTTTGTCAGTCTTTCCCCTCCCCTTGTGAAAAGCCAAGAGAGCAGGATGTGAGGTGTGCTCTGAATTAGGAGAGGGTGCTCATATAGAGCAGCATACAACCTTCTACATACATTCTTCTATACCAGGCTTTTGTGCACTGCTTCCAAGCACTGCTCCCTCTGCCAGCAGGGCGAGACTGAATACTGTACCAATATCCCCCACGTGGCAGCCTCTGTGGCTGGACTATCAAATCAGTCAGTGACATACCACCAGTGGAAAAGTCATCAATCTGTCTCCATAGTGACACATCTCCCACCGAGAAACTCTGGGCAAGGCACTGTCAAGAATCAAAGGTTAAAAAAGGTGGGGTTTTATGCTGCAGTTGCTGTTTATGTTTGCTTTTTATGGCTTTTTTTTTTTTTTTTCGGTGCTGGTTTGTGGTTTTGTTTTAATTTTATTTCTCAAACAGGTCTTGCTGTCACATATGCTTAGATTATTATTTTGCTCTTTTGTGCACTGGTTCATAGAACTGTAGAATCATAGATGGTTTGGGTTGGAAGGGAAATTAAAGATCATCCAGTTCCAAATCCTCAGCCATGGACAGGGACACCTTCCACCAAACCAGATTGCTCCAAGCCCCATCCAGCCTGGCCTTGAACACTCCCAGGGATGGGACATCCACAGCTTCACTGGAAAACCTGTGCCACTGCCTCACCACCCTGACAGTAAAGAATTTCTTCCATATAACCAACTGAAAAATCCTCTCTTTCAGTTTATAGCCATTAGCCCTTGTTCCTCTTGTAAAATATCTCTGGAAACAGATAATGGGTTAGGACCAAAAAAGAAAACCTTTAAAGCCTGGATCCAAGGTAAAGAAATGGTACTTACACATTCCCATAATGGGGTTACTTCATGAGAAATCCCCCAGCTCCAAACTCCCAGGAGAGCTGTGTGTAGCCAGGGTTGAAATTGAGATCTGAGTTCTTCACTCTGAGCTCACCTCTAATTATTAACAACCCTTTTCTGGATTAATAAACACACCAGTTCAGGAATCTTGTTCTCATTTTACTTATTTTCTGACCTGTCCATTTTAGCACATAACTTGAAAAAAAAAAATCTAGTTTTACTTATTGTAGTATTTGGAAGTTCTGAAAAATTGCCTGCCACTAGAGGTTATTCAAATTCTGGTCTTGATGTATTAGCCTAGACAGTTTTAAAGCCATATCTACAGCGAGTAGTTAGCCATACTGCTGAACAGACATTTTTTTAAATGAACTACAAAGAATAGTCTATTGTGGTTAGCTTATTTTATTTACAGCATTTCACATGGTGTGAACATTAAAAATTTACAGAGTAATATTGATTTGCAGCTTCATCAAACCATTTCTACCCAAACTACAGACCCAAACTGTTTCAGGAAAGATGCCTTATTCAAATGGTTATTTGTGCTGCTCTGAAGGCTGCGCTCTGCCAGACAGCCATAAATTCATCTCCTGGCAGAGAGTTAAAGAGGAGGCTCAGAAAGTAAATAATTGCCAGGAAGCATCAGGAAAGGAGTCTGCTGGTGCATGTGGGAGAGGAGGAGGAAACTGGTGTGGCTGGGAAGGGTTTAATAAATGAGTTTTCAGTAGGTCCCCCAGCCTGCAGGGACACAGGGTGGCACTGTTGTCAGCCACATGGCTGGCTCCAAAGCATCTCCCGTTCTCAGCTGGTGAAAAAGAATTTTTGTCATTTCTGTCACTCTCCAGGTTAAAAAAAAAGCTAACAAATTTGAATAGACCAGAAAACCAAATGTTGCTGGGTAAATGGCACACAGTTTTTTGCACTGACACTTCTGCCTGACAATTGAATCACAAAATAGGAAAAGGGAAAAAAACAAACAACAAAAACCTTCTAAAAATCCAGAAAGCCAGAGAAATCCAAGTAACAAACAAAAAAAATCCCACAAAAGCAAAAATGTGTGTGATGGAAATAAAGATGCCCTTCGCAACTCAATTAATGGGAACTTAATTAAGTGTAAAATTTATGAAAGACATAGGAAACATGATCTTTTATCCCATTAGGAGAAAACTGGGCTGCTTCAAGTCTGTGGGAGAGCTAGGTGAGATTTGTATGTAAAAAGATACGTCTCCATCAGGAAAGATATATTGAAAACATCTGGTGAAGCTCTTTGGCCAGTAATCTGTATATCTTGAAAAATTATATGTAGAATGCTTTTGGTCCCCTTTGTACAAAACAGGTAGAATTAAATTGTATTTCATGTGAATGAAATAAACTGGGCTATCCAGCTTTCAGTCCCTCTGCTCACAAGTTCTGCTCATGCTTTGGAACTAAACATCCAGAATTTCAAAAGAAATTGAAGTGGCAGGATGACCAGACTTCACTTGTCAAGACAAAGAAGATGAAGTTCTAGATATTTTGGAAGTACTAATCTAATTCTGCTGCTGCTAGCCTAAGTGGTTTTTTGTTTGTTTGTGTTTTTTTTCTGTTTGTTTTGTTTTGTTTGGGTTTTTTTCACACTGCTATAAACCAAACAATTTTACAGTGAAACTTTCAACTTTCAGGTATAATTTACCAAGGTAAATTATAGCAGAATTGAATTAATCTTATTTAACTCACTGCTCATACTAATTTAGCAGCATAGTAGGGACCAGAGCTACAGTTGGTTCATTTGAAAGCATCCAGAGCAGAAGAGATGAAAAAATGAAGATAGGATTTGGTAGCTCAGTCTAATACTTCTGAAAAAAAGCACAAGAAAAGAAAATCTGGTAAGAGCAGACAAAACTTTGCTTGAAGTCTGTGGGTCAAATTCAACAAAGACCTGGATGACTGTGCAAGTTACACAGCATCTGTGAGGGGGTGAAGAGAGATTTCCGAGTAATTTGCAGGAATCTGAATGCATGGATTTCCCATTGGAAGGACAAGTAGCAACAAGAACAGACAAAAGAGAGTGTCTGATCTCTGTGGCATCACCTCCCGTTCACGTAGGCTGCCTGTGGGGGGCTGCTCCTGCCCTGGGAGGGAGGCACATCGTGGAGGGGCTCTGTAAGGAAGGCAACAAGCAGGAGAACATGTTAGTGCTGATTAACAGCAGTCTGTGGCTCTGTTTCGAGGCCCTTGTCCACTGTCTAAATTAGTCATGTGTGTTATTCAGCAGCTTGTGGTCAGATCTGAAGACACTTAGGCTCTTCAAGTAAATATAGATGACTGAGTCCATCTGTATAATCCATTACCTTCCCCAGCTTAATCTTTTAAGTCTCTGGTAATTTTTTTTTCATTGGCAAAGTAACTCCAGCACCCACAGTTTTGCTCTAGGGGATATATATATAAGGAAGGAAAATTGTTCCTGAGAACACAGAATTGCTTTGGTCTATAAAATGGGGCATCCCAGGAAGGATTTATTATTTGTAATGGTCTTATAAGTGATAGTGAGATAAAAGCAATGTGAGATTTGAAACAACAGGAGTGTTTTAGGGAGAGATTTGAGTGACAAGAGACAGTGAAAATACCTTCCTTCCCTTTGCCGGGATTCAGTGTCTTCATTGAATCAAAAAAGGATTTACACTGGGGAGAAGAAGGAAAGGAAAGGAAGGGAAAGGAAAGGAAATTTCAGGAAAGGAAAGGAAAATTCTGGAAAGTTCAGGAAAGTTCAGGAGAGGAAAGTTCAGGAAAGGGAAGTTCAGGAAGCTCAGGGAAGTTCAGGGAAGGGAAAGGGAAAGGGAAAGGGAAAGGGAAATGGAAAAGGGAAAGGGAAAGGGAAAGGGAAAGGGAAAGGGAAAGGGAAACATTTGCTCATAATCTAGTTAACTGCTGTCAAAATTAATGGCAAAGATCTTGTTCAACTTTATTAAGCAGAATCAACCTTCCTAGTGAGAGTATGCTGTGGACCTGGGGCTTGCCTGCAATCCCACTTCCAAAGACGTAAAGTGGGGCTGTTTAATGAAAATGCAGGTCATATCACTGGGAAAATTATGCAGGAGGGAGTTGCATCTCTTCCTAATTCAAATTCTTTATCTTTTACAAAGATCTGTCTTAATTGTACGGTTCTTTGCTACCTTGTCATACAAACTGCTAAAGGAGGGAGGGGGAGGAAGACAGTTCATTCTATAGAAGTAGGTCCACTGGAGAAGTATTTAGGTTTTATAAATAGGTCTATAAATAATACATTTCTATTTCTGCTGGTTTTATTGCTATTGATATGCAATATAGTCCTCTGGGCTTAAATCTGCAGATATCTTTTATTACTAGAGGTTGTTACCATGTTGCATTGTACAAATAGCACACTGCATTCACCTCGGCAAATGTTTATTTTTGCATGCCTCAGTGCCTGCCTTGAAACAGCAGTGCATTGGGTGTTATCCATCTCTTCTACCTGTCCTTAGATTTTGCTAAGTGCATACTTTTATGGATCAGTTGAAAAGCCCCAATCACTCTGTAATTTAAGATTTTATGGCTGAATGCTGGATGTCATCTTAATAAGTGTGGTGGTGTGTGTGTGTGTGTCAGGAGGTATAAAAGGAAATCATGCTTTGTTTCTGTGATGGATTTCTGTGACTATTTCATGATACTGTCTGTACTTTTCTAATTGAATAAGGATTATTTTGGAATGAGGAAATCTATAGCTGCTGAATAAGATTCAATCAGTGCAATTAAAATGTTAACCAAGATTGCTGTTAAAGATGCAATCCACTTTTTCTCATTGTGCATACAAAGAGCTGAGGTGGGTGGGTGGTCAGCTGCTGGGTTTTATTCTCTTCCAGCTTACAGCACAGCACACCACTAAGTCTGCAATAATTACCTTTTTGAAACTTGTTTTAATGCTTGTTATATATGTCAAATCACCAAATGAGACCCAAGGCTGCTTGCCTGCTGCTGTGTAACTACCCAGCAAAAACCTGCAGCCTCCCCTAAGATATTTATGTGCTGGTTTCTGAAGTTTGCCATGTGCTGCCTAATATATGCACAAAGAGCCATGCTGCAAAATTGCTCTGAACCTACAGAGCTTGGATGCTTGTGGGGCAGAAAAATCATGCTCTGTGTTCCCCCAGGTGCTGAGTCTGGGCCAGGTGGAAGTTGGGGTGCAAACCTGTGCATTGGCATCCCAAGCTATTGTGGCATCACAGAAACAGAGAGCAAGGCTGTGGTTGAGTCCAGCTCTCCCAAATCTATCTAGTGCACGTGTCTGGAAGGTGATGGAAACCAAAGAGATGTGCCAATGCAGGCCATGAAGCCCTGGGACTACACCACCACTTCCAGGCAGGGTCTAATGAAATGAAAAGTGCTTCCCATCTCCCTTGTCATCACCTCTGTCACATCATCCTGCAGAGGTCAACCCCTCACTCACAGAAAGGCTTTCTCCTAAAATGTATTAACCTCACCTCTCTCATGTCAGTACTCTAATTGAGACTTAATGTATTTACCTATGCTTTTGTCACCCTCCCTCCCACTCCCCTTTAATTGGTTGTGTTGGATTAGCATCCATAAGCACGGTGGCCTTTCCTGCACATGTCAGATGGGCAGAGCTCTGTCAGTGAGACCTATCATTTAACCACTGGTGTTCTGGATCATTAGCAGAGTGTCACAGTTTCACCCTCCATTCTGGTGCTTTCCCTTAAGTAGATTTCCCCGCATAAGTCTCATTTTCAAAATGATGCCTTAAGTGCACATGTTAATTGCGAGATTTAATTATATGGTGGAGAAGTTGTGAATTTTCCTTCTAATTAACAAGGGAAAACTTGGCACAGGAGAAAGGGTATAATGGGGAAACGCCTTTTGCATTCCATCATGAACAATTCCTGCACACAGTGTGTGCTCCGGATCATTGGCTTCCCTGGGTGAGGATGGATCAGTTGCAGGTGAGGGCCAAATTGTCCACAGACAGGTACCTGCATGGAAAGCAGTGGTGTCAGACGTGGAGGTGAGCAGAGCTTTGGGACTACAAAAGAGAAATATCCAGAGAGTTTCAGGGAGCTTCTTTTCACAGGCATGTTGACCTGAAGCAAGCAGGGTGAGGACAAATCAATTTTACACTGAGGTTTCTTTCCAAATTGCCATCTAGAGATTCAGTTCATATTCATATCCAGGCTTCAGGAACTACATTGCAGCATTAGAGGGAATTAGAGACTCAGACAAAAAGATGCTCCACCCATATGATGAGACTCTATTTCTATTTCCACAGATCTGCCTGCCTCCTAATGTGCTTTTCCAAGGTGGGACAACCTCTTTTCTCTCATTGTCTTTTTTTTTTTTTTTAAATTTAATTTAATTTTATTTTATCCTATTTTTTTTCTTGTTCCAGTAGCCAGTTGAAATATTTAGCCTTTCTGTTAACTCTCCTTTCTCTTTCCTTTCCCCAGGGCAGACTCTCAGAGAAGCTGTTCTGGCTGGGAGAATGAGCAGAGCCAATGTCAGTCTCAGTGAATGGGAATGAAAGAATGTGAGGTGGTTAATGCCTTCTTTTGGGTAAGGCTCTCTCCTCTCTCACAAGCCCATCCTAATCAAGCTGAAGGGGTACAAAGGGTTCACATCAAGACTACCTCTCCCCTCTGCCTATTGCTTGTTCTCCCTTCCTTTAACCTTTGTCATTGCATTATGTCATGGGTTTTTATTTACCTTAATTGCCTCTGGTGGTGAATGGCTGATGTCCTCAGGCTTTTGAAGCACTCAGCTCTTCCCAGCAGCCTTGGATCCTTACGCCCATGTCACTCCTCCCAGGGCTCCCATATCCCACTTGTCACTAGAAGAGTCTTCTAGGGCCTGGCAATCACCTTTCAGTGAAGGAAGAGGGCTGCTGGGAATTTCTGGGAGACGAGGTAGCAGGAGGGTTGTGGCAGCAGCCTACAGCTCTTTTGCAGAAGCTCAGTGTGATGGAATTCATCTTGTGTAATTTTGGAGACCCCATACAAGTAGAAACTGCCATATTTCAGGATTTCCAGATAAGTGGTTTGAACACAACTGAAAACTCACTTTTCTATAAAGTAGGAATATTTTATTTTTGTTTTGTGTTTGTTTTAAATCAGAAATTGCATTGTAATGCATAATGCAACATCCCTCATAAAACTAGCATTTGAATCTTTGATTTTGACCTGATCTAAAACATTTGGATTTTTTCCTCTGGCCTTTTGATGAATTCAACACACTCCTAGGGAAAGTCCTGAGAGCAGTGGTGCATTCTTTTAATTCATCATGCAGTCACCTTATCTGACATTAGAATTTCATGTGCTTTTTCTTTAAGGTGCACTGCTCAGATACATAATTCTGTACTCTCAGACTTCAGATAATGAATAATCATTTTCACGGATCAACCTAATTGGGTAGCTGAGAGCATTGCCTACAACAGAGTGAAAAAGTGTGTGTATTCACAGCTAGACAACTGTTCATTAGGGGCCTGACCTTGGAGCCATTATTCACACTGATGGTACTCTCTTATAGGAGATACTCCTATTGTCTTCAGCACGCATATTACTACATAAAATATCATCTGCCAATGTTATGACTTCCTTAACATCCCAATATTTTCTACCTACAATGACACCTGGTGTAAATTATGCAAGCAAATTTTCGATGGGAAGGCAGCGCTGGCAGCGGTGCTGCGCATTTCATCGCATCTGTAGGAAAAATCCCTCCTGATGCAGCAAGCCCATTCCCACCCTAGAGCTGAGATAATCATAACTGGCCTTGGGTATTCTCCCAGTCTGTTGCTGTGTGATTTAAAGTTTGTTTACTTTAACTCTCTTGAGGAAACCTGTCTGACCTTGTGCTGCAGAAGGAAATGGCCCTGACCACACTGCAGCTGCCGGGGCAGGTACCAGCAGCTGGGGGCCCGTTAACATATTAAAATGCACTAATGCAATTGCAAGCAGTTGTTTCACCAGTCCCTCAGGGATGAATGCATTTGAATTGCAGATTCTTGTTTTCTTCTCTGGGTCTCTCTGTGTTTTTCTTGTTCATTTTTCCTGTTCTCATCCAGGACATCTAAGTCCCTCTCTGACCCAGCCTGGTGAGTCTGAGTGCTGTGTGTGTCCTGCACACTGGCCACATGCCACACAATCCTGACCACATGCAAACCTCTGGAAAGGGATGGTTGGGAGCAAGCTGGTGCTTCCAGGCCAGTTCATGCACTCATTTGTGCCCTTTCCTATGGGAATTGATAGGGAATGGGCTGCATTATTGGGTCACCTCCTTCCTTGCTGTGTTGGAGGTTAGTCACTCTTCTGTTGCATCAGAGAACAAAAAAAAGCTGTTTATAACCAGACACCCATGTAGCAGATCATCACATCATTTTTTTTATTTCCCAGTGAATCCTTTCAATGACAGAAGGAGTGCTGGAGGCTCCTTTCTTACAGAGCATACCAAGGTGAGAGGTCGGTCTAACATGGAAGAAGAAGTTGTGTTTCAGAGATAGATAATCTTTTGAAGGCTTGGGATATTCAGGTTTTCTCTTCATTTTGCCACAGACTGCCTGCAGGACCTTAAATAAATCATTGATCTCCTGCCCTGCCTTAGTGCCATATGACATCCTTGAGACCTGTATGCCCTGACAGAATATTTCCTCCCCTATCACTGCTCTGTCTTGCCCTTTTCCATGGTTCAGCCCAGCTAGAAATGAAGCAATTGCATGCCCACTCCCTTCCTCTCCAGTTACATAGAGAGAAGAATCTAAAAAAGATAAAATGTAGGCTGAGATTTATAGGAGAGATTTATTAATTGAAATAAAGTAAAATACAACCATCTCCATCAGCAGCAGCACAGTAATGAAGAGGTGAGAGTAATAAAACCTAAGAAACAAGTGATGCACAATACAACTGCTCATCCCCTCCTGGCCAAAGCCCAGCTCATCCTTGAGCAGCATTTTTCCCCCTTTCCAGCTAACTCCTCCCAGTTTATATACTGGACATGATGTCCTATGGTATGGAATTCCCCTTTGGCTGTTTCAGGTTAGCTGTCCTAGCCGTGCTCCCTCTCAGATTTTTGTGCAGCTCCTCACTGACATGAGGGCATGAAACACTGAAAATTCCTTGACTTAAGATAGTCACTACTTAGCAGCAAATAAAACATCAATGTCTTATCAACATTATTCTCATACTGAATCTAAAGAGTTACTAAGAAGAAAACTGACCCTATCCCAGCCACAACGAGGACACCTAAAAGAAGCCCGTGCTACCTCGAGTGCCACTCTGCCCCCAGCCCCACCCAGAGCTGGCACAGCCAGGGCCCTGCCTTGCCTTGCTCTGCGAGCACTGCTGTGCCACAGACAGCAACAAGCAGGCAGCCCCTGTGTTTGTTTAATGCTTTGCTGTGTGACAGCTTTTCGATATAGGTAAGCTCCGTGGAAGGAGCGGAGGTAATGAGCTTGTGTATTGGCTTAATATATCAGGCAAGAACATTGGTGAGTACAAGGCACCTTCTAACCACTGTGAGCAATTTGTGAGCGCTGAAGATGCTATCTGCTGCCAGCAAAGTGGGCCATGTTTTAATATGTGAGGCATGTGTTGCTGTCAGGTTTTGTCAAAGGAAGGATGGCTTATCTTATCTTGTGATCAGGCAGCTCTGAATGAAACCGTGGCACAGAGCGGTGACATTCACACGGGGAGGTGAGCTCCAGACACAGCCTTTCCAGGGAGGACAGGTACAAGGGTTTTGTGTCCAGCAGATCCTCTCCCCTCTCTTCTTCCTCCTGTGAGGAGCTGCCCAAGGAAATATGTTAAAACTATTTTTACTTCAGCTCCATAGTTACGTGCAGGATGTGGTGCACACACATTGAGTATGTGAGTAGGAGCAGGGTGACCAGGCAGCAGGTAACAGGCCTTGTGGCCAAAGAGGTGTAACACTGGGCCAGCTCCCAGGCCCCAGTGGAGCACTCACTAGCCACTGGTGGCATTCATTCAGGTTTCTGCTGTGTCTGATGAGAGCAAGAAGCATATTCCCACAGTCCAAGAATTATACTGGAAAAACTTTCAAGCCCATAAATATCTATGCTGTTGCTAGAAGCTTGGGCTTAAGCATTCCTCTCTTTGCTTTTGCCAAAATCAGTCCATGTACTCCAGTGTTCTAAATGCTGTTTCTTGGGGAATCAGGTGAAACTTTTGGGCCTGATGGTTGTAGAAGAGGATCTGACTAAACTGGAAGTGATCAGAAGATCAATAATGTATCGGTATACTGTTAAAATCCATCTGGTCTGGATGGGTCAGGCATCTATTCAGATATTCACTGAGGCATTGGAAACTTGCATTTTATTTGAGAGCATCAGGCTATCAGGTGCAGCTTATCCTGGCCAGGATCCTACTGCTGTCCCACTCTCTGGAGTCAAGCAGATCTTGAGTAATGTGATATTCTCAGCATCTTCTCTCTTGTAATTCTTATCTCTTTTACAGGCTTTCTCCTCTCCAAAACACAGGTTTGTCTGAGCCTTACCCCGGGATAAGACCTCAATATCCTCCTTGGGGACAGAGGCTCAAGGGCAGCCCAGCACTGCTCCTTTCCCAGCCAGCTGCCCCTCTCTGCCATGCAGCTCTGCTGCACCCATCACTGGGGCTAAGCCCTCAGCAGCTTTCAGATGCTTCTTTCTCATGTTGAGAGTGAGACAGAAAGTGATTGCAAGAATTATCTCAGCCCCATTCATCTGAGAAGGGCTCTCTGTCAGGGTTGTGATTTTCCTGATTCCTTTTCCATAGTGCTGGCAGTGATACAAAAGAGAAAAACCACAGACAAGCTCTGAGTCTAAAAAGAGCTGTTGCTGTACAGCAGCCCTGTGATGACTTACTGCCAACAGACATGTGAGTTTACCATAGATCTACTATAGGTCATAAGTGCAAAAACATATCTCGTTAATATTTAAAGATGCTTAGCACAAAAACATGCATAATTAAACAGCACATCAGAGCTAATAATTCCAAATAATCTGTCTTCTGAAAAGGGATTTTTGTAATTTGTTAACTGGTTTGAAATCCACAGCTTAGCAGCAGGAGTATGTTTGCATTACAAAATGAATAATTTTAAATGTTGGGCTGTGTCCATTCTCTCTGAGAAGAAAAAAAGACATAGTATGAGAGAGGATTTTTAAACAGGCACGTAAGTGTGGATTCAGCATTGCCCAAAGCTCTCTGTCTGCCTGAGATATAAGTCTCATTTTTTAAAAGCAAAACTATATTCCTACCAGGTGTTGCATTGCTTTCTCTCCCAGGATATTTTCATAGTCCACAAGGAGCTCATTGATATTAACCCTGTCCTTCTCCAGATAATTAAATGGTGAAGTAATGCCTATAATGAGAACGATCTATTAGTTAGTGAAAAAAGTGACATACAAGACAAAGATGAAAATATTAATGGTGTCAGGTGCAAAATACAATATGCTGTGAACTTTTCATTACATCCAAAAGACTATCTGAGCACATTTTCTGCCTGGATGCTAAAAATCTATGAGGAAAGAAAATGTGCTTATGAACCCTTGCAATTCATGCTTTTCAGAAGGGCCAAAATACAAATTGATGTGTGATCACAGCTATATTTTAATGTAAGATCAAAAAATGTCAGGTGTTAAGGACACATGCAGATCATTGATCACACAGGAGGTTTATTTACAAGGCAAATCTTAAAAAAAACCCCTATTTTATATGTTTCATTGAAGTTATTTCTGGAAGTTACTGAAGTTGTCAAGGTTGTTTACATGTGACAGTGCTGGGACAGCAAATCCCAGAAGGCACAGCTCTGCTGTGGTGAGGCTGCATTAGCTGTTATTAACTCAGGACCTGGAGCTTTGGCTTAACTCCCTGCCTCAGATGCTTTTTTCTCAATATGAAAGCTGGGGAAAGTCAGGGAGGCTCATTGGGAACTGTCACATATAGGTGTCCTACTCAGTTTTGTGGTTTGTGTACCCATCCAGCACCTCACTGTCATTAGGAGTTGAAATAAAGATTAAACTGGATGTGCTGGGTTCTCCTATGAAGTGGCCAACACCAGTAATAGAGAGGAAGGAGACAGTAGGAGTTTGCTCTCATAACTGGAGAATGCAGTCCAGAGAGGTGTATTCATAAGGTCTGTCCTGGAAGTGGTGGCATCCACAGTGGATTTACAATCAATGCAGGTATCTAAATGCATTTGACCACAAGCGAGTGTCTGGCAGGGCTGCTGTACTCAGATTTAACAGGCAGTCAGGGAAGAGATGTGAGCAGCCACATCACAGCTGTCTGTGAGGGCTGACTGGGGTCACACCTGACTCTTCTCTGGCTGTATTGGGAGCCCTCAGTGTAAAGGTAAGCCTATTAGGTCATAATTTTCTTGAACTTAAATGTTCCAGTTATCTATCTGAATATAGCCCAGAGAGACATTAGGGCTAACTTATGAAACAGAGTTAGTTAAATAACTAGTACTTGCATATATTGTTAAAAAAAAAAAAAAAGAAAAAAAAAAAAAAAAAAAAAAAAAAAAAAAAAAAAAAAGAGGCTTATTTGGCTATCTGACTTGGCTCCTTTGGAACCAGAAGAGAAGTAGATCAAGGCAGCTGGTGCTGAGGTCCCTGTAATTGTGCTGTATTTGTTCCAGGGGTTTATTTTGTACTAGATTTTTTCTGGTTCCCAGTGGCTCAACGACCTCAACAGACTTAGGATTCAAGGCTCCCCAGAGGACTATGTACTGGGGTAAGCCAAAATGTCTCCATTATGGAGCACATCAGTAGCACATATGGAAGGCAGCTTTCCTCCAGAAAGGATCTACTGTGAATGAATCAAAACTGTGCTGTGAACTGGATCAGCCTGGAGTACACAGAGCCAAACAGGGGGTTCACTTCACAACAGCACCATTGCTTGGAGTTCATCACAGATGCAGACACAGACTGGTGCCTCACCTTCAGCATAAGGGCACAGGGGACAGGGCATGGATGGTGATGAAGCCCATGTGACTCAATGTGTAACTTCTGGCTCTACAAAACTGCAGTGGTCCCAATGTACACCATCAAAGTTTAACTTATGGAGAATATGTATTTTATAGACTGGCTGTGAGGAAAAGATGAGGCTTTCCCATCCAGCCACTGTAATTTATTTTTCCTCTAATTCCCTGTGTCTTGTCTCTCTGAGTTGGATGCTCTGGGAAGCCAATGAATAGTCTGACTGCTAATAATTAGGCCCTTCAGACTGGCCACAGAGGGATAATCAGAGGCTGCATAATGTGGCATGTACCTCTTCTCTCTTTGAGCTGCTGATGACATTTTTCCACTAGCAGTCACAGAGTGCTGATGATGGAGGAGGATCCAGGGAACTGCAGCCTGTCAGCCTGACCGTGCTGACTGGCGAGGTCATGGAGCAGATTATCTTGAGTGCAATCACACGATACCTACTGATGCCTAAAGAGGCTACCTGGAACAGAGGCTAGATAGTGTTAGAGGAATAAAGTAGGTATTTATTAGAAAGGCCTTCAAAGGGTACACCTTGGGCACTACAAGAGCCTGGCCGTGGCTCTACCCAAGATGGACCCAAGATGGACACTGGTCACAAGTTTTCACACTTTTATAAATTTTGATCTGTTTACATATTGGGGTTAATTATCCAATTACAGCTTCAGGTTATGTAGTCCCATCCTCCCAGATTGCTCTCCTCAATTCGCTGTTGTTTACACTTTTTTGGGCCTGAAGCTGCAATGGTGTCCTTGGTTTTTCAGCTGGAAAAGCATTGTTTTGTCTAACTAAGCTGTGAAGAGAACTTACTAACACATTATGTGATATTCAGAGTTACACCCTAATGCAGTACAGAATCTGGAAAATATGAAAGCTAAAACTTAAGGCATCACTACAGGACAACTGTGGATGAGAGTCTGTAGTGACATGGAGTCCCCAGGCAGGTGCAAAGGAGAGACGCTTTACTGAAAAAACTGGGCCTCGTTAAGCAGTCAGGCCTTTATCAGTTACACAGTTTTCAATCATAACAAACATAATTCAACCAACCACTATACAGCACGATGTGAACACGTAATGGTGATATAACTTATTTTTCTACCTCTAATTCAGCTGAGTCACTTTCCCATAGTCCTTTTCCAGTTAGCCAAAGTAACAGGCCTGAGCCATGATTGTACAAGGCCTTCCTTTCATAAGGTTTTACCTATACATGACAGACAGCCGTGGGATCAGGCCCAGCCAGCAAGGTTTTAGGAAAGGCAGGTATTGCCTGTCCAACCAGTTTGCCACAGCATTCTCCTGGAGAAGCTGCAGCCCATGGCTTGGACAGGTTCACCCTCAGCTGGATGCAGAACTGAGCACAGCCAGGCCCAGAGAGTGGCGGTGAACGGCGCTGCATCCAGTTTGTGCCTGATCACTGGTGGTGTCTCCCAGGATCAGAGTGCCCCAGTCCTGTTTAACATCTCTTCTGATGACCTAAGTGAGGAGATTGAGTCACCATTAGCAAATTCACAGAATACACCAAGCTGGGCAGAAGAGTTGATCTGCTGGGGGGGTAGGAAGGCTCTGCAGAGGGATCTGGACAGATCATACATACTACATGTCTTCTAAGCAGGATGGTGCTTTCAGCCCACTGTCAAAATTTACTTCCCCTGGTGCAGTAAGCTTCAGCTCCAAGATTGCAAAAACTCTCATTCTGGGCTGCTATGACTGTCTCCTCCTCAGTGAAATGTGCCACATGATTTAGTTAACAAAGCACCAAGAAAGAATAATACAGGTTGGAATGAGTTTTATACCAGAGTTTACCTATCTAAAATGATTAATGCATTCTTCATAACTTCAAAGATTTCCCATCTCTTCAGAAGGAGGGGGTTTCTTCAAAGCTTTCAGACGGTCTCTTTCGAGTTGATGAAGGCATGGTCCCAGTGGAGATTTTACATTGCCAGTATGTACCCCTTCAAAGATTTCACTGTTGGCATGCTGTATTTGAAGATTTCTTGCCCTTTGTTACCCATTCATTTCATTTTACAAAAAAAAAAAACAAACCCAAAAACCAAAAAAGCATATCTTTGCGGTCTCCTTCAAAGAAATTTCACATCACACCCCTGAACCCTGGAGAAGAACAGCACACACACCACATTTTGGAGTTTGCTGTAGTGTAATTAGCATCTCTAAGGAAAAGAGCTGCCCTTTACTAGAAGATTTGTTTTTCTTACTGGGAATTGTCTTTGATGTGCTTTGATTCAATTGCCAGATAATTTTTTTCAGATTAAATGCTGAACAATGATTCCTCGGCAAGTTCATCATTCAGCTGGAAGGTTTTTGGATCAAGAAGACACCTACCCGTAAGTCTAGAAGGATTTAGAAGTGTTTGCAAGAATATCAGAGAAAAATCTTCTAGGATTTTTAGAAGCAAAACAAAATGCTCATCAGATGGAGATGCTTAGACTGCGGGAACAGTGGCTAAGTTGTTGCCTAGCTGTTTGTGGAAAAAAAAAATATACAATAATATATTTACTCCTAGAGAGCATATTTTAAAAGTTTGCAAGGATTGCAAAAATGTATATCTGCTTCATTTCCACTACTTAGTCCTATCAATATCGTTTATTTAAAGTAAACCTGAGAAAGATATAATTCTTCTAATGGTTTAATCAATTTACGAACATGCTTTTACTCCTATTTTCCCCTGTGGAATAAATTGTTAATTAATGTTAGTCAGAAAGACATGAAAAAAAAAGTCCCAGCCTCTATAGGCTGTAAAAAAAAGAGGTAATTTTTGAAAATGTACATAGCCTATGGAAACAGGTAGAGTTGAGACTCTGGAGCATAATCAGAAGTGCTACATTCCAAAAACCAGTAGCGTTCTGTTGTTTTGAATGCCTTTTCTTTCTACTTGTCCTTTGTGTTGCCCAGTGAATGCATCCATCAGCTCTTCATGGCTCAGTAATTAATGAAATTCTCTTTCCATTAAAAATAAATACTGCATTTTATATCCTCGAGATGGACCCCATATTTGATTGTCTTTTCCATGGCTGTGTATATTGAAAACTATAAAATTATAATACAACTATTAATCCCCTGTATCTGCTTGTACCTAATTTTTATTAAAAATGTATTGTACTCCAGCTGGCTCATAAATTACAATGCGGTAAAAAAGCTCCAGTTGGATTACTTCTGAAGGAGAACATATTGAAATAAAGAAAGGCTTACTGATTAATATTTTGACTTTATATACAGTGTTACTAAGGTAGCATCTTGATTACCATAGAAAAGAATTTGTAGTTAACTATACTGCAGATCTGGTGAACGTAACAATGTGAAGCTTGAGGAAAGTGGCGTTTACCAAAGAAAACACATTATCATCACTGATAAATCTTTCAAGTCATCTTCTCCTTTTATGAATGACATAAAAAACTTACTTTGTTTCAGCAGTAAATTAATGCATTTATAGGAATGTGGCAGAACCTGGAATCACATACAATCTGTTCTCTGTCTCTCAATTGCTACCACTGATTGGTTTTGATAGCCTCCCTAAAAAAGGCCTAGAAATAGCTGAAATAGCTTTGTCTTTAGTTTTAATACCATGGGAAGCAAAATTGCTTAATTATGTCTCATTTAGGAAGTAATGGGAAAGGAGAAATGAGAATATTTGGCTTAGAAGCAACTAGGGGCCTCCTTTCCCATTTTGTAGGCTTAACAGTCAGCACAATTTGGGGGTAAAATTTGTAGATTAAAAAACACACCATGGACCTCAGTGAATGCACTAAGAAATTTCAGCTGAGAGCTTAATTATTCCAATTCTCACTTGCTGCCTAAGACAAAAAACACAAGTTAAACTCACTGAGTGCACCAGTCCTTAAACTGGAGACTGTGACTGCTCACAGGGGAAGGAGGTCACTGGAAAAATTACCTGCCTTCTATGGGCAAATGGGCACACAGGCACTTGGACTATGTGGGCTTGGGCACAGCCCCCATGAGGCTTGATAGTTCTGTTTTCCATCCTGAAACAGTTTGATTTCAAACTTTCATTTTACATAAAAATCCCCTAAACTTGGTTTCCAAACCAGTCCTTTGCTTTTTTTGTCTATCTCACATCTTCTCCCATTCTTTCTCACACATGCACACCAGGCTATGCTCCACTTTCCTCAATAAGACAACAGAGAAGGTGAATTTTTTCTTACATTGTGAGTTAAATGAGAATAAACCCTCATTATTGTCTGTACTTTATCCCTGAAGTTTTGCCAATAATAATGTTGGCTTTATTAGCTGTGTAGGATTGAAGATGCTGTCATGGTGTCAGACCACATACCAAGATGCAGGACTGCAGATGTTTTGAATTTTCCAGTTATTTGTCTTGTCCCTTTTGGTCAGCCAAAGACTCATGAGAACACCATCAAGCAATGAAAAATAATGGAATATTGGAAATAGCAGTGGCAGCTGCATAACTTAGAAAGAAAAGATTATTTAATGTCTGCCTTCCACAATGTTTTGGGCCAGCCAAACCAGGAGATTTACATATGCTCTCTAAAGATGTCAGTGTAAGAACATAAGTATTATCTTTGATGTACCATAATGCTGACAGACAAGATATACACATGATGACACTATTTTAGAGAGTAAAGTGGTATGCTTTTCAATCACAGGTATTTACAGCCAGATGTGAAGCCCAATTCATTCCCTTCTTTATCTGATAACAAAGAAGTAGCACACAGAATTCAATACAGAATGAATACTGAGTAGTGAAACAAATAAAAATAACCAGAAGTGTTTTGATGTCTTGCAGTATTCCTGACCTTTATGCCCCCTTGGATAGGCAGGCTCCCAAGGCTGACCTGTAAGTGTGGCACCTGGGTGAAAACACCCAACACAGAATACAGCCTTGCATCACATCTGAGCTGGTAAAAGTAATTTATTGTCTTTACTGAGTATCTTTCATTTTTTTACTCATTATGTTCTATTTTGACAGAAAAACTCTCTGCAGTTTCTGTCCTTGGTTGCTAAGAATGAACAATAACTGACTATGGCATCTCTGCTCACGTCTGCTCACAGCTCTTTCTGGTCCTGGGACTATGGAAAATGGAGAGCAAACAGACATGCATCAATTAATATGAGAGCCTGCCACTGCAGCAAATCCAGCTGAGTGAGGCTATTGGAGGAAAACATTAAGAAAACAATTCCAGTGATTGGAACATTTCGTTTTGATTACTTTCAGAATTTTCACTGCAATGCCTGCCTATATTTTGTTTTTTCCTCTGTCCAAAAGTGCAACACAAGACATTGAGACCTCAAATCCTGTGAGAAAAGAGAGTTATGAGTACAGGCTAAAAGTTCTTTTATTCCTAAGGAACAGAGTGGGAAAGATATCCCACACTGAGAGGATACATCTTGGGGTTTAAATCCTCTTGGAGTTTAAAATTCACTTTAGGTTTAGATTTTTGTTTTTATATTTATTTTCTTGAAATTGAGAATTTGCTCCAATGAACAAAAAGGAGACTAGCTTCAGCGACATATATATTACTACGGGATTTTTTGGACTACCAAGAAAACTATTTCACCAAAATTGTGGGAAAGATAATAATACACTCAGCTGAGGAAATTCCCATTAAAGACTTCTGGGGGTGCCCATGCTAATTATTTATTATATGTTATGTGTATTATTTATTTTATATTATTTATTAATTCAGTGCTTCCTAGTGTTCTCTCATCTTCCTAAGCCAGCAAAGGCATGGCACAGACGCAGGGCTTGGGATTCTTACACCTCTTTACCAGTTTGTACTTCCTGGGCACCACCAAATTTTCTGTGTTAATTCCCACATGCTGTACAACAACACTAGGCTACTACCCTGGGGGGGCTGAACTCAAAGAGGCACCAAGAGAAGTTTCTTCAGCATAATCCACTTTACTCACTCAGCAGCAACATCCTGTAGGCTTGTATGGTGCCTACCATTTACTTGTGCTGGGATTTGAGGTACTTTGATGTATCTAACAATAATCAGCACTCTCCTGACTTGTAGGGACACTCTTTTTTCTTCTCCCCAAAAGAGCTGCTCCTTTTACAGCAGCCAGAAATCAAGGCCAGAAGTTCCCTATATTGGATGCTTTTCAACATATCCAAGCTTGCAAATGTGTAATGAAATATGGCTCCTGTGGAATTTATAGCAGTATTAAAAAGGGTGAAATATTAAATAGGGGAAAAAATTCAGTAGCTCTGTGCATTCCTTATTGTTTTACTAAAAAGTGTCCTAAGGGATTTCAAGCATAGAATTCTAGACCTGCATGGATGAACAATTGCTGAGGACAGAAGTTGAATGATCCCTAAATATACAGTGGTGCCCCTCTAGTCTTCAGAAGACACACACAACCAATGGCAAAATGAAGTGGGACCCCTCCATGAATATTTGTGTGGACAGAGGAAGGGCTGCTTGAGGGCATAACCTGAACAGAATGAAAGAGTCATCTCTTTCATTGATTCACAAACTCTGCGCTGCTGGGATGGGCCAGGCTCACTCTGAAGGAGCCCTTTTTTCTGTGATCTGTAGCTAATGGGTCTCTGGGAGATTTTGGGACTGCACCTTTTCACTCATGTTGGTGTGCTTTGAAGGTGCACAAAGGCTCAGCACTCTCAGATGCACCTGAGAGCTTCCTCAGAACACCTTGGGCTCTGTCCTACGCACATGGATTGATGGAGCCATTAAGGCCTGAATGGACGGACTGTAACAATTCCATTCGGACCGATCCAATTTCAATGACATTGTCTCATACAATTCCATTAACATTGGAGCTGTTACAACCTCAGTGACAGATTATTATTTCTTTTAAAAAAGGAAAAGGAAATTAACAGAATATATTGAATTGCACTGAATTGAGACAATAAATAATGGAATGTACCAGACACTAACCTCTCCCTTCTGTAATTCCAGGAGGAAAAATAGACATATTTACCACAAAGTTGATGACATATGTAGCACTTATGTTAAAATATGTGGCAAATCCTTATAACATATGGGTAGAATTATAAAACTGGCTAGGTTTCATATTGACTGCAATTTAACTTCAGGTGTAGAATTAGACAGAAAGTATCTGTCTACATCTATCTAGCAATGCTCATTGCTGTAGTCACTGAGCAAAACACACTGCTAAGTCTCCTATAATGGAAGAAATGACTTTAAATAGCTAAGTTTTTCAGAAGACGCACACAACCAATGGCAAAATGAAGTGGGACCCCTCCATGAATATTTGTGTGGACAGAGGAAGAGCTGCTTGAGGGCATAACCTGAGCAGCTCTATTGCCCAAATGAAACATACCATACTGAAAGATCTTATAGGAAAATAGTTTTTTGTCAGAAAATATTTGTTTTGACTATGTTTTTTATTATAAATCACAGTCTCTGACATATCCACACCCATGATTCACCTGATCCTGATGGGAATTTGCATAGCTCCATTGCTATTCAGCAGTACGGTCTGTGCTTATTTGTGCAATTTGTATTGTTTGAAGAGTTTGATGCTAAAACCAGCACAGTGGTCCTTGAACTGCCTTGCTGGGCTCAGCTTCAGAATGAATGTAGTGAACTTGGATGGTTCAGTTTGGAGTAGTTATTCCCATTTGCTATCCAGAACCTCAAGATACATTTCGTGAATGCACAAGCACACATTTGTGAAATGATACCAAGAGGGACTGACTTCTCCACAATGGTTAATCCTGGTTTTCTAGCCCTTTGACTACTTCCTGTGCATTTTTGGTGTGGCAGTTTGCTATCTGTTGCATTCAGAGATGATGAGGTTCTTTTTCTTCAAGTTCCTCATTTCCAGCGTCCAGTGCTTTGGAAATCAGTGGCTCTGTTGCAATTCCCTGTCCTTTGCAGCAAGAAATCAGACAAAGGAAGAAAAAGGACATTCCTACAACATTCAGGTGAGTTCAAGACCTCTTACATAAACCCCTTTTCCTTCAGTGGAGATAGCTGCTTACTGCAGGGTCAGATAATCAGATGTGGCTTTTGAAAGTGCCTGGCAGCACCAGATATGATGGAAATGTGAAGTTTCCAGCTGCTGATGGAACTCCTCAGATTTTTCAACCCTTCCTTGTTAGCAAATTTGCTGATTGAATGACTGTCCCCAAAGTAAGTTCTATGGACCTTGAGTCTTTGACTCTTAATATTTTCTGCAGATATTTTCTTTATGTTGGTGGATGGATGCTCAGCATATGGATTCCTCTGCAAATATCTCACTCTCAAGTCCAACATTTCTGTATCTGAAGCCAGAGTCCATTCAGCTTCTCACAATGCCAGGACATTTGCACACACTGGAAGTGCATCTGTTTGAAATGTAATTAGGCTCATAATGGGAAGTGATTTTAAGCATTAATTAGAATGAGAGAACTTTTTTCCTTCCTAATCTTTCAGAAGTGCTCTGAGAAGGTCTGCCCATCTGTACGTGTCTCTGTTTCCCTTTGTTTGCTTTAAAAATGCACAGAGTCTGCTCACAATTGTGGGTACCAGAGGGGGAATTTGCGTGGTACAGTGAGAGAGGGGAGCAGACAGGTTCCCTGCTCCCAGGTCTGGCATTCCCTACACCACCATGAAGTCCCTGCAGTGTAGGAGACAGCAGTAGGGCAGGATGGGACAAGGGAAGAGCCTGATGGGAGAAGTGATGGCAATTTTGGTGGAATTCAAGTGCTGTCAACTATGAGGTGTTAACACAAGGCTAAAGCAACAGCCTGATATTTTGCAAGAGCAAAGTTTGATCCTGAAGGGGAAAAAAACCAGTAATGCAGAGTTAGCATTCTGTCTTCAACCTGCTCATATCTGCATTTTGTCTTTACTGTTTCTACAGATTCATCTCTGCAGCTGTGGAAATAATTAAAATTACTGGAATTCTTGTGGATGGCTGCTTTCATCATATTGTCTGTAGGCTGTAGTCGAGTCTTACCACAGAGACAGAACTGGGGTAGTGTTGGTTGTAGATCTGCAAAGCCTTTCTTTGTAATATTCACCTTTGACACTCTTAAGCTGCCTTTGTAGAGCCTTTGCTGTTGTTGTATAATGTTAGAAGTGGTCCATTGCACACTAAGACCATTCTTTTTGCCTCCTCTACTACAAGTAGCAATGGGAGTTTTCCCCATCCCTTAATTTACACAGTGGAGGAGTTTTATTTTACTGTAAATTGTCTTTTTCATAGGTTAGATGATTTTGAGGTTATTGAAAATTATTTTTATTATCAGGATACAGGAAATATCACTAAGAAAAGCTCCAGCAATAGAAATTAAAAATCCCAAGCATGAGGAGAGATGACACACTAAGGTCTGATCAGCAGGGATTTTCACAAATTCACCTTGCCTTGAGGGAAAAAGAGGGATTCACTATTTTCACTTTCCCTTGTGATCTGACCCCATTTGGCTCCTGCCAGGATGAGCTTCCAACTGCTCACCAGGGCTTGTGTGTTGGTCCAAGCACTAAGCTTCTGTTTATTAATAAACACTCATAAATCGTTCTGATTTTGAAACAATTTCATACAAGTAGCAGAATTTTTCATAAGATTTAGACACAATAAGCATTTGAATGTAATTTTAGATCACTTCAATAGAAGGAGCTTTGTAACATATCCTATTAGCTTTACAGAGTTTGGGTTATGTGTGTGTTTTTTATGTATTTATAAAGTTGACTTTATAGTTCATTTGGTAATCAAACACAGGGGAGGGGGAGAAATAATCAGGCTCCATCAGTGTAACTGATCAATTTAAGTATTTCCACTTATAAAGAAATTGGCACATTCATTTATACATATTGTTAATTATCTTCACTGTGGTGATCTAAATATTCCTCACAGCTAAATAACTGCAGCATCGTGGATTATCCTGAATTTAAAGAAGAAAAAATAGGAATAGAAAAAGACATGCACAAAGCATAATGAGATTCTCATGGGTTTAAAAATATTTCTGCATATTCTATGCTCCTATAAAGCCATTTAAATGAAAGAACCATTGCGGGGGGGGGAAAAAAAGGAAAAACTCCTTGCCTTAAAGATGCACACAGACATTAAAACTTATTCCCCATGGAAATTGTGCCTCTAAATGACAATTCACTTTTATGAACAGTTTTATTACAATATAGATTTCCTGCAGCTAATTTCATCAGTTGTCCCATTCTGCCGCTACTTTCCACTGCCTCTCTAACTTCTTGTTATCTAAGTACAGGTACATTAATTGCTATATGATGTAAGAGAGTGGGCTGCCTGCCAGAGCCATAGGCAGGGAAGCATTTTGCCTGGCAGGTCTCCCTGACGATGCCTGCACCCAGCTGACTGTGTAGCAGTATTTAAGCAATATTTCCATGTGATGGATTAAGTGTCATTGATGGATGTGGGTAATGGAACCTCTGGAGTGTCATTTTAACAAGACGTATATGTTGTTGGACGTATTTCACAAGTCTCTGTAATAATGCATTAGTCTCACTGAGAAGGAATAGGTGATTAGTAGCACTAATTAGAAAGTTCTTGGAGACAGACTTTGGTTGATGAAGTACGATTTGAGCTTTCAGTCATTAACAATACTGCAATGAGTTCAAGGTAGAATCAATCTAGGAGGGTGATTGCACAGATGACGTTAAAAATTATACATTCCTTATCAGTATATTGATTTGCATTCTAAATTAAGTGATGGCATTTAATAAAGAAGAAAAAAGAAGAAAGGGATTATATTTTTTCTATTTTATTTGCTGCGTAAGTGATGTGTAGTTCAATTTCCAAGTGAGGAGTTTAATCTTCTGTTATCTGCAGCAAGACGTGCATTTATGGTAAAAGAAAAAGAGGAGCACAACAGAGGGAATTACCTAGTGCCTGGGAAAGCTCATTATCTTGGATCTGGGTGGGCTAAGAACCCTTTCACAGACATTGCCAGTCATTTCTTTTCTTTCTGTGTGGCAAAATTGAAGAAGAAATCAATTTCTCATTCTGCAATTTCCATTTCCAATTACCAAAGCTGAGGGAATCTTGGAAATGGATGAGAAATGGATAATATTTATGGTTCCTTTCAAAATGTTCACCCATCTGGACCAGTCCTTGCTGGGAAATAACCCTGAACCCAGCCATCAGGAGACCACACGCTGTCTTTGCAGAATTGGGCTGGAGGCAATAGCTTCCAATCTCTGCTTCCAATCCCACACGTTAGTGGTGAGTGGCTCAACAACCATTTAATTCCATTAAACCACTCAGCCAGTAGTTGGAGTCCCTGCATAGTAGGAAGGGAGGTTGGGATCTGTGGAACTATCCAGCACCAAAAGCACTTTGTCTCAATCCAGTCCTTGCCCAAACTTGTCATGGGAAAGCCCTTAAACCTTTGGTATTCCAGGGTAACATCTGTACAGAGCTGCTCTTATGCTGCCACCCATATGAACAGCTATTTCTGCCCTAGAACTGGGGATTTTAGGTCAGTGTCTCCAATGAAGGAAAATAAAATCATTCAACACACCAAAAAAAACCACCCCCCCCCCAAAAAAAACCCCAAAACCACACAACCAAAAAACAAAACAAAAAAAACCCCACAAAAAAACCCACACAAAAAAAAACACCAAAACAAAACAAAACAAAAAAAAAAAAAAAACCAACAACCCAAAAAACCCCCTCTCACTGGGCAAGAACTTTCACCCCACTTTCTTATAGACCTGTTGGTTGGTATGTGCCAAGGCAATTCCACAGGTGAATAGCGTGAGGTGCTGAAATATTTTTCTTCTTCTTCTTTATGATCAAAAAGATCCCTTTGTGAAGTTTCTGAGTTATTAGCTCCATCACAAAGAGGACAACCCTGACACTCAGATACCCACAATACCACCCAGAGCAGGGCACAGCAGGGAAGGTGGGGGGGATGTATGTCCACTTTGCAAACAGGCAGGAAGGGTTACAGGCCAGGCCTGAGCACTCTCCCTGCCTAGAGATGTTGGTGGAGAAGATGCCTGTGCTCCAGGAGTGCACAGTCTGTGTGTGCCTACGAGCTGGGCAGAGAAGATGAAAGCACAAAAGCGTAATGCAGCTGTCAGCAGCACCAGAAATGCAGGCAGGAGTCAGTTCCTGTATGCTCCGCGTGCAGAGCTGTGGTTACCATCAGCAGCGAGGAGTGTGCACCATGGGACAGGCTCCTGCTGAGAAGCATCTCTGCTGCACCTCAGAAAATCCTTTCAGAGTTGCAGCTGCATCATTTTCAGCCATCTAAGTCCAAACTGCACAAGAAGTCAGAGGCTTCCCATTGCCTGAAGAAAGGGAGTAGGCTTAGAGGAAGTAGAACTCCTGCTAGCAGTGATGTGTGGTGCTAAGAAAAGCTGTCTCCAGTACGGCCACCTCACCTCACGTCTTTGGCATCTGGGAGCTGGTCTGTGACTTCATCTCTGCAATGATGCCACACAAGCTCCCCAGCTGCCTCAGTAAAGTGCATTTAGGGAGACATCAATCCACTGTGTCTAGCCTATGCTCTCCTTCCTTACTAAAATACAGAGTTAGACTCACAAATGCAGTGTCAAAAGCACTTTTAATTGTGATATGGTTATGCTTTTGCAGTACTGTCCTGCATATGCAGCTTGGGACTAATTCTGAAGGACTCTTCTGTCTGCCACTCCTTTTGGAGGTTCAGCTCCTTTTTCTCCTTTGTCTTACTGGGCTTGGTTGTATCAAACTATTATTTAAAATTGTATCAAACTATTATTTAAATTATTCTCCAAGATTTGGATAGAAGTAGATCATGCATATGTAAAGTGGAGACAGCTCATTTGTGACCTCCATGCCCCCAAATATGCAGTAACTCCACGTTCAAGTAATTTCCCAGCAAGCCAGTGTAGCTTGAGACAACATGTGCATTCCATCCTTAAAATCATGTCTGGAGAAAGGGATAAATATATATACATATATTCTCCCTAGGGAAAATTGTGTTTTGGGATAGGTTCTCCCTTGAGCTTTCCTGTGTTGAAGAAGGCTTCACAGCAGAGTTTCACTGTCACCTGCTAAGGTAATGAGGGCTCTCAGTGGCACAGAACATCTGGGTTTACAGGCAGGAAAGTGGTAAGCTGGGAAAACAGGTGTCCAGAACTGAAGCTGAGCCTTTCAAGGATTACATTTTTAGCAGATGCAGAGGACGGAGTTCTGCTGGTTGATAATTAGCAGAATGGGCATGAGAAACCTGCCCTGTCCATGAGTGCCTTTTGAAGATTCTGCATTTGTGATGAGTTATGCTGATCATTTTGAGACAAGACTTTCTTTTCATTGGTAAAAAAAAGAAAAAGAAAAAAAAAAAAAATAAGCAGATGGTTTCTGTTACAAAAACCCACACCAAAAAACATCTGCTCAGGGAATTTTTGGAGCCTGTCCCTTGGGTGCCTGACTGCAGACCTGGCATGCATTGGTTTTGATGTCTGAAGTTTATGGCATGGCAAGGCACAGGGGTTTAACAACTCACCCTGTGTGCTAGGGAGAAATTAAAGAGTGCACCCTGCAAAGAAGAAACAGGGTCACTCACTGTTAGCAAATCCTCTTAAGAAAGCTGAGTCAGAACTGAAAGCCTCTCTTTAATCAAAAGATTTCTCCAAATCTTGTCTTGTCCTAAAGATTAGACAGAAATAAAAAAGTCTCTGAGGAATTTTTCTTATTTTAACTAGAATTCTGCTAAATTTTGGATGCCAGCCCACGCTTAAAAATTAGGAAGCTAATTTCAAGTATCTTTTTTGATATTTTAGTGAGAAATAGAGCTGTTTACAGGAACACATGTGCATGAGAGGCCTTCTTAAAGGAAGAAAAATATCTTTTCTGAACATTTTCAAGTATTAAAAAGGAAGGACGCCAGTGTGTAGGAACGTAATGGGAGCTACAAAAAACTTTTATGTTTGAACATAAAGAAGTTATGAGCTTGTTTAAGCATAATGGGTGGTCGTCAGAAGATAAATCATGAAACCCTTGGGTAGAGGGAATTTCATAGTGAATTTGTTTGTTTCGTTGTGTTTATTCTTCTTGCATTCTGTGCAGGAAGGTCAGAAGGGCTTTTGGGAGACTTAAGACAGGTTTTTGTCTCTGTTAATTGCTGCTATTTGGCCCTTGAACAGAACTTGATTTTACATGGAGATCCACACTGCATTTTGGCACAGAAGTTATGATGCCCTTATTAATTAATGAATATATGTACTCCACCAAAACAATACCTCTTGCAAAAACCAGAAAGACATACTTGGAAAAGTAGCATTCCTTACCTGGACGTTCAACCACTATGGGTGTGAATCTGAGCCAGGCTGTGATAATCTCCATGGCCAACAGAGTGATTCATTTCTCTGTGGTTTCCTCTCATACCAAACCAAACACTGAAAACTCTTTGTTGGCTATAAAGGGTTGCAGGATGGTGACTGGCTCAGACCTGTGCATCTCATTTTTAACTCACTTAAGCTGGAACATGGAAATCCAAGCTGTGGTGTCTGAGCCTGGCTCTGCATGTTGGCAGTCTGAAAGGTGACAGGGACAGATGTTGATGTAACGTGTAGCATATGTAGCACAATGTATAACAACAAGTCCAGCACCAAGATAGGAAGAAGTGAGATTTTTTGCTTGATCTTGTGGAGGGGCTCCTTCCTGCCTTTGATGGATGCCAGCTTTCTGGCATTATAGTCAATGCTGTCATTAACATTTTGATCCTGACTCCTTCTCTGTATATTCTTTAGCTTTTTTTTTTTTTTTGATGAGGCTGTTCTTTTGAAGCACATAATCTGATCTTTTCTTCTTCACTTTGGCTGATGTTCCACAGCAGACTTGAAGCACACAAACTGCATTTCTTTTTGGCTGAAACTAAGCTGGAAGATGCTTTCCAGATGTGCACCAGTATGCTGCTTCAGAAGGGAAATCCATGCAAGGCACCAGGGCTGCTCAGGAATGAAGCCCCTTACACCACATAATGTGGGTATGGAGAGGTTTAATTCTGCAGGGCCCCTCCTGCCAGAGCTCAGTCTGCAACTTGACCAGGTGTATTCCTCAACAAAAAGGTCAAAGAGAAGAAATCCAGGCATGGCTTTACCAGGCAGGACTGATGCTATTGAGGAGCTGTATCCCTTCTAAAGTATCCCTCCTACAGTTTACAAAACACAATTTATCTGATAGGAGCTATCGTTTTTGAGAAGTAGTGAGCCTTTAGTTTACAGAAATCCATCACAGCCAAGACCTTTGCTTTCAGGCAGCATGTGAGCAGAGTTTTCTCTGTCATTTGAACAAAGATCCACTTTGTCACGGAAAGCAAGGAGCTGTTTTTTGACAGCACAAAGTGCGTGGAAAGCTTGGTATACTTCTCCTTGAGTGGGGCCTGCTTGCACACTTGATATAAATTTAAGCATTAAACATGCCATTCTTTTTTATTAAAATAATAACATCTTCCAGGCAATTAAGCTGAGTTTCTTGAAACTCAGCAGTTTTACCTGTTTATTTATGGTGACATCAAAGTAGGGGCACTGTCATTACAGTCTGTAAATAACCAGGGTTATGTCCTTGATCGGTGAATTATTAGAGTATTGTGTGAGTGGGAGTGTCTGGCTGTTACTCATGGGAGGCTATAAACTGCACAGAAAATAATTACCTTTTTTTTTTTATTTTAGTATTTTTGATAATACAGTTGTCCTTTACTGATGGGGTATCTATCAAGACCTGCTGGTCTTTTGTATTGTCTTCCAAAACACCTCAAACAGAAACTGAAGAAGTCATGAGGCTGCTCAGACTGATGGTTCTCTGCATATTTAATCCCTCAGACAAGTCCCTGCAGAGCAGAAGGACACAACACAGTCCATTTTCATACATTAAGTGCTGGAGAAAGGGTGTCAGAAAACAAAATAAGGGTTTTCTGGTGAAGCCCTTTTTCATTCCACTTCAGTTCAACCCTTGTAGTGTTTTGCCCCCCAGTGACAGACCAAAAAGCTTTTGCACATGAGGGGTGTGTAGAAAGGAGGCATTCAAAGGTGACAGCTAGCAGTGGTAGCTCTGCAATTGCTCAATTCTGTGAGCCAAACATATTTTAGGTTTTACAGTGACGGCCACACCTGCAAGGGATGGAGATTACACTGCATAACTCTCAGCTCCAGTTGAAAAGGAAGTACTGTATGAAAACGAAAAAAAATGGTGAAGGAAACTTTTTAGTGAACCTGGGAATCTGGATCTCTGTGGGGCCATGTTGGAGCTGTTCCATAGGTGCTGCTGGCACCCACACAAGCAAAGACATGAAATCAGCTCTGAGTATCCACATCTGCATCACTAGGAGAGAAAACTACTCCTATGTGGTAACACAAATGGAGCAAAGCAAAGTTTCAGTAACTGGCCTTGGACTGACATGTTCTGCCACAGGTATCTGTGGTCACCATGGAACTGTGTTCAGCTGATCTGCTCCTCCTGGGCACCACACATGTGCAGGAACATTTGTGCTCTCAATCACCTCATCTGCAAGGATGAGGAGTCTTCACAGATGCTTTACTTGGCCAGACTCAATAACCAGCCCTCACATTTGCAATTGTTCATAATTTTGGTATTTATTCATTTTTCATCATTTACCTATGGAGATGAGATGTAAGGTGTGGAAATGTGCAATCCATTTGCCAAAATATGCACCCTGCCAACACAGTGTCTGTGATATTTGCACTTGTGATGCACTGATGAATAAAACTGAGATTTTTGTGTGGGAGATGTTCATGGACAAAGGCTTGGGTCAGTGGGAGAGCTTTATCAGAGAATGGGATATGAGGTTTCTGGCACTCCTTAGCAGACCATGAGCCCATAATGTGAATATTTGTTTGTCCTCTATTCTCAAATATTTGCAGTTGTACCTGCAGCAAGCGCTTCATTTTAGCATTTCTTCAAATACTAAATGTCCTGAGCAAATGCACTGACACAGTCCAGCCTGCTACAAAATTGCCTGCACTTTGTAGAGGTTTGTAAATTGCTTGTATTATTATTCTTTCCTTTCTGACCTCTTTCCCTATATTTTTGTTCTCATTTAGCTGTTCCTACACAATGACATGCACTAAGTGTTCCCTTCAGCATGTGAATGTCAAGATAACCTGAGGTTAAATTATAGCTTGCTAAAGGGGAGCCTTGAACCATGTGATGTTATGTTTCCATCTCCTTCTTGCTGGGGTGGGGGTAGGGGGCAGAGGGAGGAGGAAGAAGCTTAGTGGTAGCATTTAGCAAAATACCCAGATTCTAGCTTTGTGATTTTGCTCTTTATTCACACTCTCACTTAAGGTGTATTCCATGCTTGTGTGTGTGTTAAACAACATCTGAAGAAGTTGGAATACATTAGCATTTTAAGTACTGTGAAAATGTACAGGGAACCATCTGGGACTCTGCAAATTGTAATATGAAGAAACAAGTTGTATTTAAAAGCTGCATTTAATGTTTGGAATAAAATCTGTGTTTTCTTAACAGCTGAGAACAAAACATTTTCTAGAACAAGGCTTAGCTGCTTGGGATCTCCCCAGTGGCCCAGTGCTGTGTTAAACAGGGCAGGAGGGTCCCACTTTACATAGATTTCCTCCCTTGATGGGAAGAAAAGTCTTGATGGCTTTTTTTGTTTGCTTACTTTCTCACTCTGGAGGCAATGCTAAGAACTCATGTGCTGTGCTACACAAAAACCCACAAAAACCAAAGCAAACAAAAAAATTAATTTCAGAGGAATATATTTGAAAACTCTCGGTACTACTAATTCCTTTTTTAAGGTTGACTTGCCCAAGGATGCTCATCAAGCCTCTCCACTCTGTCTAGCACATCTGAGGAGTGGGTGCTCGCCTGTGTGCATCCCACCAGTAAATCACTTCACTTCTCTGTGCTAGTGATTGATTTTGTCCTGGTTTTACTTACCTGCCAGATGAGTGTTTTGCTACTTCACTCAGTGTTCCAAGCATGGAAATTGAAGTATTAGGAAAAAAAAAAGACAAGTAAATATTAGACCAGGGTAGTTAAGAATTTTTTTTGCTGTAGGGTCTCCTTATGAGCTTTGCCAAAGCTGCATCTCAGGGTAGCTGCTAAGGATCCCTATCATCCAGCTTGCCTTGGCAGTGTCAAGGGGAGTTGAGCAAAACTGGTAAGTGTAATGCCCAGATTAATGGTGTTAGATTTACATACATCCTGGATTATTAACAGACAGAGCATGCTGGAGATAATTGTCTGACACTGAACATGATGAGTGGAGCTCTGAACATGTTCCTCATTTCACTCAGAATTGATCCCCATGGTATATGACTGTGTGTTTGGAGCTAAGCATGCTGTAGTGCCCTGATAAACTTAATCCTGCAGAATTCCCAAGGAACTCCTATGAAACCTGTAACACACAGCACATGGCAAGATGGTAAAGCAAGAAAGTTTTATTACCAGACTATAGAGAGCCAAAATACATCTTGCAGCTCTAAGCATGGCTCTAGCCAAAGAAAACTTGGTGCCATGGAGCATCCCTACATGGTCTCAATGTACATCGAGGTGTGCACACTGCTGCTCTGGCTTTGGATGGATCTGCTCTTGCAAGGGAAGAATTGTGCCTTCTGAAATAGGACCTGGGCTATCCAACAGAGCAAGCAGCTGGGAAGGAAGAAGGGAGATGGAATAACTGTTTCTGACATGTTTTCCCAGGGCTGAGCTGGTCTAGACACAAATCTAGCCCTGAGGAAGCCTCCAAAAAACCCCCTCTTCTGTTCCCTTGTGTTGGGGCCATACTGTGCTAGTTAAATCTGTGGGGTATAGTTTGTTCCTCCAGATAAATGGATATAGGGTTACCAAGAGTGGATCAGAAAATGAGAAGATGTGGTTTCCTGCAGGCTCCTCTTTCTCTTCAAGGTAACAGCTGGCTACAGGTGATTGGTAAATCAAGGGCCTTGTTGCTTTAAAGCAGAAGAACAGTGCATTCAGGACTACAAACCCTAAATAATGAATAATAAGAATAATGTTATTGAACAGCTGCAACACTGCAGTGAGTACTTAAATGTCAGCTTTAAAAACCTATATGCCAAATATATCTTCTCTTGCAGAGAATATTTACCTAATGCTCTCTAATGAAAAATATAGCTAAAAGATTTATAATTACAGTGGCACACTTAGAAAAGATTTACAAGTATCAATGTATCTACTGAGCTGAAAGAAAATCCATTAAGTTTTGTCCCCTAAAAATGGTTGCAGCCTTCCCTGTTCCCAAATAAAATAACATGAGTAGATGTTTTTCCTGCAAACATTCCTTAAATGCTCATCAGACATAACCTAAGTGACAGCAGAGCTTCAAGACACAAATCACTCTCATGTACCCTCACACTGGATCATTCATTTAAATATGTACGTGTCTCTTCTTTTCTCTTTTTATAATGAAGCCTTTCTATTGCAAGAAGAGATGTTTGATTGTTCTTTACAGGTAAAATTTTTTTACCCCTTTTTAAAAATCATTAGCATAATAGAAGAGTGACATTTCTCCACTTAAATTATGCACTAATACAGGCAATTTTAAAATACATCTTTGCTCTTTTTCTTTTAATGGAAATGTTTCTTTAAAACAAACTGCCTGAACTTAAAGGATGTTATTGCCTCCCTTCTCCAAAAAGCCTTCTCTTTACAAGGAAAACCTGAATACAAATGAAATCCTTTAGTCTACTGAGAATGGAAAAAAATAGATGCATTGAATGTAAATGGACTGTTAAAGGAAATTAGGAGCATATGCTGCCTTTTTGAAAAGTCTCATGCATTAGTTCTAAGTCTTTAAATTGGCTGATTGTTAGCAGAAGAATGAAATGAAGTAGGATGAAGATGCAGAGAGTACACTCCAAATGCTTTGCTATATCCACCAAGCTGGAGTTGAAGGGAATAGCAAGGCTTATCCTAAATGGAGAACAAGGCAGGAAGGAGCATTTACATTGTCTGATGTAGAAGAAAAGATGGTATCAATTCTGCTTAGAGGTTAGCCTGTCATTGCCCTGACTCAGTTGCTTGGTAAAAGGGAGGGAGCTGTCTTGGCAAACTCTCCACATCCCTGTTGCACGCTCAAGGGTGGGATGAAAAGCCACAGGAGACCTTTCTCTGAAATGGCAGCAACTAGTCAATGAATCCATTGCTTGAATGATGTCAGTCACCAATGCAGCACATACATTACCATGCTTGCAGAGATGTTGTTGTGTGCCCAGCACAATGGAGATACTAAATCCTGAAGAGAGCCTTCCCCAGCAGTGGATGCCAGGCTGGGACTGCTCAGAATGTCCTGGTTGTCTCCTCATCCCTGTGCCCCTCTGGAGCAATGATGAAGCAGCAGGGTTACAAAGCCCCCTGCCTGCTCCAGGGACTGCTGGGTGTAGGGGGCAACTTCCTTGTACAGGAAGGGAAGAAAATCTGGGCAGCCTCTAACTTGATGATTTGTATGAAGGCAGCTCAGTCCCCTGCAGGGACAGGGCTGTTGAACTATGTACTAGTCTAGAGTCACTGCTGAATAGATACTGAAGACAGTAACATCCATATTTATACACACCAGATTGCAGGTGCCTATATCCCACAGCTCCGTCACTCCATTTTGCATCCATCTCCACTTCCCCCCCCAGGGAGGAGTGCTACATGAGCAAAGCACGTAAATCAATGTTCCCAACGCCTTTCTTTGCATTCCCTTGCTCTCTTGATAGCAGCTTTTTCCCTCTCCATGAATCACTTTACTGTAATTTAAAGCCATCATGTACCATCATCTATTTGCATTCCTGCAGTTTAGTGTCTTTCAGAGGTTGTGTGTAAAGCAGCTTCAATTCACAGGTGTAGTTTAAACAGTTATGGATCAGATCCAGCTCTCAGGGACATCCATAGGGACATTTCTGCAAGCTCAATTCATTCTGCAAAAGGCAAATTGCATGGTCAAGAGGAGGGGATGCTGGATATGATGATTTACCTGTCACTGACCTCAGGACCAAGATATCAGTCTTTATTTTCTTATCTGATGTGGAAACCCTCTGGAGAATTCTGTGATCATCGTGATTCCATTCACTTCTCCTTGAAACATGCCACATTAACTTGCAAAGAAGGTACGTGGGCTGGAGATTAAAATGAGTTTATAAGGCATCCATACAATATTAGCAGTGGAGGGCACAGTTCTGCTTCTAGTTCAATGACAGCAAAGCTGAGCCTGGTGGGATTGTGCTTCATCACTTCAATATACAAAGAAGATATACCTAAAATATTTAAAAGTGTTTGTCTAGATTCTACAGAAAACAGGAGTGATTATATCCAGCAGTTTGCTGCTTGGGAGAAACCCATCTCCCTGTTCCAATAAGAAGCAGTATCTTATAATTAGAAAGCAGCTGACTCTGTCTGTCTTGAAGAGCTAATATGGTACAACAGCATTCCTGATTGCTTCAGAAGATAGCCAGCAGAATGAGCAGTGATGTGAGAGCCGAGGCCGTCTGGCTCCCTCACAGAGCCAGGCTGAGCGTAATCGCAGCTTGATGTCCTCAGCCTTTTCTGCCTCCTGCAGGATCCAGCTGAGAGGCCAGACTGTGCCCTCTGACTGTGCTGCAGGATTGTGAACGTGGTCTGTGGATGCATTGACACAGTTAATGCAATAACTAAACACTGAAAGTACTTCCCAAGCTGGTCCTCACACAAGCTGCACCATTGCTCGTGGGCTCCAGCATGAATTTCTTCTCCTCTTTATCACTTTTGCTGTCTGAGTTCCTCACACTGAGCAGTGTGCTGCAAGGACAAGGGCTTACACTCCTTTTCCATGGCTTCAGCTGCCTGCACCCCAACTCCCACCTGCATGGTAGAAAAGAAAACATTTCCCTGACATATTAAAAGTTGCAAGATGATGTAGCTAGCAGGTTATATCAGGCAGCTATTTCCTTTAGTTAAGAGGTTTGTAAAGAGTAAATTGTCATAGCAAAATATGCAGGTGTTCTACAGATTAAATTCCACCATATTGGAATATGTTGAGGTCTTTATGAACAAGATTATGAATCTATCTGCCCTTCTATGAAAATAATGGTACAGGGACTAAATTATTTTAATTGGATGCTCTCCATATTTGCTAATAGTTGTCTATTGTTTTTTTTTTTAATCCTTGGGAGATCAAGTGTTCCTCAAACATGCTGATTAAAAGACATCTATCCATCATGGCCCCTCTTTTCCACAGATAGGATTTGCAGTAGCTGCTGCAAAGCTTAACAGCATATTCTGTCAGCCTGATACTTAAATTTATTACACTGGTGTCTGGATCTGCACTTCTACAGCCTGGCAGAGAATCAATATGTGCAACCCACCAGCTAGTCATTCCAGTAATTATGATAACCCCATAGACCAATAAAGTGGGAAGTGTTTTGCTGTTATTGTTTTCTGAGACACCAGAACACATCCTTGTCTTTAACAGTGTTTTACAATTATTTGAATAATCAGGAAACTTCCCTGAGAAAGGATCTGTGAGGAGAGCAGCTCAGCCCTGCAGGCTGTTTATGCTGCAGGGCTGTGAAGCTCCGTGGCTGCACGAGTGGGGTCAGCTCACAGCCACAACAGCAAGACCCTGTAGCTCATTTCTGCAAAGTTTCCAACAACACCCTTGACAGTGGCCAAGCAGCTGCTGTGCAAACTGTAATCACATCCCTGTGCCTTGTGCCTCCTTGCCTGTTTGATATACTCTCCTAGTTAGTCCCTTTTGCCAGATGTGCAGAGTCCTGCTCTCTCTTTGTCCATGCTGAAGCAGATGGACACATCCAGGCTGGGGCCTGTGAGGAATTGGAATCCTCAGTAATGACACTGCTGCTTCCTAAAATCACCTCTTCCAGAGGTGGCTGGTTCACCCTGAAACTCACATGGGAAAGTAGGTTCAAACATGTCCTCTGCTGATCTTTCACTGCTCCTGGGCTGATAAGGGGGATTCACTGGGACTGAGATCTTTGCTGCCTGGTGCCTCATCCATGGCCTGTGCATGCAGGGGCTGCTCTGCATTGATTGTTTTAGCAAAGACTAAGTCCTAGGACTGAGAGGTGAGTTATGGGAAAAAATCATCAAGATCCCACTGAAAAGCTGGTGCATCCTCATAGAAAGTGTTGATGGCAGTGAGCTGTTGTGCTGACTGCAGCTGAGGGGGCAGCAATAACTGGAGTCATTACTCAAGGCTGTGAGTGACTAAAAAGATCTGTGAAAGAACACAATGCTGGGAGCAGAGAGGAAAGCCCATCCTCTGCAGAGGCTGTGGGAGATAGATGAAAGAGTCAGCTTGACCTGTGTGATCTGCAAGATATTTTTTTCCAGAAGAGTGAGAAAGAGGGATGAGCCAGGTGGAACTCCTGTAGCACACATAAATAGCCTTGCTTGCTTTGCAGTACTACACCCAAGATGACAGAGCTTGAAGTGCTCAGATAAAACACAGAAACAAGCAACTGTGGACCATGTTGCATTAAAATATCAAACTCCAGTGGCAAGTCAGGTGTAGCTCAGTGACTTCTTGGCCTTTTGATGCACTGTAATTATTGCACAGGGAAGATAAAAGCATTTCTCAATGGTTGGGGAACAAATGTCTATGAGGCAAGAAATGACACTTCTGCCTTTGGGCCATATTCTTTGCTGTTTCAAGAGGTGAAACATGGTTGAGATAAAGGAACCTCCATCTGTTTCTCCCAACATATTAATAATTTGGCATCTTTGCAGGAAAACTGTTAGTACTTTTCAGGTTTTGGAATATGCTTCTTCCTTCTCTGTGCCCCAGGAAAATAAAAGAAGGTGGCATCTCACTAGGCAGCAAACAACACAAAACAGTCTGTGCAGCTGTGAGAGCTGCCTGGGGGAGGATTTGATGCCTCCAAGGTAGAATATTGATTTGAAGCCTGAATAAACAGAAGAATAAAAAAGTACAGGTTTGTAACTTTTAATTATCATTTCTAGAGATATAAAATTGGGAAATCACTGCTGTTTTGCAGAACGGAAAACACACCCACTCAAAGTGAAATTTCTTGGGGAAGCTATTTGCCTGGAATGCCACTGGAACAGCCAGAGAAATAATTATCAACCCTTTTTATTCACATACAGTGACTACAGTAAGTTAAAAATGTTGATATTGGTTTTGGTCTCAAGAAGTGCATATGTCTTTATATATGTACTTATATATGCACTTTACCTTACAGTCTAATGTAATATGTATATTATATTTTTTGATAAATACTTGGTAATAACTTTTTGATTGGCTTGAAATTTGACACAAAACCATGGTAGATTATTTTATTGACTGACATTTTTTACCTCCTCTTGTCAATTCCTTCCATTAGGCAAATGAAGCCACTGAAACTTATGGGGTTTTGTGGTTATGCCTTTTTCTCCAGCACAGATAGTACCATCCCAAATTAGTTTTCATTCTCTACAACCTGGTGAGCTTTTTACACCTGATGAGACAAATTGCAGGGTAGTTTCTCTTCTCTTGCTGGATGAGCAAATAAACACCTCAAGAGCAATCTGAGGTTTGCTTTAAAACTTGCCTTACAGGCAAAAGCCACTGAGCTCTTATACCAACATTCATTGGGAGGCAGAAGAAATCATTGCTTGGCATTTCTATCACTACTCACCCAGCTTCATCCCCATTTCCAAAAGTGTCAGCCTTTTCTTGACTTTTGATGTGGTCAAAACTATTTTTCCATTTTCATCTTCAAAAAGTCACCTGGGCTGTGATCTCAATACTTGTCTTGTGTGTGGCTGCTCTTGCTCTGCAGACTGCCCTTGATGCCAAGATTTCCTTTATAAATCCTTCCATGCCTAAGTGTGGGCACCTCTTGCTCCAAGGTAGCACTTTCCCTGTGCATTCCCATGGACAAGGCAGTGATCACACCCTCTCAGAATTACATCCCTGCAGGGATGTTTGAGGCTCTGCATCTCCATCTGAACTAAAGATGCACAAGTTTTAAGCATAGAGCCCCTTCAGAAATGGGGTAGGAGGAAGAGAGTTCTTGGGACCTCTGCCACAAGGCAGTTTTATTGCATCATTAACTGAAAGCTAATTATTTTCTTCTCATTCTGTTTGACTGATGGACATACCAGTGGATAAACTGAATTTCTATCAAAGCCTTTTGTTTTCAAACATCTCATGGATTTGCACTTCTCCATAAGCATTTGTCCTGTTTCCTGGACAGGTCCTAATCCACACCTACAGGCTGCCCAGGACTGGGTAGATTAGCAATTGAAAATGCTGCTCTAGAACTCAGGAAGGCATATTCTGGGATGAACCAAGGGGTGAAGATGTAACAGATTCCCATCCTCTGCAATCCAGCCAAAGACTTTGTCCTACACAGTGTGCACAGGCACCAGCCCTTGTGACAGCAGTGAGAGCTTCTCCCTCCATTCTCTTCTATCAGTGTGAAAGATTTGGTCAGAAAACTCTCTTTTAGGAAGATTCAGCATGTTAGTGCAAATGTGCTGGTTCCTCCACAGATGAAGTCTGAAACCATCAATCCTTGTGCTGTTAATCAGAGAGGTTTTGCTGGAACTGTTACACCCAGTGACTGTGATGATGCTATATCCAGTGAAAAGCTCAGCTTCTAGTTCTCCCCTAATGAAAAGCAAGCACTGTGTAATGGCAGTATAAAAAAGTGCTGAGGGCTGCTCTTTGTTATTGCTGACTTGGAGTTTTTATGTGCAAGGCCCAGTAAAAGCTACTGACCATGGCCATGGACCCTTCTGGTCAGTTCAGCTGAGGGCCCACAGGAACAATCATCACAGGAATTACAGGGTGGCAGCAGAAAAAAAAAAAAGAAGAGCTGAGAAGTCACAAAACCCAACCTGACACCTTCTGTAAGGTTTCTGTACCACAGAACATACTCAGATCAAGCTAGATGTGTCTATTCATGAATAGATATGTGAAAAGAGAGTTTTCATGTAAATTGGTGTCAGCAGCCTTGGAAATAACCAGAGCTTGCAACAGAACGAGCTAATACCAGGTGTTTTCAAGGGAAATCAGTCTACAGATTGATGGATGAGTTTTGGGAGGATAAATTGTTAAGCTTGTGAAGATGGAAGTCTCTATTTGCACAGGTACAAAGTTTAAGTAGCTTTTTTTTGATTCGCGGTTTTGAACTGCAAAACAGAGGCATGCATCGTGCTATGTGTAACCTAATAATCTGCTTTAAAACAAATGTTTTAAAGGCAACACCAATTAAGGCCATGTTTTTTAATGAATAGCTGCTCAGCCAGGTAAAAAAAAAAAACAACCATGTAGCATATTGTGCCATCCATTTTAAGTAGAACTTCAGGCAGCCCTTCAGAGGAGGGTTCTGCCTACCAAAGGGATGGAGCGATGCATCTGCATTTCACAAGGCAAAAGGGAATGGTGTGGGCAGGGCAGGATGTGCATGTGTGTGCGTGCTCGCAGTGTTGAAAGCACCAGATTATGCTGAACTGATTAAACAAGCTTACAATTGCATTACAGCAGACACCGTGATGGGAGCCAAAATATGATTGGCAAAATATACATGACATATTGTAAAACAGATAAAATGATAACAGCTTTTTGCCGAAGAGCATCTGCTATTCAGTTGGGAAATTAGGGTGGAATGCAACTGTTCTTATAAATCAGAAAATGGCGTTACCATCATCAAGAATTTTCTGTCACAATTTTTTAAGTGTGACATATTTGTTGCTCTTGCTTGTATGACAAAAAGTTAGACTTCAAATTTTTTCTCTGAACATGTTAGAGAGAAAAAAAGTTCCTTTAACTGCCCTTTAGCATTAAGTTCTATAAACCTTGTGCTCGTTGGAAAGTTGGAGGGTTAAAGCAGATTAAATGGGTAAAATTACCTGACATTTGGGGGTTTTGAATTTGTTCAGAGGAACTGCAGAAGAAGGGAGAGCAACTCTGATTATTCTGATGTTAGCCAAACCTCCTTGCCTTCTTGTTGTAGTGGTTTACCATTTGTTCTGCAGGGGAGGCTGCACACACAGATTGTGCTGTTTTGTGTGTTGATCTGCTGGGATTAGACATACTCTGACTGAACGCAGTGACCTTCAGATGCTTCCATGGAAGAAGGTCTGTTTTCTTAAGACAAATAATTAACCACTTCAGGATGGATGTTGCCTTGCTATCTATTGAATTGCTTCCACAGGGTGTAATGACTCACTACTTAATTGCTATGTAATTTTATTATTATCTGTAAAATGGTTTTCAGAAAGGAAAGGAATAATTGCAAACGGTCTGATGTAAACTGCCCCAGCTTTACTGACATCCAGTCATCATGTGTTAGGCCCCTGGTGGGTGCAAATTCATAGCTTGAAAGGGCTGTCCTGCTGTAAGTAGCCTGCCATGCAATTCTTTTATGAGAGCAAAACACAGGAGAAAGTGTGAGACACTGAGCACTCTTTGTGTCTAATATCTGATTTCATGGTGCCAGAGCAAACCATATTCAAATTTTTTGCTGTGCTGACATATTTCCAATCTATTCTGACTGTTCTGCTGCCTGCCAGGTTATGTAGTGGACACTCATTTTGTAGTTTACCATCTGCAGTCAAAATAAATCTTGACACATTCCCTTAAACTCACATTGTTACATCTACCTGTCCTGCCCCACACTGCATCTGCTTCAACTTACTGGCTCCCAATACTCGTTGTCTTTTTTCTTCTTTCTTCTAACTGGATGAGCTTAGGAAATGCCCATGTATATTAAGATTTTTTTTAATAGGATCATGCAGAAAGATGAGATTCTGCCATGTAACTGGGCAGGTCTGCCAATTCTGTTTATACCAGAGGTTTGTACACTCAGCCTTGGCACAGTGCTGTCACATCATGCACCATTTTAACCTTGAACTGTAGTGCAGGTAGGAGTCATTCTTGATTTCTCTCACAATAGTATGTAAACATATCCTGTAGAGTCACAAAATACAGTTTTTTTGGCTGAAAGAGCTGTTTCTTTTGTTTAGTCCTTGTTAGCCTGTACATCTGTCAAAGGTTGTTGCACTCTGCATCATCCTGTGTCAACATATGTGTGTAAACAAATTTAGAGCACATGTTGGGAAGCAAATCATTCTGATCAAGGGTCTCCCCAAACACTTCTCCCTTTTTACTGGTGCTTACCCTGTGGTAGGCATTTTAAAAATGCTTCTCTCTACATTTTAAAATTGCTGCATCTAAAGGCTCAGCTGAGAGCAAACCACAGTTGTAATTCTTGTGTCATCTCCTGTTCTGGCAAAACTCATGGGTACAGTCAGGTATCACTTTTCTGAGAGCTGACCTGTGCTTTGTTTTCCAGGTTCCTTTTTTGTCACCAGTCCTTTCCAAGTCTTCTCTCAGGTCTAATAGATGGTATTAGACTGGATAGATGGATACTGAAATTGGGCCAATCTTACCACGAAGCTGTGTCTGTTTGCAGCTAACTGCAAAAAACAGAGAAAGAACCTACCTTAGATCCCACTATTTCCACAGTCAAAGTGATATAGGCCTTCATGGGCCAGGAGAGGCCTTGTATTTTGCTATGTGTCAAAGCAAATGAGGCCTTGCCCTTGGGAAGGACTCATCCTCAGCAGTAGTTGACCAGGAGAGAGATGGCTGGAGAGCTGCTCTGCTGAAATGGATGTGAGCATCTTCCCAGGCTTGTGAGACAACCGTGTGCCCCCGCAGCAAAACCAGCCAACAGCATCCAGGGCTGCACCAACAGAGAAATAAGAGGTCAAAGAAAGGGATTATCCATTCTGCTTGGCACTTGTTAAAGCATATCTAAATAGTTTATTTAGTCTGGGCCCCCAAATATGAACAAGATGTTGAAAAAGTGTAGCAAATCCAGGAGAGAGCCAACAGGATACTCAGGTTGAGAGCATTTTCCCTTTGAGGAGATCTGAGGGACCTGGAGGTGCTCAGCCTGGAGGAGATGTGGATTCAGGGTGCCTAATAGCATCAGCCTCCTAGTAACTAAGAGGAGATCATTGAAAAGTCAGAGCCAGGCTTTTTGTAGTGGAGTATGGTAGATCATGAGAGAAAACAGGCATAAAATGAAATAAGAAATTGCATATAAAGATTATAAAGATTGCATGTGTGGAGGAACTTTTCATCATGAGAACAGTTAAGATACAGAGCAGGTTTCTCGTAGAGGTTTTGCTGTCTTCATCCTTGGTAGTTTTCAAGAGTTAACTGGAAAAAACCTTGAGCAACCTTTTCTGATCTCACAGCAGACCCTGCTTTGAGCATTATGTTGAACCAGGGATCTTCCGAGGCCCTAACCAAGTCATGTTATCTGGTGATTGTATGATACTTACATCTGGTGATTGTATGATACCTGTTTAATTAAAAGCTTAGAATTTCTTCAGAACTCTTAGCTGTGTGTCCCTGTGCACTGAGGGCTCGTTTCTGATTTTGAAAACTCACTCATTGTTGTGACCTACTCTGCTCAATTCAACATCTTCAAAGCCTCCAAGCTTTTCAGGTTCCTTCTATTAGTATCAGCTTGCCATGGTGATTGATTCACTAACTGTCCCTACTGTCCTTCAAAGACACTTGTAGGGATTGCTTAGATCTGCAGTATTTTCTAAAATCCTCTCTAGTTACATTCACATTTTGCTCACTTCCACACATTTCATGGAGGTTTTTGTTAAACTTGGCCATGTGTCCCTTCCTGGGGAAGATCCCTTATATGACCTGTGTGCCACCACATTTTGAAACAGGAATGCATTTCACCCTACCTGTGATGGAGAGCTGGAAGACCTAAGCTTAATTTAAACCTAAAATTACCTTTCAGTGCTTCACAAATTGTTCTTATACAAACAAGAGCAAAAGTCTGTGGATTGCTTTTGTCTTATAATTCTTATTACATATTACTAAAGAGTTTAGGAACAGTCAGTAAGTTGAACTAGAACCAATTCTCATCTGTTGTTATGGTTACCAGGAGTAGAAAATAATTTCCTGTAATTTATCTTAAGATCATTTATGTCAGATACAAACACAGATTAAGCGGAATACCACGGTAATTTCTTCTTCAATTGTGTTAGGAACCATAAGACATTCATTTTTACTTCATAAATAAGGGTTACAGTATGTCATGCTCAGTCAAAGAAGATAAAATGAATCTAATTAAGTGCCATCAGAAGATCACTTTGCTGTTTTTATTGCAGCAATAAAAGTGCCCTTACCTTCTTATTCTTAGAGGAATGACAGAGATTATTATGGAAATAGGATGAGATCAAGTAAGTCTTGCTTGACCTAGACTTGGATACAACAATATCCTTGTGTCAGTGATTGTTGAAGTGAATAAGCAGTTTACAAAATCTGATGGGCTAAAGCTCATAAGAGATGCACTTCCTTTATTAGAATGAATGAAACCACATGTAAGCCTCAGACAGGGCTTGTTTATTGGGTTTTATATAAACAATATCATCTTTTTATTGATCTGTAGGCCTCAGTGGTGATGATGGCAAACAAGGCTTTCAGATTGATGACTGCAGGTCCCTTATGTTGATTCGTTGATGTGTGCACAAGTGAAAAGAACCATTTAGCATTAGTGGTATGTGTATACCAGTATAATAATCTGGAGCTTGCTTCAGGGCACAGAAGAGCTCTGCATGGAAATAAGAACAGTGGAGAGCCCTGAGAGAGCACAGGTTAAGTGAAAGGCTATTAAACAATATTTCAAAGACATTTTTATCAAGTTGTCACAGTCTTTAAAATGCCAGCAGGGAGTTTACAAAAAAATAAATAACTGAAGTCTGTTAAAAGTCTGCTCTAAACCCTGCCATGTTTGAGGAATCTCACTGCCTGTAATGTAGAAGACAGTTAAGGTGATGTGTGCTAACAACACCTGACCTTTGTGTTTGGAGATTTGATGGAGAGCAAATCCAGCCTCCTAGGTGTTTTCAAAAAAAACCCCGAAAACAACCAAAAACCCCACAAAAAACCCTGACCCCCCCCACCAAAAAAAACCCAAAAGCAAAACAAAACAAAACAAAAAAGTACCAAAGCCCCCAAAAACTAGTCTTTGAAACCAGTTATCTAAGCAGAGATTAAAAAAAAAAAAAAAAAAAAAAACCAAAAAAACACCCCCGCACACAAAGAAGCTGAGTTAGAGAGTTTGCTTCACATACATATAATTTTCTTCAGGTACTAGAGTTACTTTTATCTGAACCTTTGTCTAACATATCCTTTTCCATGATGATACCTTTTTACAGCACATTTTTGAAAATCCTTAGGACTGGTTCCACTCTGGAAAAGACCCTGTGTGTTTCTGTGTGTCTCCTGTGGCTACTTTTTTTTTTTTTTTTTTTTTTTTTTTTGGTGCTTCCAGGGCTGCTCCTGAAAGGCTGTCCAATCTTTTCATATTAAGACAACACATTTTGGCACACAGGCTTAAATATGCTCCCAGTCTTGTTTTACTTGGTAGACAGCTGTCAGTTTGAGCAGTGCCTAAAAGTGCAATCAGTGAAAGGTACAGAATGCAGCTGGAATGGTAAACATGACTGAATTATTGGTGTGGTAAAAGCAACTAAACCCTGTGTGTCCTCTAAGCAACCCTGAGAAGTTTCTTACTCAGAATAAATGTGCTGGTTTTGGCTGAGGTAGAATTAATTCTTTTCACAGAGGCTGGTATGGGGCTGTTTTGGGTTTGTGCTGAACACAGAGTTGTTAATACAGAGATGTTTTTGTTATTGCTGAGCAATAACAAATTACAAAGAGCCCAGGCCTTTTCTGCTTTTTGTAAGCAAGAAATCTGGGGGTGCATGGGAGGCTGGGAGGAGACACAGCCAGGATGGCTGACTCAAAGTGACCAAAGAGATTTTCCAGACCATAAGGCATCAGGATCAGGAGGAAGGGGGCAACGTCTGGAGTGATGCTGTTTGTTTTCCCAAGGCACTGTTACTAGGATGGGATGTTTTCTTTCCTTATTAAACTGTATTTATCTCAACCCATGAGTTTTCTACCTTTTACCCTTCTGATTCTCTCTGACCCTGCTGGTGGAGGAGGGAGGGAGGGGCTGGCTGGGGTGAAACCATGACAGCAAATAATCCAGCTCAGCAGTTTCTCCTTGCAAGAGACAGTACGTCTACAAGTTTATATTTTTGTATGGGCTCAGGGCCCAAGTAGAGACATCATCTCATTCAGGAGAATGCTGTCCTTGCCATTTTCACTTTAGCTGATCTAGCAGAGATGTAAAGCACCACAAAAATCCAATAATGCTAATTTATTTAATTTCCTGAGCTAGAAGTGACAAGGAGCCAAGTGCACACTATCCTGCTCACATGAAAGCTGATGTGCAAGTAGAAAATCAAAAGTATTGCCAAGGAGACCACAACTTGCATGGAGCTAACCCAGCTCAAATGAAGGCTTCTGAAATCCTTAACCTGCTTCAATAAATGACATTTCAATGCTAATAAGGAGTGAGGAAATCAGGGGAAATATTTAAAGGAAACTTATTGTAGCTGCAATTGCTGAGCCAGATCCACTGCTACAAACACTATTGAAGCAAATACAAGATATAATGATTAGCATCAGCTAGGAATGCCCCTTAGCACTATGCCATTAAAGTTCCTGAGAGTGGGAGTTAACAAAGGCAGTTTAAAGTGTATTGGAAAATGATTTTTCATTCCATTTTAAAAACTCATTTCATGCATTGTTGTGTCATCTACTTTTAAAATTACAGTACAAGCAGAAAGACCAAAACGTGATACTGATCTTTTAAATCATGATCCCCAGGGCAGAAGTACACAATTGACCTGTAGTTATTTGTCAGATCTTTCTGGGCCATTCAGCAGAATAGCATGCAGGAGAGTCATGTGAGCACCTACACAACGAGTAAAAGGTATTTGACTGAGAACTATATTAGGGTGAATAAATAGCAGTGAGATGGCTCACGCTGTGAAGTTGTGACTGAAACTCAAATAGCCATTTCTGCTGCCCTGGTGTAATTGGTGACCTACTGGAGCCAGCTCTTTGTTGGTAATCTATATCAATGCTTGGACAATAGTACCTTTCAATTCATCATATCCCAAGAGATTTAAAGCAGTCATAGAAACATTTTCTTTTGCTGCACACCATTTATTACTTTGAAGGATGGAGCAGTCTCTTCTAAACACCCACTGTGCATTAAATATTATAAATTAAAATTAACTACTCTCTGACTAAATAAAACAGTAGCCACAGAAGTGGGCTGGTATCAGCTTATTTTCTAACATTTTTCTCAATTAAGGAGAAAGACTTTAGTAACTGGAATATAAAAAAATGTTACTTCTTACTCTCAGAAAACATACATATGCATGCATATGTAAAATATAGTTCCTGAAAATGAGAATTAATTGTATTCCAATACAGATAGTGGATGGGGAACACTATACAACTTCTTATTCCCAGCTTTATTACTTCATCATACTTGCTGAGCTAGAAATGCCTCTTGTGCATATATTGAAGATGATTAGACTTGCAGCAAGATATTGACTGGAAAAATTACAATGTATGAGAAATAAGCATTTGCTGATTTTTTTTTTTTTTTTTTGTGGAAGAACAGAGAGAGCTGGCCAAATCTGTTTGAATTTCTCTGTTGCTGTTCATATCACATAGTGGGAAAGATGTCCTAAGCCATAAATTTAACTGTGTTAATGTAAGGCTTCTTTGTAGTATAAAACTCTAGTTTTCTCCTTTCTATGCATCTTAATACATTTCATTTCACTAGGAACAAAAGAAAATCCTGCATGAGAGATTTCTGTCCATGTTCAGAGTCTGTTCCTTTGATCCAACTTCTGGATTCAACCCATACTTTGGGATTCTGCCAAGTCTAGTATGCATGAACCAGAGAAAACTCCTGTTGCTTTATTTGACTAAAAACTGTCTGTCTGATTCCCCAGTTCCTGATATCCTTCACTATTTTCTCCTGAAAAGAGACTCTGACATATTAAGAGGGTAATTGACTTTGGCTTAGATTTTCCTCTTTTAAATTTAACTTTAACTTTAGCAAGCTGCTCTCCTGTGGAGGAACAGAGAGAGGATGGATAGGAAGCACAGATGGGGACCACTGGCCCCTGTCTTTTTTTTTTTTTTTAATTACTGTTTTTGACCAATATTTTCTGTAAAGATATTTGGAGATTTTACCTATTTTGAGAAAACACCTACACTTTAGCTCTCCATGTTTCCAACAGCACTAAAAATCTAATTAAATTTCACCCCATCCCTGCCAAAACTCTTTATTACATGGAAATGACATATTTTCCCTATGAAACACACATTATACCAAGCACTAATAAACATGGGCGCACACAACATTAAGCCTGATTTGACACTCTAATGTTAACTGCTATGTTTATTTGCTATTACACATTATAACTGTTATGTTTATTTGCTATTACATATGATAGTAGCTGGTAGCCACAACTGAAGCTTGAGTGTCAAGGAATGAAGCAGTGCACTAGAGCAAACAGCAAGAGCTCAGTCTGGCTTGGAGTTCAGAGGGAAAACCAAGGCATGTAGGGGTCAGTTTTCCTGCCTAAAGGCAGAGCAGGGCAATATTTGAAAGAGTGTAGCCACACCAGCTCCCTGTTCAGTGCTGTCACTATTTGAATGTACTGCTTAACTCAATTTCCAGCTCTGCTTTGTGGGTCTCAGCACCCTGCAGAATCAGCACAATCCTCACTGCAAGCACAGCGAGGAGAAAAGCTCCATGTCTGAATGTCTCCAGGCTGAATCTCTGTGACCAGAGAACAAAAATGCATCAGTCAGAATTATGATTGAATTTCTTCTCTGCTAAGGGATTTCTGTCTGTTTTCAGTGTGAGGTAACAAATGCCTGATTGGGAGATTAGGGGCAGATTCTGTAATCATGAAATGTTGTGTGTTCTGTAGCCCAGAGCAATCTCTGAAGTAAAGATCCCCAATTAGATGAAAGCACATGTCTGAGGTGAAGAAGTCAGGGTAACATCACTTCCAAGAAAATTCTTTCCCATGTCTTTCAACCAAGAAGATTTTGAAATGAGGAATAAAAAGAAAAGACAGTAAATATGAATATTTCATCAGTTTGAGGTTCAAATAGCTCTTTATTTTCTTTTCTTATGCAGTGGGCAAAGAAGGTGCAGTATAAGGCAATAATGATGTATAGCATGGGTTTCTTTTCCCCACCCTGTGTGTACAACAGGTAACACACAAACCAAACAGTGCAAACTGAGCTGTGCTGGGATGGTTCTTCCCTGAAAAGCCTCACTCCTTCCATTTATAGCTCAGTTACTTGTCACACGTGTTAGATATTAGCCAGATCTGGGGGTTATGTTTTCCTAAAGTGCAATGAGGGTTATGGGTGGCTTTTCAGTATTGTTCACAACACTTCAAGCTGGACAGAGCAAACTTGCAGAGCAGAGTGTGCAAATTCCAACTGAGGGGAGAGAGGGGACAGGCACCCACTCTCTGCTGTCTCTTGCAATGCAATAATTACATGTGACCAAATGAAGCTGGCAGGAGCAAAGGACAAACCAGGGAAATGGGGACAGAGCTTGCACACTGCAGCAGATCTGTGGGAGTTTTCCACAGCTTGCATTGGCCCCAAAACTCCTGTCTGCTGTGGGGTGGAGTGTCTGAGCTTCTGAACAGCATGTAAACACATTGTCTTCCTCATTGATTCTTTCTCACCATCAATCACTTTCAATCATTCTACAAATTAAAGTTTCCCTTGAGTCAAAAAGGTCAGGGAAATTTTAGTGAATTCCAGCCCATCCTTTTAGGGTACAGCCAGTCTGTGAATCTGTCCCTGTCCCCTTACGAAACCTGTAACTGATTTATTTTCATCAGACACTGTTTCAAAACTGATATCCATAAGCATAGTCAGGACCTGTTTGAAAGAATGTCATCACAAATCTTCAACCTCTGAAATTCTTGGCTTTTGCAATAAAACTCACCTTCTTGTGTTTAAACATATTTTTCCTCCTTTAAATGTGTGACATCTACACTTCAGTAAAACACAAAAGTGAATATAGATGAAATACCAGACACAGTCTACATGAGAAAGGTGTGAACAAACAGGTTTTTACCATCTTAAATAGACCCTAAAGCTGCTTTCATCTGTGCTTCCTTCACTTTCTCTGTTGAAATTGATTAATTGAAAAAATTGGTCATTTAGATTCAAAACCCTTGGCTCCCTTCTCTATTCTCCATCACTTTATGTTGCTGGAGATGTGTTGCTAAACGTCCTTTTAGGGCTCTTTACACTCTGATATATTTCTGGAACCACAGATTTGAAATACCAGTGGTTTGTCTACTTAAATACAAGAAATTATATATATATCTGAAAAAACCTGAGTTTATCAAACCTTCTGCTACTTACCATGGTTTAACCATGTAATTGAGCCTTTTAATGCAGTTGCCTTGGTGACATTTGGAAGGCAAGGCACTCAGAGCTGGCTGATGGAGGCACACTGGGATGGGGGCAGCCACAAAATGTTGGATATCACAAGGGAATCTCTAGGAATTCAGGAATGTCCCCAGACAATATCATCAGTCCAGCTGCAGGTATCTGAATGCAAAAATAGTGCAAAGCTTCTAGTGCAGGATGCAGAGAAAGCTGAGTGGGGATGACAGCAAATTTAGGAGCCAAAAGGGTGCACCATCAGTTGGAAATCAGCATTTTGATTCACACTTCATGCAAGCACAGTCAAAACCAATCCCCACAAATCATCTAAGGAGGACTGATTCTACATTAGTCTATCTATTGTGTATAGAGACTTCATTAATGAACCTGATGCAGAGAGAATCTCTGATCCTGTCAAGAGATTCTATTTTAATTATTATATGTGGTTTTGTAATTTTAATTGTATAATTATTATAACATTAAAAGATGCAATTATATTTTAAATCTTATTAAGACCTCAATTTTATTACATTTTCATTACTTTGTAGTGGTATTATATTTTATTATTCAAAATTAGAAATTATTAGAAATAATTTTATGATTACACTCTTTTAAAATATGATTTTTTTATTCTTTCATCACTTTATCTTACAACCATCCTCCACATCCAGTGGAAAGTGAAAGGCTGCAAGCATTTTGAGATGATAAGACATCAAAGAAGGTGCTGAAATTTTTTCACTTTAGCTGTAGCCTGCCTTACAGAATTAATGAAGCAGCTTCTGATGACAGAAGTCAGTTCAAAGCAAAACTCTGGTTATAAAAACAGCTTTTGTGGAGGGCTCACACTGAAGATGAGTTATGTCACAACTGTCTGTGAGATCAGGAACCGTGTGAGAGGAGGTGGTGAAGTTGTCTGGTGCTAATTGTTCCATTTGCTCGTAGCAACCTGAATCAGAGGCAATCCTGTTGAAATCAGAAGCAACACTTCTGTTATGGAGATCTGAGACAGGTTTCAAACCTGAGCAAGCCTCACAGTCACCCATCTTGCAGCACCCAGGGATGCAGAAGTTTTTCTAAATACAAGTGAAATTGTCCATGCTGCATATCAGAGTTTGAGCCACCTTAAATGCCCTCATTTCCTCTTCCATTTTTTATGTTTGTATTTACAATTTGCTTTTATCTGTTTTCCTCTGTGTTTTCATTACACAAAGTGCCCTTGTTGAGTTATATTAACATTTTCCATTGTGCTTCAGACTTTGATATTACACATAACAACATTCATCCTTTGTCTCAACTCGCTCCTGAATCCTGCCACAAACAAAACAGAGTAAGAAATCATACTTTGATCTGCAGTTAATAGAAGTGCAAAGGCAGGGAAGCAGGGTGGGTAGGGAGGTTTCCACCCTACCCTAAAGAGCTGCTAACCTGAAAGAAAGAGTGAGAGCAATTTTAACTACTGCACTGCCACAAGTGCACTGAATTCACACTTTGTATCAAGAAGAGCATGGTCTTTCTGGTCTGTGAGACGCTGCAAAAGGACAGAATTAATTCTCAGTTAGGATGTCTCTGCCTCCATAGCTTGGTCTCACATTAAGGGTTGATCTCAGCAGAAAGGGGACTTGTGTCCAGATGCCTTCAGCTGTGTTTTGTTAACAGTTTGATGTCCCACTGTACAATCACACTGTCTACCCCACATCCAAACTGTGTGACAAGACAGAGACTGATTCTTATGCATATAACACTCACCCTAAACTATAAGCAATCACAAAAATAAAATCTTAATAAAAATCCAGTGTAATATTATATTCTGGTGGCATACTTTGTTTGTCCTAGGTGCAAACCATCAAGTTTAAAATCTAAGCAATTTTTTGCTCTCATTTTTCTCTCCACTATTTTCAAATCTGTATTTTCAATCATGGCTTCACCTTCTTTGTAGAAAACTAGAGAACAAACTTCAGTGGATCCTGCTGTTTTTATAAAAGCTTAGGTAATATGTTGTCTGCACAAATGTCACAAATTATTTTCATTTGGAACAGATCAAAGGGAAATATTCTATCAAAATTAGTATAAACAAAAAGAAAGCACACTGATTTCTGAATTGTAGAAACTTCTATAAGGCTGTGTCTGTACAGAACAGACTGCTGCTAGAATTGCCCTGATTTTGCTCCTATGTAGTTTTTAACTGGCAGAAAATATAACCCCTATATATTAATTTCCTTGCAGCAGTTCTGTAGTGTAGTGTAGTCTCACAATGGTATATGAAGTTGTGCAGCGTGGTGCAGTACATCAGGGAGCATGAATCCTTTGCAGGGAAGCTCAAATCACAGAGTGCAGTCAAGAGTCACACTTCGTCTCCTGCCATTCTTTCACAGCAAATGAGAATTTACACATCAGGCCCCGATATGCTGAGATGCTTTCTCTATTTAGTGTCACAGCTGACACACATTGGAGGGCAGGAGTACTCACATTCATCAGAACTGTGCTTAAAAAGCAGATATTTTAGCATTGTGTGTCACTGCTTTTGATCCCAGCACAGGCCAATTACCACTCTGTCCAGCTCTTCCTTTATTTTCCTTGGGTGATGATGGAAGTATCCCATGCTGAAGAGGTTTGCCAAGCTGAAACTGAAAAATTAAAAGCTCTTCTGCTGCAATAGTATTGGCACTTGCATCAGTACTTTTTTGAAAGCTGATTATGTTGCTTTTAAGGGATAATTTGTTACTAAAGCAACAGCTCTATTTGCTACCGTGAAAGGAAAGAAATTTCTATATCCTGAGAACAACAGCAACGTGTTGAAGTGTAGACACTTCATATTTTTCTTCACACCATCAGTGCAGGTGATGTTTGATTAAAAACAAAATACTCTCTCCTCACCTGTTAGGCTTTCCCAGATGGGATATGGAGGAGGGGAGAGCTGACCTCTTAAAATAACAACCTGAAAGCGCTTGGGAGGACTCCTGGACAGCTGTGCCTGTGGCCTTTACTACCCTAAACACACACACACCTCCCACCCAGTGCCCCCAGGGATGTAAAGCACCCCTCCCTGTCTGCAGGTGAGCAGGTTTCTGTGCATGACAGAGTGCTCTGCTTGCACACACACTCACAAACACACAAACACACAGATTCACACCACACCTGGCTCCACCCGAGTGCTCCCAGCTGGCTCAGGCTGTGCTCACTGGAGTCAAAGGGCAGCCTATAAATTGACTCCAGTAAGTGCTGAATCAAATGGTCAGAGAGGGCTCAGGATATATTGCACACACAGGCAGAAGGCAGGAATTTACTGTCAGTGTGATCATTTGATCACACCCAGTGTTGCTTCTTCTTCAGGGAGCAAAATGAAAGAAACCTACCCCTGAATCCCATGCCACCTGCAAGTTGTTTTCCCACATCCCTTCTAATTCCATGTAGAAAAACCAGATAAAACAAACACTGAGTTTTGAATAAATAATGATTCACCTCACAGAAATTATCTAACAATACTCAGTTTCTTTCTGCATCAATCAACTGAAGTTATGGGTCAGGTCTTCTTGTTGCTAGGAGGACTTTGGTCTTTTGGTGGAGGAAGAACATAATTTTGTAATTTTTAAAAGATGAACTCTTGATTTTGGCTGATTTAGTATGATTAAAACTGTGAATTGCTTGGGGATTGAATTCCAAAGCTGATTCATTTCATGCTTAATTATGTTTCTAAACTGGGAGTATTGCCAGTGATTGTCTTTATGTAAACAGAAGCCTATATGTTTTGAAAAACAGAATGAAAACACCACCTGTACAGAAAGATCAATAAAGCTTTCTTTTCCTGATATTGTGAAGATCCATATCTTTTTATAATTGAGTATAAGGGCCAAATTTTTAATTGATAAAAGTCAGTGCAGTTCTTGGGACTTATGAGAAGCTCCAGGAATGCAGATATTTGTGAGGAAAAAAAAGGTACTTAAATGGCTGATTTCAGCCCAGGTCATTTCCCTGACCCTCTAAGTGCAGGGATTTCAGCAGCTACTCTTCAACTTGCTGATATCAGCAAAATTGCAAGAATCAAACAGGAATACTCAGGGGATTGTAAATGGCAGGGTTAGGTTTGTATGGTGACAAAAAGAAGAGCTCACCTTCCTGCCTGGTGGTGTGATTATATATAGTCTTGAACAAAATCATGGCCCAGAGCACCATTCTTCAGCAGAGCAGGAGGAAATCTGAAGTAGGGATGAGGTAGGAAGGCGATTTGATCAGTTCATATGTTCATTTTCAGATTTATTTCAGTGTCCCCCTGACACCCTGTGTATTTGTGGCTGTGGTCCAGATCCTAAGGAACTGCTGTGTCCCTCTGAGAAGAAAATTATTTATGAATTTAAGAAAAAAAAAATCCTTCTGAAAAGGATTTTTATCTACTGGAGTTAGCTATGTCCAGGATTTCCCATTCATCATAAACCTCAGCTGAAGATTATAGCAAAGAAATTAGGTGCATTACTAAAATGGGTGCTGGCACTGGGGAAAGATAATTTCCAACATCATGTGAGAATACTGTGAGAACAGCCCCTGAGCTGGGAGACGCCAGCCAGCACATGGGTGCTGAGCAGTCCCCATGTCTGTGGGCAGGAATCACGGCTGCTTGTATCTGCTTGCATTTCCTAAACACCTCTTCAAAACATTTAGATGCAGATTAAGTTGAATTTCCCATGATAAAAAATGCTGCCCTGGTGTTTTTAAAATCAGATTTCAAAGTCACTTTCACCTGGAAGTCAGAAAAAATAATGAAAAGGAAAGGTAATGAAATTGTCCTGTGTCCTGTGTGAGGGAAACTTGGTTTCCCAGTTACTCAAGTGCCATTGTGTTGTACAAAAGCCTATTCTCTCAATATTTCTGGTCTGGCCAGAAGCAGAAATGAACTGAAATTTCATAAGGCCCCTCATTCTCATGACATTTAAAGGCCCTCTTTGAAAGCTGATTAGTATACAGTGAGTGCCCTGCTGTTAAAGTTCACTGTATTATGATATTGATGGTCTACTGTTGTATTTTGAGAACAAACATTGATTTGGGGAGCTTAATAGCTTATAACAACCTGTACTACCTTTGGTGGGAAGCACAGATTTCTGATTCTTTAATGGATTGGAGAAAAGCTTGTTCATTTACAGACTCTGTTCTTACTGAGGGAGAATACAAAAATTAAATCTTTTGGTAAATAGCCTAATTCTACCCCTTCCAAGGGGAGAGACTGGTCTTTCTGCTTTGCCATAGTAATTGGGTGAGTGGTCCAGTAGCTCCTCTCATCCTTAATTGGGTGATTCTCCTATCATCTACTTTCCTGTGTCCACAGACCAATCTAGAAGAGCTGTAAACACAATGTACCTTTCTGTGCTACTTTCCAGAATTGCAACACATTGCTCCTCTATCCTTTTCACTCAAATAAATAGTTTGCAGCAATCAATAATATTGCTTTCATCCATCTCATTTTTTTTTTTTTTTGTACAGCAATATCATTATAATTTCCTCCTTCAAGTCAGGGAAATAAATGTGAAATAATCTCAAGCTTCCTCTTCCTAATGTATTTTTTTCTAATTTTCCAAATGAATCCCTGTTTCTGGTCAAAGACTAGGACAGTGTGATGAGTTCATTAGTTTGCTGGTGTGCATTCTCTGACTCACATTAAAGCACTAAAGGTCTTTGAGTTAGCAATAATTAGATGAGGTCATTAAAGCTACAATGAGATCACGATTGCCAGAAATGGCCTCACATTGTACAAAGTAAGGTCAAATCAGCTATAACCATTACTCACTCTGGATTTTTAATTCATTACATATGCATTAAGTAACAGTAGTGGGTGATCCACAGCTTAGCGTGAGTGAAAAGCCCAACAAGCTGTCACATACACAGTATTGTACACTGAGAGGAGAGTTGCATGGTGAAATCTTTTATAGTAATGATCCCTCACACACAGAAACCACCACAGGGACTAAACAAGACTGGATCAAAAGAAATGGCAGCGGGTGCCAACAATGTTTTGAAGGAGAAGCAAGGCAGGAGCACAGGTTGCACTGTGGAAAGTCAGCAGGAGCATTTTCCCAGGAAGATTCACACAAAGAGGCAGCAAACAAGACTCCCAAGCAAGACAGGCTGAGATGGTCCTCAGGTCTAAAGCTGATGTGAAAGCCATGGCTCCATGGAAGTCCACAGCCACAGTACAGAGCAAGCCAGCCCCTGTGTTCATCTTGGCAACTTTACCTGGGCAGTATGAGAAACCCATGCTCCCCTATCACATTTGCCTTTGTCCCATAGACACCTCTCCAGGAAAAGTGTTGAGTCAGTCCAGCTGGCAAAATGGATGGATGAGTTTTCCTTCTTATAAGAATGATTTTTCATTCCTTAGGTGTTAATTATAAGCACAGAGTAACCTGGTGAGGGAAGGCAGAACTCCTTCCATTTTTTCTCATTTTCTACACTGCCAAAAAGCAGCTTTAAACAAAGCCTCTCCGTGGCAATAGATAACCCAAATCAAGCTGAACAAACAGTTAAGTGGGAGAATAGCCAGAAGAGGAGAAAATCAATGTACTAATGAAAGTAGAAATTGCTTCCAGATGTGTCTATCATAGAAAGCTGAGCTGGTTTTCGCGTGGTTTCTGGTCATCTCTCTCCTCCTCTTCCTCACACTCTGCTGATTACAGGGACAGTGGAAAATGACCCTTCCAGCACTCTCACACATCCCATTCCTTCAGTGTGGTGCAAAGGCGACGTGCCCCAGGGAGAGCCGCGAGTCAGCGAGCGCCTCCCGGCAGCGCTCGCCTCCGACGCCTTAAATTCTGCAAGAGGTGCAAGGCTGTGCTTCTTCTGCTTTCTCTGTGACCTGCCTCCTCCCTAGATTGCAAGTGACAACCTCACCTACCTGTCAAGGCTGAGGAGACACGTGGAATTACATGTCCATTCTGGGCCGTGCCCGAAGAGGAAGAAAAATGCCCTCTTTGACAAGTACAGTCCAGACATGAGCCACAGACCAGAGCCTCTGCCTGAAATCCAAATTACTTGTGGCCAGGAGCACGAGCATGGTATCCAGGGTACTGACCCCCAACAAGTTGCTGTCTGCAAACTTCTCTCACCCTCTGGAAAGATTTCCTTCCAGGAGAAGCTGGACTCTGCTTGCTGGTTGTAAACATGCACAGACCCAGGTTCTGCTTTCAGGCAATTTCTATTTGCATTGCCCCTGTAACCAAAGTAATTAATGAGCCTAACTAGCAGCAACATCTGAATTTCCTTACAGTCATACCTGCACTGATGAACAAAATTAATAGTTACTCAAGGGCTCTTGATTTGCAGAGGTTCTGTCTGGGTACAGAAGCACTCTGAATGACTGGGGGAGCTCCCTTCAGCTTGCAAAATGCTGTCCTCACCCTAAACCCCCTCTTTTTGCCTGTTATTTTTGGGGAGGAGTACAGTCTTTTTCTGAAAATATTGAAACTTTTGAATACAGATTCTGGAGTGTGAAATGAATTTCGAATGCATCACCTAGAGATGCTGGAGAATCTGGGACCCTTCAGTGTCACCTCCAGAGACCAGACACTCTGGATCAGCTTCCACATGGGCTGCCAGTGTCCCCACAGAGATGCAGTTGGAGTTTTACCACCCTTAATGTGAAAAGATGCTTCACAAATCTGTGCCTTGCAGTTTTCCCTTTTTATTTCCAAACTTCCTTGACTGGTAATGAGAAAAAGACATGGCAATGAAATTGCAAATGGAGGAGACTGTAGATTTGGCATGCTAATAATGCTTTTCTGACATTTCAGCTGCCCTGAGGATCTACTTCTTTATGTTATGGAGCCAAGGGTTGATTTTCTTTTCACTGAGTTTTTCTTTCAGTGAGGAGGTATGTCATTAATGTTAATAGATCCTAAAATATCCACAGTGATGGAAAAAAATGTTTTGGTTTAATGTGTGCAGTAGAACTTATGTGCAAATAAATAAAGCATCCAGGTTCATTAGCATTGATGTGTTAGCCTGAAAGGGAAAAAGAATATAAGCAGCTAATGTTGTTTGTCCTGCAATCCATCTTCCATGTCACTGAGGGGAAAGAAACCCTTCTTAAATTTCCAATCAATCTTCCTGACCTTTTTACATCATTTGCATCTTTAAACAAATTTTTTTTTGTTGTGAACTTTCCCCTTGATATTTCACTTAAAAAAATAAATAAATAAAAAGCTTTCCCTCAGAAATGCCTCAGCTCAGACATGGGTCTTTATAGCCCCAACAGGAATACCCAGCATTTGCTATTTTGCCCACAAAGCAGCAGTCCAAGGCTCTATTTAAAGTGGACCTGAAGTGATGTCCTGGGGTCAACCACATTGTTCATTCAGACTAATAGAGAAGCAGGGGCCAGGGGAGCTGATGGACCCACCCAGAACTGGTTACTCAGTTTTCTCTCCTTACAAAGCTTGAGTAACTCTTGGAGATACAAGTCTTAGTACTCTACAGGACTGAATTTCCTATTTTATCTAGTTTGGGTTTTTTTTGCAGAGCTACATCTTATTTACACAGTTAATAATAGATAGACCATGTTATGACACCTTTATCCTAAATTAAAGATACAGTAGGTACACAGTAGCAGAGCAAATAGAGATAGTTGATATAACAGAAAACACAAACACACTCACAAATTCAGCATTCATGTGCTGCCAATTACAAATCGTGCACAGCTTCTGACAGCCCACGAAATTCTTCACGTATTTATTTAGAAGTGAAAGAGTATAAAGGCAAGTTAAAGAGGCTCAAAAGTTCCTTTGTCAGCTGTGGCAACTGTCTGTTGTTGCCAAGGGCAATGTGAGTAATATCAGTAAATCAGGCTATTGCAAGCATTATTTTAAATAATATGATGGACAAAACTGCCTAGTTTACTATTAGTAGTCAAAAAGCAAATCTGGCAAAAAGATAAATAATACAAAACAATAACCATTGCACTTTATAAAATAGGCCCACTACTTCTCTGTTTCTAGGGAAAAAAAAGCCCATCTTTCACCCTTTCATACCAGTTCCCATTTTTGCAGTGAATTTTGTCAGGAAGACAGAGGCAGGTTCCTCAAGTAAGCCACCAGAAACAGCACACCAGTCTGCTGAGGAAAGAAAGCACTTTGGCTTGAAAGCTTTTGGAGCTGGCTTTGAGGATTTCACACCAACAAATAGCTGTACTCAGATTTTTTGATCTCCATTCTGCTTGTACACTGTTGGCTGCAAATGCTCACCCTGCTACCCAACAAAGAGTTCATCTGAGTCCATCTGAATTGCATTTGTGTCTGTAATTATTGGGGAGGGAGAGAAGGAATGCAGAACTGCCCACAAAATACAGCTCTAAAAATTACACCCCACAGAACAGTAGGAGCTGGCTGTGGATTCACAGGACACGAACGGGGTGAATTATTAAATCATTCTTGACACAAATTTCTGCAGGAAGCTGCAAAAATCGTGTCCTGTGAAAGTTTTGCCAGTTTTAGGCCTCAGGCTGCTGAAGAGTGAGAGGCAGCTTACTGACACACAAAAGAAGGTTAGTTTGCTGTATTTGTGATTGCTATCATGACATTGACTCAGCATTCAGATGGTTTTGGTGGCATTAAAGGGGATGGAAGTGGGTGAGGGGGCCTTCCCAAGCACAACTGCTGCTCCTGCTTCTGCTCATATCTCCAATTTCCTCGCACGAAAGGAGACCTGGGGAGCGGCTTTAAAGACCTGACATGCAAAATGTATCCCATGTGAGGGTGTGCTGTGGGAAGTGATCATCAGTAGAATTATACATGCTGTCCTGCCTGCTGAATCCCCCAAAGCAGTTAAAGAGCCAGGAGAATATAAGACTGTCATTTCTCTGTCCCCCTCCCTCTGCTTTGGAGCACAAACCTCTGCCAGACACTCAGGCAGAACAAAACACTTAATCAGTGTTAAGGATGCATCTGGTCCCCTCAGAGAGATGAGCTGTTCATTTATGCTTGTTTACAATATGTTTATAAACATTAGTGGACAGGAATAGATTACCCCAGTTTACTGCCACATAAAGAAGTCAGCTGCTTACGTTTCCCATCATATCTATGTGCTTTCCTTTTACATTACTCAAGTGGTACCTTATGGCAAGTAATCTTTGTGAATTAGGCCAGAAATCAGGAATGTCCCTGCAGAATTTATGCTATTTTCCCTGTCATAATCTCCAAAGTATTACTTTTGGATCAGATTCTTATCCATAATGCTAATTTTCCTTGCCACCTCAATTGCTGCACTTCATTTTACCTTTTTTCCCTGTGGTCCATGAACGAATGGCACTGGGTTTATATTTGACATGAAAAACATATTGTTTGGACAGTAATGGAAAAGGTGCTACTGTGATGACACTCCCCCCTATGTCAAATGCTCATAACCAGCTAAACAAAACATCTTGGTAAAGGAAATTTTTCATTTTATGGTTCTTATTTTAAAAACAGATTTTCCGTGCATGCTCTCTCTGAATTACAAGTTAAGACTCAACAGAGCAGTAGCAAAGTAGGGACTAACTGTGCAGCTGAGGTCGTGAACCAAACCACTGTGTCCTCTGAACTGGGGTGAGGACATGGAGGTGCCCCCAAAGAGCCTGGGGGAAGAGCCCTGCACTGCCATTTTACATTTCATGCTGCCCATTGGTTCTCCCTTTTTCTCTCCATCTTCAGTTTGGCTATCAGCTTTTTAGGACTCATTTGCTTCATTTTAAGCCTTTGAATTGCACATCATGAGCCCCAATTTTAGTTTGATAATCACAGAATCACAGATCATGGAATTGTTTGGGTTGGAAGGGACCTTAATGATCATCTCATTCCAACCCTTTTGTTATGGGCAGGGACACCTCACACTAGACCAGGTGTCCAAAGCCCCATCCAACATGGCCTTGAATGCTTCCAGGGATAAGACATCCAAAACTTCCCTGGGAATCCTGTTCCAGTGTCTCACCACTCTCACAGTAAATAATTTCTTCCTAATATCTAACCTAAATCTACCCTCCTTCAGCTTGAGGACACTTCCCCTTGTGCTATCATTACATGCCCTTTAGAAGCATCTTCTCCCTGATCTGCTTTGCAGATCCTTGCAGAGCCTTGCAGTATAAAGTGATAATTTTCATTTTGTTGGCTAAAGATCAGGTATTGTAAGGAGTATGGTCACACCTTTTATTAGATCAGCATTATAAATGATCCAGCAATCCCATCAATCAATGGATACACGAAAAATGTTCATGAGCTTTGTCTCCCCTCATGGGATTCCCCGAGATGCCATCAGGTAGGACTTGCTAAACAAATCAGACCTGAGAGTGAGACTCACTTATGCAAACCCAAATGTAGCAAATCATGGAACAAGGCTGTGGACCATATGGAAAAGGCAAACCCAAGCAAAAGGCCCAGAGAAATGTGCAGCAGAATCCTCTCTCTCACACCCTGGCACACACACAGAGGCAGTTCTGGATCACCCAAATTTGCACATTGACAACTCTCATTCCAGTAGAGTGCACTGGTACCCTGGGAGGCAGATTTTTTGCTTTCCTATCATAAAGCTGCCTATACTGCTCACTATTTTTGTGCTTTGTGTCAAAAATCAAAGCCAATCCAAGGTCAAGCAAAGGAATTTCCTGGCTTGTTTTCAGTGACAGCAGGAAACGGGATTCTCCATGCCAATGGAAGAGCCTTCAACAAGCGTATCTTCATTATTCTCTGCATTATTGTATGAGTGGTATACAACCTCCTTTCCTTTAATAGGTCCTCCTTCTTCAAGTAGGAGATTTGAGAAAATTCTATTTGTTTGCACATGTTTCTTGAGGGGTCTATTCTCCAAAGAATAAAACAAGCATTAGGGAGAAAAAAGATTCCTATATCAAACCATCCTATACACATGCAAATTGATCTGTTTGCAAGGTGAAATAGTGTGTGGACAAGATTAATTCAAAAAAGTGTGTGGAAATATTCTTGATTTATTGTTATTATTATACAGCACTAATATGTATGCAAAGTAAGTTAGGTTGAGTAATGCAGTGCTTCAGTTCTGACTCGCTACCAAGATTTGCACTAAAAGAAGCCAAATAACCTTTCAAACAGATTATTTCTACCAAAAATACTACAGTACTCCATTTCAAAACAGTAGAAATAAAATAGAGAAAAAAGGCAGTTCAGATATCAAACAAATTCATTTCAGATACATTGGCAAATTTCAAAAGGTTAAGGTACCAATATGACATAAAAAAGGACAGAATAATGTTGGAGGCCTTTCCTTGGAATCTCATTTTGCATGACCAGTATTTGTAGAAGAGACTATTAAAACTGAAAAGATCAAAATTTGTGATGCTCTCCACTTGAAGCATGTCTATGGGAGATGGCAGATTTTATATTGGGCCCCAGACTTTACAACTCAGATAAATCTTAGAAGCAGTCCCTGCCACATTACCAGAACAAATGAGTGCTAACACATATCTTGCTTTGTAAGCAGAAGTGTCTGTCACTCTCCATTTAGAGGCAGTTCCATTGATTTTGCTTTCAAATTTCATACATAAGAGTGGCAGGATCCAACTCTGAAGTTTGTGTGTTTCTTTTGCACAGGCTCACCCTGACAAAATTTTCAGTTGACTCATGGATACTTTCATAAAACATGCTCAGTTGGGCTAGAACTTTTCAGCCTGGAAAAGAGACAGAGGAATATAAAGGTCTAGAAAAGCCTGAGTAGGCTGGAAAACCTGGTCAGAGACTGTTCACTGCCCCTTTCTGTACTGGGCTAGTGGCAACCAAAGACAGCAATAGAGAACCAGGGTCAAAGCAAACAAAAGCATGTGGCTGTTCATGAGGTCAGGGATAGATGTGTGTGAGTTCTTTCTAGGAGTCACTGCCAATGCAAAATGTATTTGGAAGAGAGTTTTGTGTGGAATTACTAAGTAGAGAGAACATAATTTTAACCTTAGGAATTCCTAGGAGCTGAAAGTAGCTTGAGGCTGAAACATAAGAGGAGACAGAAGCCCATGTTCTCACAGGTCAGATTGTGAACCCGGTTAAGAAAGCAAAGAGCAATAGGTGAACCCTTCATCCAAAAATACAGCTCTTCCTAGGGCTCCTTGCTCTGGAGCCCAGCTCCTTCCTTTTGCAGATGATGATGCCATATACTTCCTCTGAGGAAGCAATTGAGATCTGTCTTAAAACCAGCTCTGCTCTTTGCCCATCTGTCCCTTGCCTGGCTCAAAACCATCACATTCCATTATGAGAAATCTCCATGTATTATCCATCATAATTCACCAAGGCAGAATTTAGTCATGGCATTTGTCACAGTTCTCTCTTTCCGAAAACATTTTAACCAGTGACTGTCTATGGAGTAAAACAGAGATTTTCAGCATCACCACAATATCTGGCTCAAGAGGATAAGACCCACCCAGCTACTACAGGAAAGGATGAGCTAGGAGAGCCTTCCCAGCAGAGAGTGCCAAGGGATTCTCAGGGGCTGTTGTGTGTAGTGTCCTGCATCCTGAGAGAGGCAGCAGCTCCCCATGCATCCTGTTCTTCCCTCTTGGCTGCTCCAGGCTGCTTCCTAGGCATTCTGATACCTTTTTTTTTTTTTTTTTAAATTTCTGTTACTCTGGAGCTGTCTAACATTGAGTTATCTCCAGTAGGCATATGGAAAACCAGAACCCTCTGAATCAATACCCTTTACTAAAGGTTCTAACTCTGGGGAGCTCTCAAGCTTTTACCAGGGGGTTGGCAGGTCCAGTGAGGAAACTCACATCTCCCAAATGCTGCTTCTGAAACTAATTTGAAACATGCAGGCCTAGCTGGGAATTCTAGTTTTGAAAAACTGTGTTAATTTGACATAGGCTTTTTTTTTTTAATTAGAAGTAAAAAAAGCTTGAAACATTTTAATTATAGTAACTTGCTTCATGTAGTGTGTAGATAATTCAGGCAATTGAACTACCTAATGAGTAAGTCATTAATTCTTAAAAACACCTTACACATTCCAATCATAGCATCAACCATTAAAAAAAAATCCATACTCCTGTGTTTGCTCTTATTTTCATCAAGTAATAGCAACAGCCACCCCAGCACAGGGCATTCTCAGGGATTAATGACCAGCTGGGACTAATGGCACCCTTGGCTATACCTCTGGCCATAAATGCTTGTCAGACTACTATCAATCCTCAGAAAATGCCCTATGCCCAGATCATTACTACTTAACCAGCAGTCAGAATGAAAATGAAAAGCAAATGTAGAGAGAGTTGTCAGGGGTTTTCACATGGGAGAGTGTTTGCCCCTCTCAGAAATCTTTGTGTTAATATGACAACGCAGCAGCCTGTATTGACTAACATGCATTGAGGGGGTTTCTCTGATCCCTCCTTGTGCACTTGTGCCCCTCAGCCACACTTTCTGAGGCAGGAGATGTGAGGATTCAGGCTCATAAGTGCCACCAACCCTCTTCCTCCTGGGGCTGGACAGAGGGCAACACCAGCTTTGGTGCTACCCCTGACTCCTGTCCAAAACACTCTGTGTGATCTATCCTGCAGCATCCAGCCAGGACAGAGCCTTTTCATCCCAGTCTTCTCAGGATGGACAAAGCTGAGAGACTCAGCCTGGGTAAATCATCACATGCTGTGGAATTTGCAGCACTAGTCTCATTTAGGGAAAACCAATAGGAAGAGCAGCATTGGCTCATGGTGGTGGTCAATATAGTTTCATATTTATCTCATACTGGCATTCAGAGGAGGTGAATATTGAAGATTTGAACCAAGATCTCTCTAGCTGTTATGCAAATTTTCAGCACACAGCAGCAAAAGCAATCCAAACCACGTGCCACTGAATTGCTGGAAATGCCAAATGTTTGTGAAGGCAAGTAAGGAAACATGGATGTGATTTGACTGACAACCAACTGCTGCCATTTTTACTTTTTGCTGACAGAATGACCCCAGGAAATATTTGTGCTGGCAAACTTGTAGGTGCAAAATGGGAAAATGAATTGAAGCTACAGCTGGCAGGAAACTGCTTTCTCCACTCCCCTTAGGTATGTGTGGGTGTTCACATATTTAGAAATTTAATTAATAGCTCTGAGGGACTTTCCCTGGCTATGTTTCAATGAGAAATATTTCCAGTTGGTTGGGGTTGTTCTTTAATTTTTGCATTTCTCTATCATTAATTAAAGCCAATAGATCTGACCTCAAAATCATCAAATATGGAAAAAAAATATTTTTCAGATATCCATTATCAGAAGGCAGTTGAAGGCAGTAAAAATGCTGTACATTTTACTTTCTGAGGACCCTCCTTTCACTGGTATCTTCTTGAGATTCTTTCACAAACCAGCAGTGTCCATCTGACCAATGCTTTTACCTTTAACTCACTGCTCCTTTCACTGAGAGAAGGGCTACCTCTCCATATTATTATTATAATATTTATCTTCTGATTATTTTAAATTCCTTATATTTTCATGGCATTGGGAGTATTTTTCTTCCCTGCCTATATAGAGTTTTTCCTTGTCTATGCATTTCCTACTTTGTGAAGGAAAGGGTAGATTTTTCTAATAATTCATCCTAGGATATTTTCTTCATTTTGTCGTTGTGATAAATGTTAAATACAAATGAGAGGGTGTGGGATGACATGAGCCACCAGTGCAGAGCAAACACAGAAGCTCTTACTGAGGTGCATAAGGAGCATTCTAGATAAATCTGTCCAAATCCCTCTGAATAGGAGTCTATCATCTCCATAATTTGAATTAATTCATCTTTTCCTTTTGTGGGAAAGAAAAGAAGCTATCTAAATCAGTGGGATTAAGCAGTATTTTGCCAATTTACACTAACACCTGGCTTCTTTTAGATAAGGCCTAAATGAACATTAGCTCATGCCAAAGAACAGCCTCAGACTGTTGACCTAACTGTTTAAGTTATCATTCCTGAGATTTGGAAGAACAAATGCTGGAACTAATCCTGTCTATTGCATGTAACCTTATGCCCAGGCAGGTATTCATGAAATGTTATCAACAGCATGTCTCAAATGATTTTTATATATATTTTTATTATTATTTGTAAAGGAGAAACCAGAAATTAATATAAATTGATCCAATCATAAGTGAAAGTATTGCATCCTACGTACATGACAGGTCTTTAGCTGTCATAAAACTGATGTAAGCATTATATTATTCAAGGAGCAGAAAACTCTAGGGAGAACAAAATATGCAAAAATATTCCAGAAAATAAAGTAGTATTCAATGACAGGGGAAAAATTGGCACATGGTAACCAGCTATAGTAAGGTTTGCTGTGCCTTGGGAACTCTCAGCCCTACTCTAATATGAACACTATAAGTAGCCATTTACATGGAAAATGTGAAATAAATGCACTTGGTCCTTTGGTCCTGGAATTGGGGCCCTTTGAAACCAACATGAGAAGTTCAGGGCTCATTCCTGAAGCCTCTCCCCAGCCAGGAAGTTGCTACATCAGCATAAAAGCAGCACAGCCCTCACCCAGCTCCACTTGATCCTGTTTGAATCTATACCTGGCTGGGTGTGCAAAGATGTCCTAATGCCCAAGGTGCAGCCTGTCCCTGAGTAACACTGAACCAGAACATCCATACCCTTAAATCACAATAGATTATTGCTGGTTTGAATTGATTGGGATTCTGTCCAAGCAGGTGAGAGCCAAAGGGATGGTGGATCATATTTGAGTCTGTGAATAGCCTGTAGGAGGAAGCAGGAGTGTGCAAGGAAAAACAGGGAATGTAGAATAACCCCCATAGCTTAATGTTAAATAAAAATAAGAGTAGTGTCAGCAGTCAGTGAGTGTTTGTCCAGTGCTTTTATTCTTTACAGCACTGTGCAGCCCATTGTCAGCTCTTGTATGGTCTGAAAATACATCTGCCTTGCCCCTGGTTCCCCTGCCTACTCCCTGTGGTTGTTTCTTCCTGGGAGAAGCTGCTATCACAGCAGTGGCTGGATATCACAGAAATGGTTAGACATGCACAGAAATTTGCCCCCTTCTACTTAATTACTCCTGCCAATTAGGGGTTTACCAGGGTAGCACTACTGTAGGAATAAAAGCCCTAGTCCCTCTCAGTCAGATGGCATGGTCTCATCAAGCTGGCTCTTTCACTGGGCAGCTGCACCTCAATTACAAACTTGTACCCATGAAGAAAGCACCGTTGGCTAATTATGCTAATTAGATAATAACCACCACCTCTTCATATGGCAGGCTTGCCACATCTCTCACTGGTATCTTATTTTATTGCAAACTGCACCGAGGAGAATTTTTACTTTCCTGCCCTATCTCTCATGGGAGTGCAGCACTTACCTGCTTATAAAATCTGATTTCAAAGTCCAGTGCTGCTGGGTTTTGGAAAGTTCACACTCAGGACTTGGTTTATCACAACTTAAGGAGATTATTTGACAGGAACTGTTTAAAAGAAAATTGAAGGAAAGCTGCTTTTCTGAGGCTGGCTTACAAGAGCCACTGGAAGCCCCACTGCCTACAGCCCAGTGAGAGCACCATTTATTCCAAAGAATGATTTCATGTTCAGAGGGAAGAACTGATGCTGCCCTTTATGCTAAAGAGTCCATTTTCATGTAATTCATACAAGAGTAATTTAGAGCTGTAACTTATGGATTTAATGTCTTATTTGTTGGGAAGTGGTCTTCAAAAAGTGCTTTGAATCTATCCTCTTGTTGGACTCTGTAGCAATTTGTCACCATTGATTAAAATAACAATTCCTCATCATTAACCCTTTTAGAATTATATGTGGAGAATTAACGTGAAGTGTGATTAGAGTGGGTTTCTGCTCAAATCAAGTAGCATGCTGGTACACTGAAAATGAACTGAATATCAGGGAGGATGATAAAGCCTCTCCTTATTTCCTTATTGCAATGTCGACATTCAAGTTACGCCAAGAAAAGATAATTTCAGATGCTTGTTAATTTGATTGCACTTTCCTACTTCACAGGCTGCCTGCAGAGGATAAGAGCTTGCATTTTGGGGTGATGTCCACAGGGGAGATCAGAGCAGCAGGGTCAGAGGCTCCACGGGGCACAGCAGCCCTGCCCTGGCTGGGAAGAGCAGCACAGCTCCTCTGGAGCCCCTCGCCCCTGCTCAGCTTCCAAAATGAGATCTACACAGAGGCCAAGGCTCAGCTTAGCTCTGCTAAGCCTCTCTGCTATGACACATGTTTGGTGGTCCACATGAGAAGGCTGTGAAAGTTGGACTCAGTAATATCTTGCTGGCACGATTAAAGAAACTATTACTCTTTAACTTGTTTCAGAATTGCACATTTTTACAGGTACCAACAATGAGTATTTCTGATCACTTGGTCTTCATAGAGTCTTTCAGCAATTGCTAGTTTTGTTAGTTTAAGTGTTTACAATTTCTGATAACTTTTAAGCACATTTTGGTTTTTCCTGTTCCAAAATGTCTAATATTTTTATTTTATTTGTGATGTTTTGACTATGCTGTGTGAAAAGAGACAACCATTTTTTTCAGAGCCACAGATCACCATTGACACTTGACAGTCTAATTCCTACTTAGGTGATAACTTCCAAGCAAGTTGTGAGCTATATAAAACTCCAAACAGTGTGGGCTTTATTCCAAACAGGCAACAGGCAAAGGAAGTGGATTTTCCAAAGCACTGAGACAGGGTGGGAGCTGTATCACACTTAACATCATGTCCACCAACACACACAACCTCTCCTAGGCAGCATGGTCTGCAAGATGTGAGTATTGCATTTGTACCATGAACATGATGTGCAGAAATCAGCACTTCAGGAGAATGTAGTGCTGCAAATCTCCATGCTGACATGTCTGACACCACTGATGGCACTACAGATCACCCCTGTGACGTGCACAGAGACACCTGAAGCTGAACCAACTCACAATGCAGAGGTGAAATTCCAAAGTGTCACTGGGATGTGGGCAGGGCAGCTCTGAGAGCAAAGCCTGATGGAAAAAACCTGTTCAAAGCCCAGTTTAGTCACAGTATTAAAAAAGAGTGGAGGAGAACAGAGCTTTTCTATGCAGAAGTATTGGCTTCAGGCACAAGGCACAACACTGTCCATGTGATTTCATTTACCAGCAAGTTCAAAAAGTGGCATGATAACAAAGCTATCTCTTTTTAATATGTACTTTTCCATAGAGTCCAAAACATTTATGAAATGCTTCCTACTGAAATCTGAACACCTCTGTTCCTAAATGTAATGCTTTTGAACCTTCTGAGTAAGCTACACTGCAGCATCCAACTGTATTGTAAATAGAGCAAAATTATTCCTGAAGTTAATTGAAAAAAGAAAACATACCTCTATTTGCATTCATAAAAAGCCAACCTGACATCCCAAAAGCAGCTATTATATGTCAGCATGTCATGTGCATTGGGAATATCTGGTCTAATTTGTAGGCCATGAATGTCTAATTAAAAAAATATATATACAACTATTTTAATTGCTTCATTGCATCATTTGTTTTTATTACAGTTTTTTTACTGCACAACAGTTTTACACTCTTGCACAAAACTCTCCCAGTTTGCAGGGAAAAAAGAACTATGAAGAAGGATATTGAACAAAGATAAGTAGGAATTCAATAATCACCATACGTACTGGTATAGATAAATGGCTGAGTGTTGGTTAGAATATAAATCTGGGGTTTAATAAATCACAAAGTAGTTTGGATCTCTCTGTGACAGGTTTTTAAATGCCAGAAGAGTCAGTGTAGAATTAAAAAGTAGAGTCAGGTTCTAGGTTCACACAAAACTCCAAGCTGAAGAGTGTAGTAGATATATATGTGAAAGCACATTGCTTCTGGTTTAAAAAAGACAGCAAAATCAGAAAATTATTCTTATTGTTGGTTTTATCACTGTTGGGTTTTAGAATGCTGCAGCGAAGGAAGTTAAAGAGATATCTTATGGCTAACTCAGTTTTTATCTGATACTTGATAAAGAAAATTCAATTCATAATTATTTATGAACCAACATCAAGGAGTTTATTACTCTGATTACTCACTAATCATTTCTCGTAAATGCAGTGACCTAAAAATCCCATATAATCAATAAAGTAGTAAGTTTCAGATTTAAATCACTGTACCTTGTATTCTTGAGTAAACCTTTGGGTAATTTACAAAGGCTGTTGAATTTTATAGTAAGTGTTTTTCAAACCAAGCTGGATTCTAAACAATAATGACTTTTTAATGTGGATCTGTGATTACATTGTCATAGTGAAATACGAGAGTCTTTGACTGCATTCGAAATGAGGCAGAGGGTGAATTACTCCGAAGGCACAGATTACCATAGCCTCAGGTAAAGCAATCTTCATAAATTAAACTCCAATCTAAAGTGACCTGTCACTACAAACCTGTTGCTACTCCCAGTAACTTACATTTCAGTGTACAATTTGTAAACAAGTTCTTTTCCTATTACCACAATGGGGGAGAGTTACTTTGCTAAAGTGCTTTAAAACCAATGTGAGGGGGGAGAATTATGCATAAGCATTTCATGGGTTTCTTTCCCATAATTTCAAAAAGCTGTTAGTTTAGGAAATGCAACTTGTTGTCTGCTAAAATGTTTATGCTTTTAAGATCTCTAAAGCTGTCAGCTGAAGGAGCCTTTGGCATAAACAGCAACTGCAGCATTTTCCTAACTCATTTTTGACACACTGAGCATATTTGACTCTCATACTCGGCAAGAACATCTACAGTTCAATGGTATTCAAAAATGTTTTGTACATTTAGATGCTTCAGCTGCCGTTTCCCAAAAGGTTTTCTGGTTTTGCCATACCTCAGTCTGTGAAAATATAGTTTATAAATGTCTTTTTCAGAGATGCCAGAGCAGCTGTCTTCTGAAAATCATATGGCTTGTGTGGTAACAGAAAGCTGAGGGCTTTGCTCAGGGTTGGCTTTGGACATCCACAGCAGGAACAGCAGAGAGCCATCCTGCTCTAGGGATCCTGTAGGCATGGAAGTCCTGACCCTTGGTAGTTTCCACCCACATCCCAGCTTTTATGCTTCACATCTGTTGGCCCAACTGCTCCTCCAGTACTTGCTGTGCTCTCACTTGAAGTTTGTAAAAAACTGAAAGGTTACCCCATGAAGAGCTGAGCTAATTCATTGGAGTTGTACACTTTGATTTTCAGAAAGCAAGACCAAAGTATGTCTCCTTGTTAAGAAGACATTGATATATAACTTTTTTTACTACATTTGCTGCAAAGGAGAAAGTTTAAAAGGCAGGAATGGGAAGTGAAACACATAGTTTTGTTGACACAAGAACTAAAATGAAACATTTTATGAAAATATTTTCAACTTATTTTAGGCTTTCTTTCAAAGCCTAGAAATTAATCCCATGATGCTTAGGAAAGCCTAATATTTCTTGCAGCTACTTAAAAGAACAGCAGTTGGCTAACAACTGCAAGTTCAATTTGTTTTGAGCAATAGGTATTGCTATCATGTTCATAGAGCATGTGTCTGGGGTTTTTCCCTCTGGTTTGCTTTTTAGTTTAACAAAAATCTCAGTCAGCTCCTCATACAGGACAAACATGATGGTCTCACAGTGTGGGGTCTAGGTTTGAGTCACAAGCTCAGTTCTTGGCTCCCTGGGATGACTAGTTTATACATAGGGAGTTAATGAGGCAGAAAATAATTCCTTTGTTCTTCCCTCTCTGGAGGTGAAGAATTCCTTACTTGGAATGACAGGTTTGGGTCATGAAGACATTTCTGAGTACCTGAGCAGAGCAGATTGAAGAGGACCAAATTTAGCGTGCACCAAATCTGCCTTAATATCAGGTTTTCAGGCTTCCTTTAGGATGATTGTCTTCCTCAGCCTATTTGGATATTAATATTTTGTCCACTTCCTAAACTCTTTTTCTTCCTCGCTTCATCCATTCTCTCTCATCATAATCATTGAGAATGCCTTAAGAAAACAGGTTTTATACAGACATTTTATGTCTGCCAGGCTGTTTGCATAACATGTCCTCTTTAGAGCCAGTGACCAATTTCAAGCAAACTTGATGTCTAAAGAGATCCTATTTTTGTATGAGTTGTGTGAACTCTTCTCTGTATATCTTTCCACACAAAGACCCTGCAGATCCTAGAAAATCTACCTTAAGGTGGTTGAAAAGAAGAAGCAAGCCTAAAATAGAAAGCTGGCCAAGTCAGATTATTAATCTTGTATTGCATTTTGAGGAAATTCAGCTGAAACAATTGGAAAAAAAAAAAAAAACCCACACAAAAATAGAAACCCATAAATAAAAACCATTTATCAGTTCTCACATTGTCTGCATTTTTTAAAATCCTGCCTCTAGGATTTTGTGCATTTGGTATTTTGTGTAGGCATAAGTGCAGCTGCCAAGGTTCTGATCCTGCTGAGTAGTTCAATGTGTAGTTCATGCCACATCCTATGAGATTTCCAAGTACTGCGCTTCTTCACAGATTTTTCCCACCAAATATAGCAGCTAGAAGAAGCGTGCTTCATCATGCAGGAAAACAGAGCTCCTGTACTACCAGCACTTCCTCAGAGGCATGGCTGGAAGCACAGCTTCCTCTACCTGCTCTTCAGCAGCACTGCTTGCACAAAATTAATTTACTCCTTTTAAAACGGTGCCCGTAAGTGAAAGACTTCATTCCCCAGTACATCCTGCTTTTCTGACTGTACCTCAGCCTCCAGGGAATGTCTGCTGGAATCAGTGCCCACACATTTGGTAAGGAGCAGGTAAGAAGCTCCCACCTGTGCATGGAAGCATTGCTATCGAGCCTGTTGAGACAGTCTGACTGCAGGCACTGCCTTATTTGCTCTGCTGCCAAGAATATCAATTGGATACTACACTTGCTATTGATCCAAAGGAAGATTTTGTTGTTGTTGTTGTTGTAAAAAATGTGAATGCATTATGCAATGTCATGTAATGCTATAAAGCAAAAATAAAGGTACAGAAAGGAAAGAAAGCAGCAGAATAGAAAGACAGCAACATTAGCTCTGCAGATTTTCCAGCATGTTTTGGCAGATGGACAAAAAACATGACATATCTATGGGTGTCTGAGTCTGGAGATGATTCAGCTCCTCTCTGCTGTGCCTTGATGGGATTGTCTGTGATGACTAAAAGTACAATCAAGCTGGCTGATATCACTATTTGTAACACCTTAACTGAGAAATAAACATACCTGGAGCAGTGCTAAGTGCTCAAAGATTAATCTGGAGGAGGTTCATTGTCCTCCCAGTTCTTTATCCAGCCTGAGATGCTGCACACCAGGCAAAGAGCAGGATGCTGTGAGGGTCTGTGAGCCCTTTGTTCTCCACATCTCTTTCCTCTGCCTCTCAAGGGGAAATCTTCTCCTCCTCTGGGTTCACAGTGGGTCCATGACTCCTGGGGAGAGACCTCACCCTGTGTGGTGCAGATGAGGCACCCACACAGCAGTGAAAGACGTGTTTGTGTGGGAATGGGCTTTTGGAGGCTGGGTTCCTGCTCTCCCTGCCAGCTGACACCTCTTCTCCCAAGGGTATGCACTACCCCTCTGAGCTTTCAGTGTGTTTTGCACTGACGTGTCTCATACTGAGATGGAGGCCATGAAAGCCAAGTTTCTGCACTTTTAAAGTGATTCCTAGCCAGTCATGAGCCAACCTCTCATGGTTCTGGTTGTATTTTTCTGACATGCACATCTGTGGCTGCTCTGTCACATTTAGCAGAACAACCTCAGGTGCTTAAGAGCTCTGATTTTCATGTACTAGTTTGCAGCTCAAAGCTGTAGGTTTGTGTCAGAGATCTAACTACTCCTTCCTTGGCCACAGTGAGGAAACAGCAGAGAAATCCTGATGCCTGTGGCATCTTTGTATCCGTGGTAATGCCTAAATGGGAAGGTAGGTCAGCTGGATGCTAATTTGCAGATGATGCAAGTCTTAACCTTGGATCTGTGAGCTCCTGTTCTGTCCATGATCACAGCCCCCTGTAGCACTGTGTCCCTGCACATTTAGCAATGAGCAAAGGTTCTTTGTCTGCTGCCCACCTGGAAAAGGAGTCAGGTTCAGGGCTGTGTGGCCTCACAAGGACCCAGTAGTTTATTCTGTCTTTTCTTCTGACTTCTCATGTGGATATTTTGTGTTTATTAAGTCCTTGAAGGGACATATAATTACAGAAACAAATCACACCTTTGGCACAGCAAGAAATACTGCAATGTGGATAAAAGAATATATAGCTCATATTCCTGCCTTATTTTTCTTCTGGTGCTCTTAAATCTTCTTCTCCTTAAAGCAGGGCCTCCTGAGTCTGGGATGCCCCACAGGAATTCTCAACCTCTCCTGTGAAATTGTCACACACAAAATCAGCTTCCTTTTGTCTTAGCTGTCACACAATTCCCCTCCCCACATCCTCATTTTTTCCTTTGAATGTGTGGACCTTTTGTATTGGGTTCATGTGGCCAGGTGTTGGCAGCGGGCAAACTACAGGGGTGGCTTCTGTGAGAAGCTGCTGGAAGCTTCCTCCATGTCCAGCAGAGCCAATGCCAGGCAGCTCCAGGACATACCCACTGCTGGCCAAGGCTGGGCCAATTAGAAAAGCTGGCACACCTCTGTGATAATGTATTACAGAAGAAGAAAAAAAACCATTATTGCACAGTTGTAATTGCAGCTGGTCCCCTCCATCTCAGAGTATTCCGTGATCTCTGACTGCTCTCCCTGACAGGATCAGGAAAAACATGTGATGAATTGACCATGTGATAAACTGACCATAACCCCCATTCCTTGGGACAGAGGAGGTAGTGCTGGGAAGGAGGTGGGGGTGCAGAGAAGTTGTTTTTAAGGTCTTAATCTTACTTCTCATTATCCTGGTCTGATTTTGTTAGTAACAAATTCAATTAATATCTCTAATTCAAGTCTGTTCTTCTCATGACAGTAATTGGCGGGTGATGTCTCCCTCTCCTTATCACAACTCATGAACCCTTTGTTATTTTTTCCCTCTCCAGCTACAGAGGGGAGTGATGGAGAGGCATTGGTGGGTGCCTGGCATCCAGCCAGGGCCAACCCACTACACCTTTCCATTCATTTTTTCAGAGAAATGCAAACAATCCTGAGGCCACGTGACTATACTTGTAATATGTGCATGGCAAAACTTAGAGATGACAGTGATGAGTTGCACATTGAATGCAAAATTAGTCTAAACACTCACCAGCTTATATTTAGCATAAGTATCAACCAGTGTGTTCCAGTGGATCTGCTCCAACATACCCCACTGTGGATGCAAGCCAAAATCTGAGCAGCAACAAACAGCCCATTATCAATCCATTAGTCCTCACTGACTGAGCTGTACACATAAAATCTTGTTTTACATGCATACTCCTGCCATTCCCCAGCAGAGATAATGAGATTACATGTGCTGTATCACTCAGCCCAGAAACTTGTCACATTCTAATGAGTTTCTTCTCTCTGCCCACAGACACAAATAAAATACCTGCTTTTTCTATTGTTACCCAAGAGGCACCCAGCAGCCAGAGGCTCCCTCAAGAAAGCACAGGGACACACTGCAGCACCCAGCTGACACACGAGGGATGGTTATTGACAGTTTTGTCTGCCAATTGCATCACAAGGAGACAGAATAGCACAGGCTGTGGCTCCCATGAAGGTGTTACAAGATGGGAAATTGAAAGTCCTGCATCCCCATTTTCAATACATTAAAAAGCCTGCCTTCCTTCCTTCCTTCCTTCCTTCCTTCCTTCCTTCTTTTTTTTCTTTCTTTCTTTTCTTTTCTTTTCTTTTCTTTTCTTTTCTTTTCTTTTCTTTTCTTTTCTTTTCTTTTCTTTTCTTTTCTTTTCTTTTCTTTTCTTTTCTTTTCTTCTTTTCTTTTCTTTTTCTTTTCACAGCTTTTCCTGCCCCTCAAACCACCCCGCCACTGAGCTGCAGGTGCACGATGAGCTGGGAGGTGGCACAGCTGGGAGAGGTGACCCCAGCTGACCACAGGAATTCTCCCCTTCTTATGGTGTCTGCTCATCATATAAAGCTGGGCAAGGAGAAGGAAGGAGGGGAGCATTTGGAATTATGGCATTTCTCTTTCCCAGTCTCTGTTTGTTACGACAGAGCCCAGCTTTCCTGGGAATGGTTGAATACCTGCCTGCCCGTGGGGAGTGATGCATTCCTTGTTTTGCTTTTTCTTTACTTGTTAACCTGTCCTTATCTCAGCCCACAAATTCTATCATTTTACTCTTCCATTTCTCTGTCTTCTCCCACTGCAGGGGACTGAGGGAGAAGCTGTATGAGGCTGAGTTGCCAGCTGGGGTTAAACCACAATGTGTTTTTCTTTCTAAACCTGTGAGTATTCTATAAACAACTAATTAGGTGCTCATTCCTGCTCTTAAAGCACAGTAATGCCCTTAGCAAGCAGACAGCCATAGCTGAATGTGGCCTGCAACAGAGAGCACCTGGAAGAAGAGAAGTTTCCCCACTCAAACTTTCAGAAAATCTTTTTGGAAGAGACTTTTCTTTGTCTTTCCCACAGTAGCCTTCTCTCCTAACAAATGGTGGGTGCACTGGTGATTCACCCAGGGGGGTGAAGAGGAACCCCACACTGGATATTGATGGGACAGTGCCACACTGATAAAAGTTTCCTGGGTGTCCCAAAGTGCTTCTGCAGCACTACAGTCCACGTTTCAGGGGTCCAAGTGCAGTGTAAGTGGTGCACATGCCTTCTGCCACTGCTCTGTTTTGGAATAAGTCTGCTTTTTGTGAAAAAAGGAAAAGATACCTTTGTAGACGTCCCTGTGCTAAAATTCTGCCTTGAGCTGTTGATCTGCAAATAGCTTATTTTGTTTTAGTGGGGAAAACCCTGCTATAAATAAAAGAAGAATCTAGCTGCTCATTTTTACTTTTTGATGCTGGATAGGTCTCCATTTTGCTGAAGAGCTGGAAAGGTAAAAATATGTACAAAGGGATGGCCAATTTATGCCCTAGATTTTAAAGCAGAATAGCTCATTGATCTTGTCTGGTAGATTTGCTTAAAATTCAGTGGTACAATATGTCTTAGAGGCTGAAGAGACGAGTGAGGATCTGTACAGCTTGCGTGAGCCGAGGAGAAAAAGAAAAAATCTCCCATTACTGTATAGAGTGGTTGTCTTTTCAATTATGGATGAAAAGATGAGTATAACCCTGAGGGGTTGGATTCAAACAGAATGCAAGGGGGGAAGAGCCCTAAAAACAAGCAAAATCTTTACTAAGAGATGATTAAAAGGGAACATAAATGTCTGGAAGTGTTTTGAAGAAGGAAGTGCAACGGGGTGGGGGAAAAAGGTTATGGTGGAATATGGAGTAATGGTATTAAATTAACAAAAGGAAAGGGTCTGTTGAATATCAATAGAATCCTTTCTGTTTTCCTGTGGCATCATCTCCCAGGGGAGATTGCAGGAGCTCCATCATTTGAGTCCTGGCAAATGACTTGGGACAAACCACAAGAAAGTGGGGTTTAAGGCACATTACTGAGATGTTCAGGGATGCAGTTACTGACCTAGTGGCTCCTTTCTCCCTCCCCCCTTCCCTAGGAAGCTACAGCATTAATGAAAATAATGGTGGTGCAGGGGGGAAAAAAGATACCAGGGGTGGAGTAGAGCTCCTGTTTATACACGAGTGGCAGCGCTACAGCAGCAGCAGAAAGAAGCACTAAGATGTGTCCAAACAGATTGAGAGGACTGGTGAGGGGGGAGGGAGATACACAGAAAAACCAAATTTCATGAGGGGTGAGAAAGGGGCAGGTGAATGGGCTGGCCAGAGGCAGGCAGTGCCCCTGCACAGGGACCACCAGAGCTGCAAAAAGGCACTTGTGCCCTGGCAAGATTTCTTCTGCAAGGGACAGCTTTTGGACACTCTCTACTTCTGTCATAAGGAAATATGTTCCCAGTAATTAATGAAGCAAGTGGTTCTTGCAGAATATGGTCAGAGAATACGGAGCATCAGGCAGGGTAGGAGGTGCCACTTGTACCTTCCCAGGCCACTTATTCCACATCTCCCATCACCTGGCAGAGGTTATAACAGCTCCCTTTGAAAGGAAGGTCCATACATGCTTCATAAGGCTGATAATGCCCATTTTGCCCCTATATCTTAATTACCCTATTTAAGGGTCTCAAATGTATCTTGGAGCATTCCTTGGCTAAGCCCCTGGTGCTGTAGAGGAGCCTGGCCTTTTCCAAGAGATGGAATGCAGGATTAAAGGGGCATATTGTTCAAGCAAGGCCATGAAACATCAGGTCTGGAATCACAAATGCCTCTGGAGAGCTCCCAGGCTGTTGCTCAAAGCCCATAGCTGGACCTGAATCCCTGTTTGCCCATGAACTTTTTAACCATGCACCACTTACAGTTAAGCATCAGCTCTGAAGGGTTTCTTGAACAGACTATCTAACTAGAGTATGGCATAAGATATTCCAGCCAGACAGCTCAGTAATTATTTTCAATGAAAAATAAAAAAAACACAAACCAATCCTTTTCAAGTGGGGTCCCTCAGCAGCAAATTACAACGACCTGGAGATGTCTGGGCTTTGAGAGGAGGCATTGTTAGGAATCTGACCATTTTGTTTTCCTTTAAATTCAACTGAAACCTTTAATGCTGCACAGAATCACTTGTCTGCAAGAATAGGGGTCAGAGGAGGCACTGAGGGAAAAGGCAACTGAACAGAGTTTCTCTTCTTTCCTGAGAAGACCCTTAAATATAAGCATAAATTTTGTCATAAAAGTGTTTCCAATAGCTAAAAAATAAAAATCCACTCACAAAAGCAAGAATTCATTGTTTTAAAAGTAAAATAAAATAAAATAGTCATAGTGCAAATTGCCCCTTCATCAGAACAGCAGAGAAAACTTATTTAAATTCTATAATATAAGACAACAATGATTATTAAGTTTCATGAAAATAAATTCAACCACCTTAAGAGCAGGCTATAAATGCTAAGTATATTGTGTCAAAAATTAACATATGAACTTCAGATTTGTGCACCAATTCAAAATCAGATTTAACAAACTGCTGTTATTAAAGTCAATTGGTGAGAATTCCATTATAAAACCAAATGACATCTTAACTCTACATGAAATAAATATTTTTTTCAAAGCCTAAGTAGACTGCGTTAACATGCAATGATCTAAATTATGTATTAAACTCAATTATTTTTATTACTTTTCTATTAAGGTGACATGATTAACTCCATTCTTATTAGTCTCAGTTCCAATCCTGACTGCATCTCAACTTTGGTATCTTCTTGGGTAGAATTTGTTCACAGTGTTATTGTAAACAAGCCTGTTCTCCAGAGTTCTATAAAGAGAGGTGTTTTGTGAAGAGCAAAACAGCATTGTGGTTTAACAGGCAAGTTAGTGAAGTGGTGCTTTCCATCAGCTTTGGCAGCATTTTGAATGGAAGAGTGTGAATATCAAGGTTCAAGAACTCAGTTGTTTGTTTCTTATCCAAGTTAACCTCATGGCCATGTTTTTGAAATTAACACTTTGTTTTTACACTTTTTCCTCCTTTATATTCACCAAAGATCTGACTCAGTTTGAAATGCAGAAGCTCCTTCTAACATGACCTGGACTCCAGATCAGGTTCACTCACCCCAGCAAAGGAGATGTCATTAGCATATACAGTCATTGGACTAATTTAAAAAATATTATTTTATCATTACACCATCTTCGTGCATATGGAAATCAAAATTAATGGCTCTGATTTTGAAGTAATTTATTTGTGTGGGTTTTGAATCTTGAAGCATTTGTCATTCTTCAAATATTCCTTTTTCTAGTGTAATTTCTGACAGGCAGAAATTGTCTTGAGCATTTGTAAATTTTCTAATGCTAGCAAGATGTGAAAGTTCCTTGGGAATGTGTTTTTAGTCCTGGTGAGTCATGAAAGGAGACTTCACCAGCTGTCTAGGGGTTTTTCAGTAACCGAAAATGGGGCTTAAAAACTTTTAAGATTTAGTGTGCACATCCTGAAAAACAAATGCAGAAGTCAGAAATGTGTGTCAGAGCTATTCTCATTTTCACTGGGGAACCTTCGCTGCATTCCTAGGAAAAACTTTGAACTTTGGCTTGAATGAGAACTACTGGATTTGATGGACTCTGCCCTCCCCCCCCAAACAGGGCTCCTGTCTGTAAATCAAGAACATCAACACTGATCCAAAATCCAAGCCTTCATTGACTCAGTGTGATGTTTGCACCCCATGCTTATCTTCTTGGAAGCTCCCCTTCCAACCCAAACCATTCCATGATTCTGTGATTCTAGGATATTGTGTCTGTGCCTCAGCAAAAGCTTTTTGTTTATTCATTTGATTAATTTCTTTGAGTTTAAAGAAAGGAATTAATTTCACTTATTTCTTTATGTGATCATTAGAAAAGCTTTTAATGAACATAGTAAAACCCAACTAATTATCACAATGGCATTTAACTCTAAATAAAATTGACAGGAAGCAAGAATATGATACATATAATTTTGCACAGTTTATTAAAACACATTTATCACTTTTTTCCTCCTAAAGTAACCTGATCATATTATTCCATGATAATTTAGCTAATATTTTTTCTGTGCATTTAATATTTAAGTGGCTTTTACTGATATTAAAGTCATAATGCATTTTATGGAAATTACCTTGCATTCTAATTACTTTTCTTGGTGAGGAATGGTAAACAGAATTATCTCGTTATGCTTGTTGTAGATGAAAGCAAAGAAATATTTAATGAGAAGAGGCTGCTGAAGGAAAAAGGAAAACTCCATATTCAGATTTTTTTTGTTCAAATGAGTCCATTCTGCCGTCAATTCAGAGAGGAGACTCCTGGAACCAAAGCAGGAGCTGGGCATGTGTGAACAACAAAAGGCTCTGAATGGTGAGCTGGATGCTTTTAACACCAGTAGCTCCCTTTTTTTTTCTGTGACCTGTCCAAACATAAGCTGAGGAGAGCTGGGGAGAGCACAATGTGCTACCACAAGAAAGCAAGAAACACAAACAACTGTGTCCTTGAGCCCGAACTGTCCCGTGCTTTCAGTGAATGAATTTACTGTTGGAAAGCTGTGAATTGTACCTACAGAAATGCAGAGGTCAAGGCTGGTGTACAGGTTAACCCCTTGTCCTTTTTTTCCCCCCAGTTTTTTATATGAAACATATTCACTGGAAAAATAGAGGAATTAATTGTGGAGAAAACAAGTTTTCCAGCCAACTCTTCTCTCAGTTTCTCTACTGAAGTCCTAGTGGAGTCAAAAACAAGGCTGGATTACTCTCTCTGAAAACAAAATGGGAATTTTTTTTGTATGAGCCTTTTAGCTTTTTCACTATCTGAATGAGGCCTCTTTTCTTTCATAAGCCATCTTTTGGGAGGTGTGAGATGGAGTCTGGCTCCAGGGAAATCATGGTTCATTGGCTACTCTGTCTGAACATCTCTCTGAAAATCAAAATGCACCATGACTCTTGCTTAGTATGCAGCAGAAATAGGGAGAAAAGGAGGAATAAGTGAACAGTAACGCCAAGAAATGAAATTCCAGGTGCTGATTCTGTGGGGTTCCACAAATTTCTCTGGATTTGCATTTTTCCTTTCTTTTGCACTGGTACAGGGGTTCCCTTCCACCCACCAAGTCTTACACATATGGCAGCAATGGTTATACCATAGGTCATATATTTTATAAGTATATTATAGTTATATATATATGTAAAATAATAAATATATATCATTATATCATGTATAACTACCCATAGGTGAGTTCCACCACCCAATGACCATGGAAACTGGGTAAAACAATGAGCCTGTTGTTTTAAAAGAGTCGGGTGCCTGGAAANATGTCCAGCAAGTTTCCATCTAAGAAACTTATAAAATGGCTGTGACATGAGCTCAAGGTGGCTTTTACCCAGTCATACACACGAGTCTCTTAATGCGACTTTTCTGCTCTTCTTGAGCAATGCTGTCCTTACATCTAGAGAGCTTCACAGCAAAACCCCTGAGGGTGTTGCAGGTCTGTGTGTTACTGACCAGGTCACCTCCTCGTTCACCTCCTGGGAAGGTCTTCCTGTAAAGCTGGGTGGGGACACGGATTTTTCCAGCTTGGTGTGTGAGAAGCAGCAAGAGCAGGGTGTCCCTTGTGAAAGGACATCTCTGAGGCTTTCATTTAGTTTAAAGGGATCATCACATTTCTCCTCCACATGCTCTTAATTTCAAGGGCCAGTATTTTCTGTTTGCATTTCCAAATTTCCAAGCAAGACAAATATTGTGAGATTGTTGTTGCTCGCACTTGTTTTACATTCAACCAACCTGTTCTGGTAACTTTGGAGCATCAGGCATTAAAGGCAAGTGGATGAAAAATGTAGAGTTAAGCTTTAACTCACACTGAAATTTCAAATTCAATTTAATTGAAATGTTCTGTGAATTTCTGTCTACACCAAGCAAATTTTTTTTATTTAGGGGAGGGAGACTAGAAAGTTCTGTGAATAATTTCTATTTTTCAATTTTCTAAGCTTTCTTTCCACTAGAAATTATCCTTAAATAAACTGATTTTAATTTGCTTTTCAGCTCATTCTTTCTATTTTTTGATCAGCAAGCAAAACAAGCAAAGAAGGCCTTTAGTCCCCTGTCATCACTGAAAACATCTCTGTAAGCTCTAATGCAGCTTACAGAGTCCAATCCACTGATCTATTTATTCCTTTTTTAGCCAAAACATCTTCTGCAGCTCCTCCCGTAGTTCTGCAAACAATAATTGCAATAACATTTCACCATTGTATTAAGGATCAGGTTATCTGCATAGAATATTTAGAAAGGTCAGTGTCTTGTATGAAACTTATAGGCAAAAATAAAACGACCAGCGAACGTCACTGATATTTATTGCAAGTGCTCTATAACATTCCGAGTCTGCCATGCACATTTCTCCCTGTAATAGAACATGTTTCTAAAATGGATTGAATCCTGATTTGATTTTAGTACTTTACATATTACAAATGCATTTAATTTTAAGTGACAAAATAAAATGTAGCATATGACATCCAAATCTGATGTATAGCAGTTTCACCAGGAATTCCCTGTGAGATACATATTTTTTTAGTAAAAATGTCAGTGTTGCTTCAGTTAGCTCAACAGGGCCTTGTGTTGAAGCAGCACCACATTTCAGGGTCTTCTCTTAACCAAATGTCACCAAAACTGAAGGAGTCTCAGCAAGAGAGACAAAAAGCAAGTTGAAGGAGATTTATTTGCTTTACTAGGCACAAAGAGCAGTTGCTGTGGTCTAACTTATTTGAATAGACAGCAAAGACAAATGCAGGCAGCACTTTTAAAGGTCCACTGGAAGACTTACCATTGGATTTTAGAGACTCAGGATCAGCAGAGACAGAATGAATGTGATGTGTCTGTGTGTCAAAGGCACAGTCTTGTTTTGGAGGTCACTGGGTATCTCACTGATGGAAAACAAATAAATGAGTAATAACATTAACTGAATGATTGGGTTATGGGCATTATTTTCTCCAGAATCCTTCAGAGGCTTCAATGTGTTGACTTCAGCAAGGCAAAATCCTCTCAGGGCATCATGACCATTATGACCTCTCTTCTTTCAAATTATGTTAGTTCTGAATAACAATTATGGAAATTAACTTATTAGTGCAAATTGATACATGATGCTGGGCCAGCAGAATTGACTATTCTGTGTTATTTTATTTATTTAGGCTGCAGTGCAATAAATGGAGAATGACTCTATCATTAGTGTAGAAGGATTTAAGTTATGGGTATAACAAGAAATTCATTTATGTGAAATTTACCTCAGAAACATCAAATAATATTCTGGTATTATCTTCAATTTGCCATGGTTGGAAAATAAAAGAAAGGGCTAGCACAACACAAAGTCTAAGATTTAAGAAATTATATTTGTTCTTTGAGCATCAATAAGAAATCCTGTTTCTTTAAAACAATTTGTGCCATCTTAGAAGAGGAACACATTTTTTTCCCTTGCATATTTGCTCATGCCTCCCCTCATTCACCCTTTTTCCACCACATTTTGTGATGGAGAAGTGCAAATTGGACACAAATGTGAGCGCACAGAACTCAGAGAGAGGAAGCTGAAAAAAGACGGAACAATCTTGGGCAGAGGTGTTGTCCCGAGACTGCTGGTGGTGCTGAGGCTTCATCAGGATCTCAGGAGGATCATGTAGACCCCTGACCATGCTAATGCAGGAGGTGTCCTGTCTGCCCAGCCACAGGGAAACCCTTCATTCCTCCAGGAGGGCACACGGGAAAGCTCTGCAAGTGCAAACCCCACCCCAGCAGGCCTCCTGAGATGGAGGAAAGCCCAGGTGCACAAAGAACCACCTCCCATGTCCCAAAGCCCAGAGGGAGCTCCCACAGACACAATGGGTAACTCACTGCTGCTGCACCGTCCACCAGGAAATCCATAAGGAAAACCTGAAGGAGAATAAACGCTTCGATGTGGCCGGCTGCATTCAGATGCAAATCTTTGTCTGTAAAGCTGGAGATTATCACACTGCCATGGGACACAGTGACCTGTCCTGAGCCTTGCATGGGACACCCCAAATCAGCTCTGCCACCTCCTGTGCCAGGCGGGCACTGAGCCCTTCTCATGTGGCCTCTGTAGCTCCAATTAACCGGGGACAGCCCCGAGGCTCTGCTGTGTTTGCATCAATGGTCTGACAAACCATCACACATAACGAGGAGACAAATAAAACTCAGTGTGTGTTTACATCGAAGCTAATTTCCTCAGGAAAATGTAAAGATTATTTTTTCACCTTTCTTCATACTACTGCAGGGAAGTATGGTAGCAGCAGTTGTAAATCAAATTTTAATGATATGCCTGAATGTCACAGTTAAATCTCTGGCAAGTTTTTACAATGGCAGTGTTTTGATCTTTTTTTTCTTTCTTATTTGACCCTAGAGATTACAATCTTTACAAGCTTTCTTTTTTTTTCACATTAAAACATTCAAACTTTTACATAAAATCTTATCTGCAAATTGACAAAGCCTGTGATTCACAATGAAACAGGGAGATTACAAATACTGACACCATTCAAAGAAAAAAAAGGTTATTTTTTAAGTTTAAAAAAATTAATTATATTTTAATTTCTTGTATTTGCATATATCATGGACTGTTTGGGGAAAGTCTCATTCTTTGCAATTTTACCTGGCTGTCTGTGTAATGACACCTGGCTGTGCAGCTCCCACAGGTCATTTCAGTCATCAGCAAGAATTTGAGTGCAAGGATGTTCTGTGAGTGCTCATTTTCCTCTGGCTGTTTCAAAGGCACTTGGGAGAAAGCGAGGAATTGCCAAGAAGGGCTGGCTGTACCAACCTCCCAAGCAACATGTGCAGCTGGGGCAGTGAAAAAGATCAGAGAACAGGACCCTGCATGTTTGCATCAGGATTAAACCAGAAGTCTCCAGAGCAAAGCCAAAGCACAAAGGAGCTGGGGGCTGCTGGTGGGAGGTACAACAAATTCAGAGCCTTGGAGCACAAAGAGGCAGAGATGCAAAATGGCCTCTGGCTGGGAGGACACCCAGTGGCTTGGAAGATGGGGTGTCTTGCATAATACAGACATGAAAAAGCTCAGAGGTTTGGAAGAGTTCCTGGAAAAGAGCGAGCAGCTGCTTGGTGCCATGTCTGGACAAGGAGAGTCCCTGGGTGCCCCAGCTGCCACCCGGGGCCAGCAGAAGGACAGGGGATCACGCTGTGCCCGAGGCCATGCCTGCTCCTGGGGCAGATGGGGAGGCAATGGCACAGACAGGAGGGTGGGGAGCAGACTGGAATGCTGTCAGCTCAGTAAACCCTCCCCTTAGAACAGACTCCTTCCATACAATCTGCTCATAGAAATACCCACTGCATGGCAACTCCTCTCTTCTCTGCCTGTATTTTATGTGCTGAACTCAGAGGAGAATTATCTTCAAAATTCACCCACTAGCCCCAGTGAGACATTGTCCCTGCTCAGAGGGATCCCTTCTGCTTGCTTGAGCGGGGCATGGGAGGGACAGGGAGGAAGGGAGAGCATTTCATCCTGGTCAAAATCTGCACAGAGCAGTGAGGTGCTCTGAGCCCTCACACCCAAACAGGGAGTGCAGGACCAGTAGGAGCTCTGAGAGCTGCTGCGTGCAGCTCTCGCTCCTGTCTGCTTTGTCATGGTAAAGGAAAAATAAGGATAAGGGTATCCATAACTCTTCATGAGCACTTAAAACCTGAAGCTATCTTGGTGCAGCTTAAATCAAGATAATATCTGAGATTTTCCTTTCTGAACCCTTTCTTTTTCTTCTTAAATGGCAGCTTTCTGAATAATTTTCAGCCGTCAGGAAGAAGAAAAGAAAAAACCAAACAGAACCAAATACCATGGTTCTTCCTTTCCCAATCCTGATAAATAGATGTGAGTCTGCTCACAAGGAATTCCAGTGAGCTTAGATGTATGTTATACTTGTATTTTGCTCCTCCTAATTTCTCCAAGATTTCTTTGCCCTCTCTGATCCCGGCTGAAACTCAGACAAGTTCCATTAAAAAAAAAATAGCAGCACAAATTGAAAGTTTGCCAGGAATTCCTTGTTCTGGCCTTAAGTAAAAAACTATGACAGTGTTTTCCTCTTCAAAGAGATTTCTTACAGTTTCATAAAACTATCAGTCTCATCCACTGAAATCTGCCTTTCAAAAATCTTTGTTGCTGTTGAAAGTCCATGCCATCACTTTAGTTTTATTGCAGAGTTTTTCAGAGAGGTCTATTGTTCTGTGTCCTTCCTTCACCTGCAGAGTCTGTCTGTTTTAACTTTAGCTGCACCACTGCAATTCAACAAAATCTGTGGGAGAGGCATGAAATGTACAGTCTAGGTTAAATTTTTAGTCTTCTCATTCCATGCAAGTATTCATTTCCTCCAAGAACTCATTTCAGGGCCATATAACAGTGACCCTGTATTTATCTAGAACTCTGTTCTTAAGAATGTAGAGAAAGTTGGTCTCAGTTCTCTGTGATTTTAATCGCTGACCATACATCACCCCTGTGTTAGTAACAAATCAAAGTCTAACAAGACAGCAAATGTGGATTAATTTGGGAGGCAGAGATCATGCTCATTAATTTTCCCATTATTACTGATGCCATGTAGCCCGTGTGAGCAGATCACACAGTGATGTTGCTGCCAGCACTGCCAGCACACCTTGCTGTATGGCAGTGGGGACTGTCCTCCTGAGATAGGGGAAAGAGCTGAGAATGTTGGAAAATGAGAGTTCTGACCCAAGGACCCGACAGCAGTTAATAGATTTAGTACTAAATGTAAATTATTGCTAATATAAGAAAGTGGAAAACAATTTTAGCTGTTAATAGGAACAAGTATGAAGTAATTATTTCTTGTCAGTTTTAATGAGAGACAGCAAAGAATGTACCAATGGATTATCACTTTATGCCCCTGTCTTCACTGGAATGAAGCTCCATATTGGAGCACAAAAGATAATATAGGACAGGATGGAAAAATAACCTAAAAATCACTGCTGTGAGAACAACTGTAGAAGTCAAGTGCTGAATGAATTCAAGCTCTGCAAATGTTTGGCATTGGCTTTATTTATGCATTTTTAACGCATCCAACATGATCTTGATTTTAGAAGGAACAATAATGTTATACCAAGGAATTTGTTGATAATAAGTTCTGTCTGGTTTTTGTAATTAAAAAAGTGATTAAGAAAGGCTAAGTCATTAATGCTTGAACTGCTGCTGCTGGGATATGCACAATAACGCACAATTTATAAACTTTTGGCAGACGGATTTATTTACTGATGCTTTTTCAGGAAACTTCTTTCTTTATGGTATTTATAGAATGTGAGAAATAATAGACTGTGATTATGAGCAGAGAAGAGCAATCATCGTGATGAATGCCAGTGAATTGTAAAACTAGACCCATTACATAAGGATACAAGTGCTGAATCTTGCAGCTCAGCTGCTTTGTCTTTTGCACATTCCTCATCTCAAGGAGAGATGGTCAGGTTTGGCAGGTGGTTAGGGGAGCACTGGAGAAGCCACAGCTTCTATGGCAAACCCAGTGCTGAACTTCTCAGTCTCAGAAAATGGTTATTTTTTCCACAGTTATTTTTTTGTTTGTGTATCTATTTTCCAGTTCAAAGCAAATGCAGAAACAACAGAAGAGAACGGGGCAGGTCCACTGGCATAAACAGAACCAGAAATTATAGGATCTCCTTTCACTGCATGTCATAGGACAGCACAGACTGCTGTCTCAACACCCCAAACACAGCAGAATGCTTGAGGAAATTTTTAATATCACATTTAGTGCCTGAGTAAATGAGTAAAATGTATTAGTTTAGTCTCAGGACTCTATTATGTTGAAATAAACGCTGTAGCTCTCTATACCTACTTTCAGAGCAATTTGGTGCAGACTTTTCAATCAACTGGAGATAAAAATTATTCTCTGCTACAGTGAAATCTATTAGATCTATCAAACTTCAGGCAAACCACTTTCTGCTTGGCAATGCCACCTAAGAACAGCCAGAGGCTTTAAAATTTATTATGGCCCTTGCTGAGCAGCAGCATGGATCCTAGATTATTCTTGTAAAAATTATGAAATTATGTCACTAGGGTTCTTATATTTTCCTGCACAAGGACAGTATAGGAGATAATGAGAGAATACCAGGCATCAAAGCTTTTGCTTTAGAAAGATTTACAGCTGCTGCTTCATAGCATAAGTCAACACTGAATAATTAAAAGGCTTGTAATTAAAGGCTAATTCAGTATTGATTGTGTCCTAGAGCAAGGGGGCCAGTTCACTCTTCTTGCACCGTCCTGTGCGAGCTTCATCAGCCAGACAGCAAGAGTGCAATTACCCTGAGCAGCCTTCAGCAGTGGGATGGCATCTCCTCCAACCCATTCTGGGGGGCAGTGGGGGCAGAGTGATTATCTCAAAAGGCCTTCAGTGCCACACATCCCCTCAGACCACTCCAAAAGAAAACATCAAGTCCGTTTCGTTTGGGAAAGTGAGGGCATGGACTCTTCAGTCCAGTTGTGCTCTTGGTTCTCTGCTCCCTCTCTCCATGGCTCCTGTGGTGGCCTGTTGTGAGATGAGCACCTTTTTTAGGGTCTCTGGTTGCTGCCTGCAGTGCTTTTCATGAGCACGTTCAGAGCTGCTGTCTGATTTGGGGAATAAATGAAAAAGGGAGGGTCGTGGTCACCTGTTATCCAGTCTGCAGACCCATCTGCACCTCTGCAGCCATGCACATAATTGGCACAGACTTTCTGGAAGGGGAAGACTTCAGTTTGGTGATGCACACACGGAACTTACTCATCATTGCACCAATGAACAGGGAAAGACAATGTGTGGTAATAAGGCAAAGGTGGCTGTCAAAATTCAGGAAGTCCCATTTCTCTCTATGACACCTTGATGATTCTCCAATTACATTTCACTGGCCCTTAAGTAGTCTATCCCCACCAATCAATTGATTTCTTTTTTTCTTACAGGATCTCATATGCCTCCTGTATGCATCGTATATTATAGAAATTAGGTAATATTTAATATACTGAATCATAAACATTAAAGATGGAAAATCTCATTGAGCCATCAAATTCATTCCTTTGTCAGTGGAAAAAAGCTCCCATGTAGAATAGAATTTAATTTTTAACATATAATATGTTCAGTCCTAAAATGTTTCTTTTTTTTAGTGGTTATTCCACAAAACTCATTTAGTCCTATCAGAGATTTTCATGACTATGTGAATTTTCTTTTAGAAACTTTGCTCCACAACTTTTAATTATATCTCCACATTGCTCCATCTCAAGGAAATAGCATTTGCAGGTAATAATCATACGCCTTCTTTCCAGTACTATTCAAAATATGAAAAGATGGGTCTAAATATGGAAACAATCCTGTAATATCTATTTGCCAAGATACCTAAATGCCCTGCATTTTTTCTAGTCATGATTTTTTTTTCTTCACATTTTGGGAAACTGAAATAACCACTTTTCCTTTGAAAACAAACTTTTTCTTAATGGAGTTGTTAATTACTTTTCAGTTCTTATTTTATTATCATTAAAAAGTCTAAGACTCTGTTTCCTTATAAAATCTGTGCTTTTTTTTAGCTGACATTATGAACACGAACAAGTTTATTTATTTAGACAAATATGTGTCTGGGAGTTTTTCATGCATTACAAATTAATTCTTTTAGCTGACCTGATGGTTTTGCATAAGATCAAAATATCAAACAACTTCAACAGCAGGAAGCACTCCATTAGATATTCCTGCTTTTGAGGGCAAAAGAAACAAAAGTCTCTCTGGAAGACCCTTTGTGGTTTTTCTTTTCCCAGTGAGCACAAAGCCCAAGGAGAGACTTACTGCCAGAGTGTATTGAGGGTAACAACGTATTTTTTTATTTATATTTTAACTAGAGTGCACTAAAATGGGGCAATGCTGGATCACTGGGTGGGACTGAGCATGCCATATTTTTTCTGTCCCTGGGGAACACCTGGGGACAGAGACAGGAGACAGAGCCATATCTGATAAACCTTGTGTTCTTCATCTGATCTGAGACAGCCTGTTTTATGGTATCATTGGGTACTCAGATAGTGTAAAACAGTCAGAAAAACCAGGAGAAAAGACAGATCACAGGATCACAGACAGGTTACAGGTGTAAGGGACTTCTGGAAGTCATCTGGTCCCACTGCCCTGCTCAGGTAGGGTCCCCTGGAGCTGTCCCCTGGAGGCTCTCCAGGATTGTGTCCAGATGACTTTTGAATAAGTCTGAGGTGGGAGACTCCACAACCATTTTGGGTAACTTGTTCCACTGCTCACCATCACAGTAAAAAATCTTTTCCTGATGCTCAGACTGCATCTCCTATATTTCATCTTGTGCCCTCTGGTCCTGTCACTGGAACTGGACAGCACTGAAAAGGGCCTAGCTCTGTCCTCTTTGTACCCTATAAATCAGGTATTTATATGGACCTACAAGATCCCCCTGAACCTTCCCAGCATGACCCCTCTCAGCCACTCCTCCCAGCTCTATGTCCTTTGCAGACTTGGTCAGGGTACCCTGATGAATGCAGATAACCTTTCAGGCTTTTATAGAGTATTTGGAGCATAAAGAATGTGGCCAGAGAGGATGGCCTATTTATGAATTTTGATAGCATAGATTGCTTTCTCTTAAGGCTTCCCACCAACTTATTAGAACCTTTGGCTGCCAGACAAAGGGTAATTCCTGACCAGTTTTGCTAATTTTCCCACTTGCAGCAATGTCACCATCCTGCTTGACCTTTCAAATCAATTCATCTTGAGATACGTTATTGACTAATTTCCTGAAATTCAGGTGAAATGTGCCCATTTTTAACCTTGTCCTTCCTTACGTACAGAAATTACCTTATCCTCTGGTACTAGCATTGCCATTAGTAAGCAATCAAAATTCTTCTCCAAAGGCTTTTCGATTTTATTTGCTCTTTCCACACTGATTTCAGTGATGTATTTCATCTAATCCTGGTGCTTTGTCAACTTTTTAATAGTACTGAGAGCTTTAATTGCCTTATTATCTTCTCTTCTGCAGTGAGGGCTTTTTCTTTAGCATTTCTATTCCCCTCAAGGAAAGCATGGACTCTGGAATATTATGGGTCCTCCATTTCCTGGGATGAAGAAATTGCCCAGACCCTTAAGGATATCTACTTCATCTCTCAGCAACATTTAATCTATCATGGCCCCTCTTTATCTTCCTAATAAATTTCCTTCTCAGGCAGCAAAGACTTCATCATCCATGCTCTTTAGACACAGCAGTGTCCTGCCGGTCGGTGTCCTTTTCTTCTATTGTGCAGCCAGGAAACCCAAGATCCCAGGGTGGAAAAAACAGTGAGATTTTTGGGTCAGAACTACAGACTAGGGATGGCATTGAGCTAGGGAAAAATGAACCATGGGCTTGGCTGCTTGTTTTTCACAGAAAAGCTGAGAAAAGAAGAAACTGCCCAGCCCAGAAGGATTTGACACTACAGCAAACTGAAGTGCCAGTCAGTGTTTCCACGGATGGCTGGGGCTGGGGAACAGGGCAAAAAGCTGCCTCCTTTCACTGTTCCAGACTGTTTTCCACAAAGCTTAGATTTGGGTGCTTCATTATGTTGTCCTCTGAAGTAAAGGCACAAAGTGGGTCTGGATAACATGGAACAGGATGGATGCTTAAGCACTGGATCTCTGGATTACTGTCTTTGCTGCAGCCTCTCATTTTAGGTGGCAAAAGCTGCCCCGGCTCTTCCCCTGTGCCCATGACTGGGATCAGTGGCAGGGCCACAGCTATCACTGTCCTAATGCCTCCAGCTGTGTGCCCTGACCTGCCTTTGCTCTTGCTTTATCAAACCTCAATGAGCTTAGCGTGTGATGGGTGATTACCCCCCAGAACAGACACAGCAAACACTGCTCACAGGGAGCTGGAGGAATAACATGAGAAATTCTGGATTCAAATCTTTTACACTCTTGCAAATGGATGTTGTTTTATTTCCCTGGCTTTCCTATCGTGCACTCCACATTGTACACTTGCTCCGTGTGTCACCTGCAGACAGATCTGCTGAACTGAGAATAAAGAGATGAATAATGTCACTGCCAGAACATAGCCATGAAAATCATAAATAAAATAAAAAACATATTCCTGCTCAGAGGTATATTAACTGGAACTTTTATGTTATTTATGTTTTGCCTCAGATACACACATATACCAGGAGAAAAAAAATCTAGTACTTAGAGTAAATCTACTGCACTTTGTTGTAAGCTTGGAAAAAAAAAAAAGTGTGTTGATTGATTTCCTTGTCTGAGTTATTTAGAAAGAGCTGAAAGCTGGAGGGCTGTTAGATTCTGGTAAAGTGAGTACATTTCCCCCTGAATAAAAACATTTAAAGGCTCTCAGTGTTTGGGCACGTACTCATGTTCCAACACATGAATTAAATGTCAGCACAGCCAGACCTTCAGCTACATTTGATGGCAATACTGAAGTCACTGCAGCCACATTGATTTATGCCACCTGAGGAACTGACCCAGAGTTGTTACTTTTCACTGGACGTCACATAAGAGCTATAAATGGATTTCTGAGTGAGCAGAAAAGAAAATGCAATATGGAAAGAGACTTGAAACCAAAAGCTTTGTCTGAAAGGAGTGCTCTGCCTTGGGGTTGCAAACACACCAACCTTTATCAGGCACTTCCAGTGGAAATGGTGTTATCTGGGCATCCAATGTCCCCCTGTATTCCAAAGGGAAGCTAAAAAAGATCCTATCACTTCAAAGCCTGGGCTTGTCTCTGAAAATTGTTCTCTTACCCCTATTACAAGTGATGTCTACAATTGCAGTAGCAAGATTTTCCATTTCCCTGACAGCAGCTTTACTGTGAGTTGCAGAACAGTTTCTGTGCATTGCCCTGCAGCTACTGTACCTAGGGCTTAATAAGTTATTCAACTATTTTATGTTTTTTTCAGTAGCTTTTCTGTGCAATGGGCAACCAATTCAAGTACTATGGCAATGAAAAGACAACCGGTTAAAAACCTAAGAACACCCCATGCTGTGAAGCATTTAAATTCTTAAACTAGATTTAAGGCTTATAGTTCAAATCTGGGTTGGGATGGATGTATTTATATGGATTCTAGCAGAGCCCCTGTGGCTTGTAGCTGCAGGGGATTTGGTCCAGCTCAATTTGGTGAATTGCAAGTTTTCTAGTGAAACACTGAGATTTGACTGTCTCATTTTGCAGTAGCATTAAATAATCCAAAGACATTTGTTTGCCTTTCTGTCTCCACTAAATCTGCAAAGAGTTTAAACTTGATTTTTGGTTCATAAATAACCTCAGTTAGATGGAAAGGCCCGCACCTGGTCATGCTCAGGCTAAATCCAAAAGGAAACACTAAGGTGGAATACTGTACCTCCATTCCTGGTGAATTGTTTTACAAATAACCTTCTTTAATAACACAGTCCTTTTTATTTGGATTAATTCATTATTTTACAGAATAATCCAGACTGGTGGTAATCATCTTCCTCACACAGAAATAGTTATGGTGGGAAATTATCTGGGTGTGTGCTGCTGCTTCAGAGATGACAGGCTTTGGTTATTTCCCCTACACACACAAGGTGTCCTGTGCAATCTGCTCTCAGTTTTACTTCCTCTGATAAATAAGGAATAATATACTTCAGTATATGCTGTCCTGAATAAACAATAATTCATGCTAAAATGCACAAAAATTTTGGGATTAATGAATAATCTCAGAGATATCCTAGAGGTATCTGAGTATGAATAAGCAATATGACCAAGCAGGGGTTTAAAGCAAACCAAACTCAGTGAAAAAATTTCACAAGCCACTATTTCAGTAATAAACAAGTTGTGATCCTTATCCAGTGCACAGAGCTACTCATTCCAAACTAAAGGCAGTGCTTTTGCCACGTCATCCAGCAACTTGCTCATGGCTGCTGGGGACTGATAGCTGGGAACCAGTATTAGCATTCGACCCACTTTAGTATATGAAACACATCACCCCCAGGAATTCTGCATGGCATTTAACTTGCTGTTTGAAGGTCACAATTGATGCCTAATCTGCAGCTGGGAACCAGGCTCACTGCTGTGGCATGTGAGTGCTTTAACAGATTGTCTCTGTGTGTGTGTCTGTGTGTCTTGAAATTTTGGTGAGCCCAGCTGATCCAATCAGCGTGTTCACAGGCAGCAAAGAGCACCACATAATGCAACTAGAGATTCCTTATCATCCTTCATGGGAATTACTTTTAAGGCACCAAGAATTGCTGTTGAATAGAGGGTTAGTGACATTGGTGAGCAGGCAGAAAACAGCTTACTGCTTCAGATGAGAGTGTGATGGCTAATGAGAGAGGCAATGACATCCACTCAAGGCTTTGCATCTTTTCAGTGATGTGTCATCATACAAAGGGCATTGCAGATGCCAGCTGATAAGTGAAGCCTAAGTAGAACTGACATGGTATTAGAGTGAAAGAACACAGAAAGTGGCTGGGCTGTCATATTCTAATGAGATGAGCCACCAGAGTTTCCTTTTCTCAGACACCTATTACACAAGTGCATGCCAGGGACAGCCCCACATCCTGACATCCTGCAGTCAGAAGAAGGGGCAGAAAAAAAGGGGTTTTGAGCTTTGAAATTTTCAGGGGTTTTGGTTTCCTGAAATACCGGGAGGACTGAAGAACTGGATGAAAAATTTTAAATTTCTGGATTAAATATTTCTGTGTGAATTTTAGCCATGATGTTTCTGAGCTACCTTTAGTTCAGATACCAGCTGCTCCTGCTTGCTTTGGAATCAGTATCCTGTTAGCCCAAATCATTCACTCAGGTTCCTATGGTAACATAACAACAGTCAGTAAATCCAGGGTGTAGGAGCAGAGTTCATGAAAGCACAGTTTTGTTAGCTTTGGGGGTGTCTTTGTTTTGAGACAAACTAGGAGGAAATTAGTTTATTTTGGTTTGAAGTCTTGAATTTGGAATGGAGAGTTCACCAGTAAAATTCAACAAACATTCAAGAGTACAAGGCGGCTAAGTGACAGGATCACAGCCAAAGCAGTCTGTAAGAGCAATTTTTCAGTGAAGTATAAGGGCAGGAGAACAGGAACACCTCTCCTCCCATGTAAAAGGGGCAGGGGAGCTTCTGAAGACTCAGGTTTTGTAAGAGGCTCTGTTCTTCATTCCCATCTACAAGAAAGTGCGCCAGGATTTGTCTGCAGGTATGGCAATTCTGTATCCACAGCTGTCCCTCCCAGAAAACTGATCCAATGTGTCAAATCACTTGGGAAAAAATATCATCTTGAGGACAAAATGGACTAGTTATGTTTTTCATAGTCTCATATTTGTATGTATGACCCCAAGCTTCAAGATATTCCCCACTGAAGACAGACAAGTAGAAAAGACCCTGTTTAGCAGGGTCATCTTGAGCTGCCTGTTGTCTTCTCACACAGAGTGCAGCTCATCAGTGTTCTCTTTAAACACCCCCCTCATCCAGTGCTGAATTACAGCTGGACAATTCATCCTGGCTGAACTAAATAGGATAGTTGCACACACTGCAGCCTGTCTGCCACAGGTTATCATTATGATATTAATGACCATCTGTAAGCAAAGCACACGGGCAGGGTGTGATTAGTGCAAGCAATTTAGCCTCTGTGCTTTTGTCAGCGTGAATGCAGTTTAAATTAAACTGCAGTTGGCTGCAGCTGAAGAAGCTTTTACTTAGCTCATAATGAGCAGATTCCAGTTTTCTCACAAAATCCTTTCCTTCAATAACTTCTCACAAGGCGCTTGCAGAGCTGCAAAGTCTCTGTGCCTACATTTCTATTTCTGCTCTCTTGGCTGGGGAAACTCAGCAGGTTCCAGATCAGACTTTCCCCTTTTCCTTTCCTGAGAGTGAAATACAATTTTTGTGCAAATCAGAGTTCTGTCTTTTGTAGATAGGTACTGATGATTTGAATGCGAAACATTTCAGCATTTAATTTTTTTTCTCTTCTGAAGCCAGGGTGAAAGCCTGGCTTTTTAAAGCTGAAAACCTGATTACTGGAATACAGTTCTCCCACAGTAGTGCAAATTAGTCGTCCACTGTGCAGTTTTGCAGCCAAGGGAAGACATAAGACTGTCTTAGAGCCAATCTCTAGGGATGCAGTACTCCAAATCATTCTGCTGTTTGTATCTCAGAAATCCTCCAGAGTGCAATTCCATGACCATTGAAGCCAACTGACATTGAATTCTGTCATAAATCCAGATCTCATGATGGACAGGGTTTAAAAATCCCTTGGTATGGGAAAACTGTGGATGATCCTGCTGCAGTGGCAAGAAGGTGAAACAGGAGCCATGGCTGAGGAGGAGGGAGGCAGGAGCAAAGGGGTGATTTCACCTCTCCTGCTGGCACTGGTCAGGCTAACATTGAAGACAAGGTATGGTTCTGATATCTGTGACTTAAAGATAACACTGGAAAGGCAGAGAGGGCAGGGTAGAACCAGGGCAATAACTTAAGGATGATACAGAAATGATGAGCTAATATGGCAAATAGAGTGTCCACTGCATCAGGACAAACCTGCATGCCTTTGCTGGATTTAGCAGAGGTATGCAAAGAGTATCTGGAACCTGTGTAGGGGGTGAGCCAGGTTTGTGCTCCTGGCTTTAAGCTCTGTGGGTCTGAGAGCCTTGTTGCAGGCTTCAGGAGCAATAACCCTGTTTTCCCAGCTTTCTGAGCAAATAGCATTCTGATTGAATCCAAGTGTGCTGGCTTGCACAGAAGCAATGAGACAGCTGATTTCAGTTACAGGAGTATTGCCTTGAAGTGAATTTGGGGAGGTTGCTAATAGGCCTCTGGGGTGCTTGCTAGAATATCATAAGGAGTTGGAGGTCTTTTAGAATTTAAAAAAAAATTGTTGGACAGAGCATACATGGCTTGGGGGGGGCATGATGTGTAGGCCAATCTTGGCTTTTTAAATTTTTTATATTTTCTTTCTTGTTTTCTATTTCTTTGGTTTGTTGTTTTGTTTTGGTGTTTTGGTTTTGGTTTTTTTTTTTTAGTTATTTTAGTTTTGATCTTCTCACACTACTTTTTCCATATATTTCATTAGCTGTTCCCAGCCAGTTTATTTTGATTGATGCTGATATGGAGGGTTTATGCCAGTTTACCTGGCAAAGTCTTGTTTCCTGCCTTAGCATCTAGTCCTGGCAATTCCTGAAGACACTATTGGGCTGGGTGGATTTTTATTTTGACTTGCTATGGCTGTTCTTATTCTGTCATACTGTTGACATATGCACTATGGAATTTCTGAAGTCCACCAGACACTGAGGATTCCCATATTTCTTACCTAGGGATATACTTTGAAAACTTACTCTCTGTTACTCTGAAGACTTTCTTTCTAACATCTCTATGTAAAGCACAATAGGCAAAATATTGTCTTTGTCATTGTTACATTAAAAGTTCATAATTTATAATCGAAATCTAAATATGTGTTGATGCCATAGTACTAAATAAGAAACAATTAAATGCAGCCAAATATTTCCATACAGAAGACAGAGGGAAATTAGGAATCTTCTCATTATGAAATTCCTTTATTCTCTGACCAGCTGGTTGGAATTTTTGGAAAGAGCACACAGATTATTTCTGGTGTTTGACCAGCACTGCCACATATTAGAGACACTTATCATAAAGTGGACCCAGCAGGACAGCTGTTAGAAAGCTTCCAAAATAAATGTTCCCTGGATTTCTGGCCAACAGCTCCATTTGACCATGATCAAATCCCTTCTTATTTGACATTGTTGAGCATGTGTGCCACAAGTCTGTTTGCTTGGTATTACTGCTCTGGAATACTTGTTCTCTAAGCAGTAATAATGTTTGCCTTTACATGTGGAAATATATTAATGAGTGAAGTAGAACATAAGCTGGTTATTATGTTAGGTGCTTGCCTTGTATTGCTTATTCTTCTTGTATCTAAAAGTCTGAAATGTCTAATTGAGCAGCAGTGAGGGCTGTTCTTAGGTAATCAGCTACATACTCTAAATAATTAACAGGAAATAGCTCATGATCAGTTTGTGGAGGAAATCTAGGCTGGTACTTGTGCATATGGCAATGTATGGCAGTACATTAGCAGAAATCAGGACTTGCTCTGATTGGCATTTTGGCTGCCATCTGGCTTTTAACTATCACATTATCCCATTCTCTCTAATTTGAGAATAGCTGCTTTTGCACAAGGCTGCTCATGACAAACATCTTACACTGGGACAGGAAGGGAAGGAAGGGTGTGAAGTTGGATCTTCCCTCTCTTGGGAAGTACAACCACTCTGAGACTCCAGGCCCAAAGCCCACTATCATATGGACCCCCAGTGCTTAGGGAATTCAGATTTGAGAGACTGTCAGGGGAAAAAGGAATTTCATGCTCATTGAAAACAGTGAAACTTGTGTGGCCCTTAACCACAGTACCACCACATCATTGTTTCAAAGCCTCACATCCCAAAATTTCTTCCCTTTTGCTTATTTTAGCCACATGAGGAAAAATTTGTGGGAGCACAGAATTGCGAAGTGCAAAGGGAAAGTAGAGTTTGCCATTCCAAAATATAACATAATTTAGAATCCTTGCTCAGAAAAAGATCTAACTCTAAGTAAATTCAACAGTAGGGCCACACAGTGGCCAATATCAGCATGTTGTTTCAGAGGTGAAAGCTTCCTAATAGTAGCTAAAATAAAATTGTTCCTGGTTCATTGGTCTTGTGTTAGCATTGTCCTTTAGCTAAAATCACCCTTTTCTCTGGAATTTGCCTCACCATGCTACTGGCCTCAGTATCTCTCTGACTGTGAATTTACTGCCTTTACTATTCTGTTTTGGTTTATATAAATTTACAAAATGAAGAGTAAGACTTTCAATCTCCTCTCATAAAATATATTCCCCTTTATCTGACCCAATCAGTTCACCCACTCCTTAAATCCAGTCTTCAGACTGAGTTCTTGTCAGTGCCTTGCACAATGGCACTCATACTTCCTCCTTAATGTTGGGAATGTCTTAACAGATACCATCTATTATTTCAGCTGCTCTTCTTACTCAGTCCACAACACATTAATGACTCACTGAAGAATGTTTTTTTTTTCTTCTGAAATGTCTGAGCATTTTCCCCTTTGCTGTGTCCAGCTCATGAACTCTCTAATCAGCTCTCTCATCAGTCTCCATGTGCATGACATGCACCTTGGCTATGAAACCACATTGCATTTCTAGCATTTTTCATAGTACTACAAGTCTTTCTTTGTTTTCCAATGTCTTAGTGATGCCTCTCAACCCTGTGTCCTCAGCAAAGACTTACACTTTAGAGCCAGACCACCTAGTGAAAAGTAGTCCCAACTTCTGGAGCTTCACTAAAAATTTCCTCTAATCCATTGCCATATCCCCTTCAGTCAGTTCCTCACTAATTAAATGATTTGCTTTCATCTTCAGCTTGCTCAGCTTAACTATTGATTTCCCAGGTACTGAGTTGGGGGGACATTTCATCCTAAGGAAAAATAACTGTCTTACTGAGTGAGAAGTCTGGGTTTGATACAACTAAATTTTTCTGTGTTTCATTTTGTTTTTCTTCCCTTCAGAATTTATTCTTAAGCATTTTACAAACTAGATCAGAATATGTGGCCTCTAGGTTCTAGATTTTCATTCCTCACTCCCTCTTTATATATAGAAACTCCCAATCATAAAAATGCATTCGCTATATATTTGGATATTTGTTCTCAAAATTTCATAGTCCAGTTCGTTGAATTCCAGAACAAGAGCACTCCACTCACCCAAATTACATCTCCAGACATTGTCATTTCCTTTAGCTCAGCCCCACCTCTTTAGAAAGTCTATAACTTGATAAAATCACAGAACTGGAAGGTTCATCACCTAATGCCCTGAGCAAATAATCCATAGTTGCATTATTTTTAACTCTTTATTATCCAACTTACCTATAAACATTATTTTGAAGATTCAATAACGTTGCCAGACAATGCATTTGAGAGTTTGTTTGTCCTTACCATTGAAACTTCCCTTGTGTCTAACAGGAGGTTTCCTCATCTGAAATTCAGACTCATTAGTTCTGGTTCTAGCCATCATGGACATGAAAAGCAGACCATAACTTATCATATTTTTATCTCTGACAGCCTTTGAGCTTAAGTGCTGAAGTTCTTCAGTAACACAAAGAGCCCCAGATTTCTGCTCACACACAGCTGATTGTGTCAGTGTATATTGTGACCACTCTTGCTGCTGTTTTTTGGACAGTATCTTTCTCAGCACACTGTGCTCTAATAAAACAAAAGTCTCACAGAACCTTTCTCAGTTCTGAGTCAGACACATGAATTACTTGATGTGCTTTCTTGCAGCACTCCTGCCTAAATGAGAAATGACATCACTGGCTCATGGCCACCTTTGATCTGCTACAACCCCCAGGTCTTTGTGCATAGAATTATTGCCAAGCCCATTTCCACCCTGCTCAGATAGGTGCAGTTGGTCATTCCCGTCCAAATATTATTTACTTTGCTTTTTCTCCCCAACAAACTTCATTCCATTAATCTCCCTGCTAATTTTCAGAATGCCCCTTCAATAGACAAGTTCATTTTGAATTTCCAATGAGCCTGTAGTCCCTTCTTGCTTCATATCCTCTGCAAATTTAATAAACATACTTCCTATTCCATCATCCCTGTTAATGAAAATATTGAATAAATGCAGACTTAGGACAGTCTCCTGCAGAATGTCACTCAATACACCCTTCCATTTGGATAATGAGCCATTGATAAGTACTTGGTATGTATAGATTTCCAATCACTTTTTCACTCCTCTCATACCAATTTCATTAAGGGAGTATTTGCCTCGCTTGCTAATGAGAATGTCAGGTGAGATAGTGTCAAAAGCCTTATTTAGGTCAAATCTGCCTGTTGCTTCTCCCTCTCACAGAGCCCTCAATCTGCTCAAAGAAAGTTGGATAGATGTGACACAGCTGGCTCATGACAAATCTATAGCATGAGCTGCATATCCACTCTTATCTTCCAGGGGACAGCTTGGTCCAGACTTCTGCTACGAATCAAAATGAAGATTGGTGGCCTATCTCATTCACAGGATTTCTGGGTTTTTCTTCCTTAATAACGTGAAATCCCCTGGCTCCACTCCCTTTTACACACTCATACTTGGCAGTTACTGTTTTGTGCATCCAGTGTACCTTTTATTGCCTACTTTCTCTTTTCTTTTATCACATGTTTGAAAAGATAAGGCAGTGTGTTTAATAGTTGCAAAGCTCCTTCTTGTATTTTCTCTCTGCCATGGAAAATATTTCAATATTTTTGATTAGCTTTGTATTTTCCTTTCTTTTCTACTCTGTGAGGTTTCACTACCTCTGGCTTTACAGAGGAAATGGAGGGTGACAGGAAACATGGAGCAGGGGGCAGGTTCTCTAACACAGTGGGTTTTCTTTGCTCCTGGGAGCATCCACCATGCACAGGAATAACCTGCTTATCTTCAGAGCAGAGAATGTGCCCTTCTGGCACTGCTTATATGTCCCTAAAACACAGTGCAAAACAGCTGCACTTAACTGCAGGGGATTTTTCCCTGTTAAAGGTTTTTGCAGTTTTCTGAACTCTAAGAGCCTGCAAAACTTCTGTCAGCCTAGAGACCACTTTCTAGGTTTTCTGCTCTATTAGGCAAACCTATCCACATTTGTTGTATTTTAGAGTGTTTAGACTCCCTGAACGTGGTTTATTACACCATTTAAATGCTCTCATTCATTTTTAAAGGTCAGACAAAATCAATCAAAACAAATCAATTTACATTTAAAAAATTGTCTTAATGTGACACCGTTATGGTGGTGGAGATTGAGGAAGCCCTGGTTTCACAGGTAAATTAAAATAGATCTAGCAAAATAAATGAACTCCTGCTATTGTGAAGACTAAGAACAGAAGTGATTCATCAAGTGAAAGAAAAGGGATTTGGGGCTGGGTGTGAATCTGATGTAACTCTAGGGGTGATGCTGATTTCAAACCAAATAATTGGTCCAGAACCATTAATTAAACAGCATAATTAGTTTCTGTGGGCACATCTTTTAGATTTTTTCCCCCTAACCACTCCCTAGCAGTTTTATTAACAGTACATTTATCTCCCAGCTGAAAATTATCTCCATATTAAATATCCAGTGTGAAAAATGGCTGAACATATTTGTGAATTTTATTGTCTCCCAGTGACATGTTTGCTGAATTTCAAATCATTAAAATGCCTGACAATCTTGGTCACTAATTCCTGTTTAAAATTCAGAAGTTCAGAGAATATTACAAGCTATGCTAGTAGCCTTGAGCAGCTCTTGCCTGAGTCAAGACAGGCAAGAGCATATTGGAGGCTGAATACAGGGAAAAGAAATCATCTGCCAGTTGAACTTTCCTGCTCTTTGCAAGTTCTAAGGAAGCTTGGGTGAGGCAGCTCAATAATTCCATGGCATCTCAAAAATGTAAGGTCTTCCTGCAGTTTTTTCCTGCTTCTTTCCCTGTCTGCTTAAGAGGCGGAGCAAACCTCTAATTGCTGAGGTGATGACGAATTCCAGGGCTTTGGCCAGAATTTTGGGCACAAGTGGCAAGCTAAGCATTGACCTTTCAGCATGTGTCAGTGTCTTTATGACTTACTTTTTTGGAATCACTATCTAATCACACTCAGCCCAGTTTATAATATTAGAGGATGTGAGGTTTTTTTTCACACTCCCTCCAGTATCAGACTATACCTCCATTCTCTCTTTTCAAAGGAAATGAACTCTATTTCGTGCAGAAGTTAGACAGGGGAAAAAAAACCCAAAAGCCCCCACTTTTTTCCTATCATATTTCCAAATTCCAGCTGGATGGGTTTCAGCTGAAGTATCCAAGGCGAGAGTAGTGGCACCAGTCTGGAGCAGGATTCAGCTCAGCAGCTGAGGACAGCAGCCCATTAATGTAAGGACAGGGCTGAACAAACTGCTTGGAACAAAATACCCTGGAGCCTTCTGTTCATTTTTAGTAGCCAAAGCAACTTCAGCACTTTAAGGAGCTGCTAGAAAGTCCACAAAAAACTACTTTTTTATTTACTGCTTTTTACATTTACAAGATCTGCTTAGGATTAGGACCAAAAATGCTGATGTTTTGATAAAAAGTTGCTTTAAATTTTGGTTGGGATTAACAGATTTGCCAAAAGTCTCATTAACAGACCCTGTAAGTTTTACAGTGCAACTGCAGTGGCTTCAGAGCCTTGGATACACTTCACCCTCTGAACTTGCAGATGCTTTTCCTCACCAAGTCCTTATCTTTAAAATTGCTTGTTAATCAAGGCCTCCTTAAATCCTTCAGCAGATAATAATCAATAGCAGCCTTAGTAAAATTTAACTGCCTAAAGATTTTGGCAGTAGAAAATACTCTATTTACTTCTTAAAGTGAGCATTTCTGAGTTAAAAATCCTTGTAAGCATAAAGAGTGAAAAAAAAAATGCATCTTGGAAGTAAATTAATAGTAAATTATGTGTATTTGCTCTGGTGACAGCTTGGAAAGCTTTGTGAGCAGCAGGGCTGCATGGCGAAGGCAGAACCATTTCTGCAGTCCTTTCTCAGAAGAAAAAACCTAAAACCTTCTGCTGTGTCTCAGGAGCAAGGAAAGTCTAGTGGATATAGCACTGGATGGGGTGTCATGAGACCAGGTCTTCCTGCCTGACCTTTGGGCTGCTCACTTAATCTCCCCATATTGCAATTAATAGGCCCATCACTGGGGATAGCAGCCCTCCTATCTCTTGCTCTCTCATCACATCTGTCACATTTGTTTTACTCTTTGGGTGACAAACACATTTGTTTTTCTCTCTGGTAGTGCCCTTTTATAATCTTTTACAATCCTCCAAGCCTTGATCCAGGCTGCCTTAAAAAGCAGATAAGACTATTGGAGCTGTGGAGATGAGGGTCTGGCTCAGAAAGTTGGGACTCTGGACAACCTGTGCAGTGATTTATTGGCAGTGCAGTGATTTTGTGGCCACAGCAGAGTAAGTTTTGAGAGGGAGGAAAAGTCAGGGGAACAAGGTGAAACTGAGGGTAAGGAGTGGGGGGATGCAGCTTCTCTTCTCCCTCTTTGTTTGGTTCTAGTTTTTTACCTCTTTTGGTACAAAGTACACAGTCCCTTTATGCTGGGCACTATATTGCCTATACCATGAGCTGGCTGTGACTGAAAATTTCCAACCATTTATTGTTTTCAGAACTCTGCAGCTCCCTTTGCTAGTGGAAAGAAAACAGACCCCTGATGTTGCTCTGATGGGTGGGGTTTCCCCCTCTCCTTTCTGTCTTCAACCATCCTGAAATAGCCATCTCAGTTTTGGTCATCAGGTCTTCAAGGGGAAATTATGCTAGGGAATGGAAAAATTTTTTTAATGCCAAGTTTTAGCAATTATTGTGTCAGGTTCCAAATCTCTGGAAAATGGGGTTTCCTAATGGAAACTGACCCTTTTCTCACCCAGATAACACTGCCACTGTAGCTAATGTCATGTGTCTCGTGATACTGACTGTCAGCTTAAATTGATTGCCCAGGATGTTCCCCCCACACCCTGCTGTAAGATGTCACTGCTCATATTTATAACTGGCCTCTATCTGCATACCTAGCAGTCTGTATGTGCAAAACCTTGTCCTCATTCTCTCCACACATGTTTATTATTATTAAAGAAAAATACAATGTTCAAGATTTCTTCACCCCCTCCCATCATTTACAGTATGAAAGAAATTTATTGATGTCATGAAATAATTTGTATATTTGAAAATGAGGTGTAGGTTTTTGAACTTCACCTCAGCTCCACATTGCCACATTATAGAAGTATTTATTTATGACCTCTGTAGACTTAATAAAAATGGCACAAAAACTCAGCTGTATTCAAGTGTCAATTGGTACTTAACACCCAGGCTTACATTTATTGTAAAGGTTGTTTTCTTGAATGCTAGGGAGATGAAATATTGAAATCCTTAGTTCCAGGAATTGCATTTTTTATGGTTCCTGGAGATGTCTCCCTGAGGACCCAGAGCATGATGGCATACTTTGGTAAGGAAATAAAAGCCCAGCTACTTAATAAGCAGTCTGTCCCTTCATATTTTAAGATATCTAAATGGTGTTTGCATTTCCCAGACTGGTAGAACGTCTGACAACATCTCAAGCCATCAGGTAAATAAGAGAAGTGAATGTTCCCTTACTTCATGAGAAAGGTGCTTTTTTGATGTTTAAAGCACCATATTCCATTTCATTATGGCAATGCTGGACAGACTTAATGAATGTTTTACTTTGATCCTTGAGATTTGATGTCAGGAATATCAGATCTCAAGAAAAGCAGTAGGATTTGGATCTGTATTCATCACATGTTTGTAAAAGGAATGGAGGATGAATAGCTGTGCCTTTGAAGGAGAGGAGCTGAGGAAGGAAAAGATGCATATTTTAACTAGCAGCCCTTTGGTAAAACATGAGCACATGTTAATGGAACAGATGCAGCCATTCCAGCTGCCATGTTCCACCAGTGCTGCACTCAGCAGATGGGTCTGCAGTGACTTGGATCAGCCTCCAGAAACAAAATTCACCTCAGCTCCAATCTGCAAACCCTCTGCATCTCACAGGCTCCCCTTCCCAGGCACTGTGGTTTCCTGCTTGAAGAGGAAAAGTCCACAGGGAAGGTATTTTTCCTGCTTTGGAAAATCACTCATTCTGCAGTGCAGTATCTTTAATATTTTGACAAAAAAGCTGGATGGTTCAACAAAAGAAATCTTTTCCTGGTCTTTCATTAGAGTGTGCAGCTGAATGAATGGAGTGGGGTGGACTATGAAAGGAGACTGAATGTACCTGTCATAACTTTCTCTGATGATTTATTTTCAAGAAAAGTCTAAAATTTTCAGTCCTTCATTTGTGGTGCATTGTCTCACAAGTAACTTAATAATTAAGGTTGCTTAGATGGTTTTACCATTTGCGTCTTGTCAAATCAAATTACTTACAGTTTATCAACATGAATGGGAAAATATTTTTTTAAATTTCAGTGCTGGAGAGCAAGGAGGTCTCATAAAAACTGAAATAATTTATTGTATTTCACGATAAAACTGTAACACCCAGGAAACTGAACCTTTAAGAATTTTATTATTCTAGTATCTTTTCATGTTGATTGCTGAACTAATCTAGCTTCACAAAAATCTCACAAAAAAAAAAAATCAGCCTTTAAATTACTGTTAGTGTACTCAGAACTTAATCACATGCTGTTTTAATAGGAAGATCTCAAAAGCAAGCAGACACTGAAGCTGATAATAGCAGTTAATTATTTTGAATGGAATAAAATATATTTCTATTATGAAGAGGATCACCTTTGGAACATGGGCAAATAACAGTTGTGGAAAAATTATGGCCTTTTCTCAGGGTTGCATTTGCCATCTTTGGGTACTTTTCTACCACAATTATATGTCCCCAGACTGGGGGACATTGGGGAGCGTTTTCCAATACTTCTATTTTTATCTCATTTAGGATGGGGGAGAAGATGGAGCAATGTCTTCTTTATCAGGTTCTTATCTCCAGGAATGCCCCATCAGCTTTTTTTTTTTTTTAACAGTACTAGAGGAAAGAAGCAGATATGTAAACAAATATATATGGATTTATGTGTGGAAGATTATTCAGTTGTGATCACAGCAAAGCCTGGAAATGGTCGAGTCAGTGCTCATTGCTGGAGGTATGTTTCCATAATAGGATATGCCATACTATTTGTACTCCATCCAGCTGGCCCGTTGGAGCACAGTATTTTATGTAATTATTGCATAAATTTTAAAAGATAAAACATGTAAATGAACCTGAGTGGTAGTAATAGATGATTTTAATTACCCAGACATAGACAAGATTGCATTAAGTAGAGGAAATATATTTCTAAATCTGGAATGAGAGTGCTTTCTAATTCAATCTGAACATCAGCTGACAGCCAAAGGAACGAGGCTGGGCTTGACTGTAACTTGGAAAGAAGGTTGACAAAATAATGTTAGAGGACAATTTGGGCTTCAGTATATTAGTTGGGGTCACAAACATACTACAGAGAAGGAATTAAAATGACAGTCAAAGCTATTAAGGGAAGCAAAAAAGAAGACCCTAAACATCAGGTTCAAAAGAGCAAACTGGGATACCATGTAAAGCAAATTAAATAAAGCATTAAAGAGAAAGATGATAGAAAATAAGAAGGCTAAAATGAACACAGAATATTCTATGATAAACACACTTGACAAGTGGCTTGTCTTACACCTGATTGTATTCTCATTTGTCAGAGGCTGGGCAAATAACCCCTTCTTCAAATGTAAGATGAAACTCTTCTGTGCTGCTTAAAACTCATAGATCTACTGGTCACTGAAGGCAGAAGAAAATCCACAAATTTTTGTGACACTCTATAAAGACTGAACTCCTTCCACCCCTTTTGTTTGCAGTTAGATTCATACTTGGAGGAGTTCTTCAGGTTCCCTCTCAGTGTTTGGATCTAATTTATTTAATTTCCTGTTCCTGCTCCTTTTCCCTTGTTCATGTTCACTTCATATTTCAGCAGTGCAGGTGCTACAGAAGAGTGAGAACATAAAACCCATGAACTATTGGTGGATACTCGAGCCAGACCTGGGAGGGATCATGTAGGATGTCAAACCAAATCTTTACTAGGATTGGTGACATGAACACACAAGACAAAAAAGCCAAGGGAATTAAGGGTAACACCCTTATTTCTCTTCCCAAGAAAGCTGAAGACAGCAGCAATTTAATGAGGCTATCCAGCTATTAAAGAGCCTGACTGGGAAGTTAGTGGCAGCTGAGTTGATAATGTTTCTAACAACCTGAATGGTTCCTTCCCTTCAGCATTGACAAAAGGACCTCAAGGTCAAATTTCTGTGCATGGCATATATTTTCCTTGGTGGGGGAAGTGAAATGTTAAAAGGCTCCATGATTGTACCAGAGAAGATAGGCAATTAGAAGTATTAAAAGTAGACAGGCAGCAGGTTTTTATTAATTATATCTCAGAATTCAAGAAGAAGTAACAATGGAGATAACAAAGACCTTTTGCTGCTGAGTTTTGATAGGTCACCACAGACAAGAACAGAGGGTAAGAACAGCAAAAGACAGGGCTAAATGCAACAACACTGAATAAAAATTGACTGGGGGAAAGAAAGAATTAAGCCAGGCCTGTGTTTGGCTTGAGCAGGAGGTGTAGTAAGTGCTGCTCATCGATTTTTGAAAGCAGCAAAGAGTCTGGTGGTCTTGGGCCTGTAATGGAAAGATTGAAGTGTCAAAAGAATGAGGAAAACACAGGAGCTGGGGAAGTGGTGAAGAGGAATCTTAAGCTTAAGTTGTCCTGTCCTACCCATTCCACTCAGCCCTGGCCATCCTGCCTCTGGATGGGTATCCCAGCAGAAGGATGGCTTTCCCAAAGCACAGCCTGCAATTCAGAAAAGGTCCTTACAGAAGTAATAAAACTAATCCCTGACCTCTTCTTGCCAGTGCTGTCTTTGGCTCCTGTGCTGGGCTCATCCTCCCTGCTCCTGAAACCCCCTAATCTAAAAGGGAAATGCATCACAGGCCACTTCTATTGGCCTTATTCCTGGATACTTGCACAGCTTCTGAAAGTACAAAACACCCTAAGAATCCTGGGGGGCCATCGAGTTAGAGGAGAGAGCATTTTGTTCCCCTGGGAGACCAGGGAAAGGCTCTGCCAGCATTTCCCAACACTGCCCCTGTTTGAGAGGTATTTGGAAAAGTGACAATTATGGTGAGAGGAGAAGATTGAATTGATGCAATTAAACCTGCTGTCATAGATGATCTTATGGAGAGGAATCATCTCTTTCCCAGCATTAATTACAAATAGTACAGGGGATAATGACCAGTCCTTTAGGCCTCTTTCTACTGTAATGTATAGTGTTTGATGCCTTTACTCTTCCATTAGCTTCCACTTTTAAAAATCCCATTTTTGCTGTGTTAAGGCAGCACAAAAAGATTCAGCCAAGACAGCAGGTTCTGTAAAAGAAACAGGGAGGAAATATGTTGTCTTGCAGGCTGGGTGGTCAAAACAGGGAGGAAAGGGGTCCCCAAGCATAAAACAGGGAAATCTGAGGCATAAAGAGAAAGTGATTTGTGCATTTCGTGAAGGGAGTTAATAAAGGAGAGTCAGATTGTGCAGGGGTGGGCAGAAGAGCTAATTTCAGTGCCTTGTTCAGCAATGGGCTTCAGGCTTACCCAGAACCTCCATGAATAACTAACACAAATACTGTAATAAATAACAGTGACAAATAAAGCTATGCAGCGATTTATGGAGATATTTTTTCCACTTGCATTTTGATGTCTTTTAGAAAGTGATTATTTTTTATTAAAGGAAAAAAAAAAAAGTGAAAAATTTCTAAAGTGCTTTTTTTTTTTTGGGAGTAAAAAAAAAAAGCTATTAGCAAGACCTGAGTAGTTAAACTGCTCTTAAGCCAAGAGAATCCTTCATTCTAAGCCCACCTGAAGAGTTTACTTTGTGACCTTGTATAAGTCATCTGATATCCTCACAACTCCACCAACCCTAGGGAAAAATAGGAAAAAAAAATCAGGACCTCATTTAGAATCAGGTTTCACATCTGATCTGTTTTCCCTTCAAAAGTGAACTGTGGAAATAAGAAAGATGACTATTGTTTAAATACTGGGAAAAATATGGAAACAAGATGAAATGAGGGAAATGGCTGCATTCTGTGACCCACTTTGACAATGATCCAAGAGTAAACAAACCCCAGGTATCCAGCAAGAGTGAGCTTGGCCATTATGAGCTTAAACAATGGGCACAGTTGTGCTCATTGCTACCCTTGTGTAAGCCTGGTTTACACTCCAGGTTTTCACATCTATTGTCCTGAGCAGAGACAAACCAAAGATCTCAAAAGCATGAGGCAACACAGCCTGGCTTCAAGGTGCTGAAAATCCAACCACTTGAGCTGGGTTCCAGGTTCTGCACTCGATGTGCTTTGTTAGGAGAAATTTTACCCCATTTCCCTGTTAAATTTCTTTTTTTTGGTTTGTCTAATGTAATTTTAAAAGACAATTTTTTTTTTGTTTTTGTTTCTTAAGGAAAAAAACTATAGCACTTACTTTAATGAAGTACTGATCTTCTCAGATATCTGTTTATACCTATCTTTACTTTAGGAAGAAATGTCTATTTTCTACAGTTACTTGTCAGCATATCATTCTGTATAGACCCAGGAAAACCTGAACTCTAAAGAAACTGCCCCAGAAACCTGCTCAGGAATTTTGCATATACTACACAGCAAGGCCAGATAAAACAACTCTAATTTATTTTATTTTATGGACAAGTTATTAGTTTATGCTTTGGTCAGTCTAAACTATGGCTGAAAAATTCTGTAAATAGAACCACTTGGAAATGCTGTAGAGCTCTCTGATAAACAATGGATTCACCTGTGAATTTGAGGAAGATATTTAACTAATTCTATATTTCAAAAGCATTCGGTATTAAAACACACTTTATTTGAGCTAAGAAGCAGGGCTAATCCCAAGTGAAATTCTCACAATTTTACCATCATTTTCACTCAAGGATTGTTTTCTTAACACAAAATTAAATCTATTTGTTAATCATCAGCTAAAAGGAAACCAATTCTCTACATATTTTTTGTCTTACTTACATGGTTACATAATTGATCTGGTGACAGCAACACAACTATTGCCCACCATTTTGTTTAGACATTTCATCAAAACCAGAAATATTTTTTTTACTGGACCTGCAGTTTTGTGTCAGGAGAAATCTCTCTAAGAACAGCAATAAGTGAATGAACTTTCCATTGCTGTGTCAGCCCTTGACACAAAAAACCCCAGATTTAACTTTGATTCTGTCAGGGGATATTTCCTACCCTTTGTTATATCTGACAGAAGGAAAGTCTCTTGGTTTGAGACTTGATAATGCTCAAGAAAATAGGGTCAAGCAAGAATTTCTAGACTGATGGATTCTACAGCTTCACTGTTAAATGATTTTCAGGATTACTCTTAGGTGACAGTCAATGTGCATGGTTTGTTTTATTTTTATTTTCAACTTGTTCAAAATTTAATGAACTAGAAAACATCCAATGAAACCTAATATCACCATAACCATACCTTGGCTGAAATTCCACAGTTCTCAGAATTTAGTCTGGACAAGAGGATTATTATTTTCCATTTGAGACTCAGAATGGTCTTTAAGAATTCACTGAAATTCTCAGAGAATCTGGCCTGAATTTTGAAATTGAAGAAAAAATCCCCAAGTACTTCTATTCCTCATAATATAAAACAGTATTCAGCAAGGCTTTTGCTAAACATATGCAAAGAATTAATGATTGCCCCTTGTATTTACATATCCTGCTTTGTGTGTCTCACTTTGCCTGCACATGATGTTGTGTTACTGTGGATACTGCTGCTTCCTAGGCTGCTGCTTTTATTTCCTGAGAAGATGCATGGCCAGCTCAACTTGAGAAGGTGTAGAACAGTCTTGCTTGTGGATTCTGGCTCAACCCTTTCTTCTTCCTGCTACATTTGCCAAGAATTACATGGGCAGAAACGTCACTCACATTGTCAACAGGGACAATCCTGTGGCAACTGCAGAGGAGGAGAAAAGCTGCCTGGTTTTCTTTACATCTATTTGTCAGTGTAGAAATATCAGAGAGTGTTTCCTTCCTGACCCTAGAGGTTTGGTGCTATTGTTCACAGCCAAAAAAAGATCCCCAGGTTTGGCAGGGGTGTGTAGAATGTGTGACTGAGGGAGAACAGGAGACCTCCTGTTGCCTTTGGACCCTCTCAAAGTGAGGGCCGTGGGTCCAGGGTCCACGGATCCCAGCCAGGCTGAGCTTGGCTCTCTAGAGCTGGCTACAGGAATATTACCTGAGGCCAAGCTGGATGGGAGCCTTGGGCAATCTGATCTCGTGGGTGGCATCTCTGACCATGGTGGGGTGGTTGAAATGAGATGACTTTTATGGTCCCTTCCACACCAAGACATTTTGTGATTATGTGATCCTGTGATACCACCCCAGCATCACTGGATATGAAGAACATAAGAGCCATGATGTCATCACAACACTAATTTATTGCTCTTTGCCAACACCCAGACCCAGTTTTCAGGGTACAGTTGCAGCTTACTCCATGCCATTGTTAATGGTTCTGCTTCAATGCCATCAAAATGCTCCAGTCAAGGACAATGCCACAGCCTCACACCCCAGCAGGCTGTGCTGAGGTGTGCACAGCCATCCTCCATCAGTGGGGCAGGACAAATCAGCCACATATACATGCAACCATTTCCAGGCATCACCTGTCTCTCCATTTCAGATGGAAAACCAAGAGTCCTGACAAAGCTAGCCTAGTCCTAGCCTAGTCCTAGCCTAAGCTACCAGTTTTTAAAATTTCAGTCTTTGTAATGCCCACAGTTTGGATTAAAATTCTATATCAAAGACTCCTGAAAATGGATGACTTAATATCCCCTTCATAACCTTTATTATTCAGGATTTATCTGGAAAAATGCTGGTGCTGTGCATTATTCTGTCATCACATCGTTTCTTGTTCTACCAGCCTGTGATCTGTCATTCCCCAAAAATCTCAGGAGCTTGTTTAGGCATGGGAATAAACTGCACAGTCCACCACTGGCAAATGTGAAATGGTGCTCAGATGCTCCTGCCTGGGATCTCTGTGTTCATGGAGAGCCAGAGCCCAGCTGGAGCAGAGCCTGGGGCTGCAGGCTGCTCCTCTAGGTACAGCATTTTATGCTGCTTCAGAGGCCGTGGCTGCTGCTTCTGCAGAAATGTAGCTACAGCCATTAAAACAAAACAAATCAAAACAAAACAATACACAAGAAAAGGAGGCAAACCTAATAATAAATCAAACCCAACAAATATGCTGGGAGCAGCACTGTTTTCCATGGTGATCAGCTTGTCAATGAATCACAGAAAACTGCCAGTGAGCAGTTCCACACCGAGATGCTCCAAACCTCCTGCCCCAGCCCCAGGTCACTCAGCAGCTCCCTGGGAGGAGCAGCACACAGCTGTGTGCTTACAACCTGACCCCCCTAGCACAGGTCCTCTTGCTGCTGGTCCTGCCACAAATCTGAAACACTGAGCCTTGCTTAAAAAATGCATATAAATCAGTCTGAAGTCCTCTGAGCTTCAGACCACAGCCCATTACAGACTGAAAGATTGGAGAAAGACATAAAAAATGGGTTTGTTTGCCCATATCAATTGCCTTTTTATCTCCTGTCTTCTAGGCACAAAGGAATTTGAAGTGAGGAGATGTCAGTTTTGGTTTGTATGTTCACAGTTTCATTGTAATAAATTATGTCTTTGACATATTTTTGTAAAGAAGGCAAGGAAAGAAAAAAGCCCTGCCCAAATCCTTGTAGTCTTAGGTACAGAGAGATCACACGCTGGCTGGTGATGATTTTTGACATTGAGAGAAATAAAGTAGCTCAAGAGTCTTAAATATTAGAGACATCCTGTGCTGTGCCATGCTGCTTTGCTGCAAGCTGAGGGCTCTGTCCAGCTCTGTCCTACCTGGGGACCAACAGCCACACCCTGGGGAGGAGGATGGAGAGGCTGGAGCTGGCAGGAATTCATGGACACAGCTGAACCACTCAGCTCTTGCCTTGGCTGTGGTGGCAGAGATGCTGTGGGGCTCAGCAAATGTGGAGAGTTAAAGTGTCCACTGCCACAGGAGCATGAAATCATTGGCTTTGCTGCCTTGCATAAATTGCAACAGCCTGAGAAAATGCAGCAGGAGAGCCGTGCAGGCAGGGAGCTGCTGCTGTCCCTGCCCTGCTGCCCATTCCTTGTGTGGCCATGAGAGGCAACTGGACCCACTGCCCCTCCTCTGCTGCCAATGAATCTATCAGTGCTGCTCTCACTGGGAGATTAATTAAAGTTTGTAAAGCACTTCGCCTATACTCAGACAAAATATCACAAGATATTTAATCCTTTGATAATATTTATTTGGCTGATGCCTGCACTAGAAGGGGAAGGAAAACCAGGGCACATGTCTGTTTAAAAACATCCTTTCTCATTAAAAAGAGCCTAGCTAAATTAAAAGGCTTGTGGAATGTGTTTCCTGTCAAACCTCGGGCCTGGGGGGAAAAGTTCTGGAGAAGCATTTGTGGCAGCAGTAATGTGTCCAACTGAGCACAACTGCAGGGCTTCTTATGACTTGTGAGATTGAGGGCTGCCTTATTCCATTATCCTGTAATATTCCATGCTCTTAATTCCTGCATTACTATCTCATTCAGTACAGCTACAGCAGGTATTAATTGCCTATCCAAAATTTGTTTACTCTTTTTTTGTTTTAATTTTTCAAACTTGAGTAGAAGCTGGTGACTTTATTCAATTCTTCAAGACCCAGATGGAATCTTTTCTGAAAGCCTAGGTAAAAACTGGTGTGTATTTCGTTTCATTATCTAAAAATCTTTAATCTTTCAAAACTGACATAAAATACATGGTTACTCCTCTCACTCTATTAATTTTAATTTGTTTTGATCCCGTATTTGCTGTTTTAAGAATCCTCCCAATCTAACTTGAAGATTCAAAGCCATGCAAACAGCATATGGTACAACCTCACATCTGCATCGTGTTACACTTGGCAAGAGAGATAGGAGCACTCATTTACTGGAGCTCAGCATGGGGTGAGAGTTCAGAGGTTATCATTCCTGATGGCTTACAACTTTATAGATGTTTTCCCTTTATGAACAACAGAACCGCTTGTCAGTCACAGCCCAAACCTAAAAACCAGACTCTTCTACCTTCTTTTCATAATTTTTTCCATAATTCTTTCCGTGTTTTGCAGTTTCTTTTTAGGGTTCAGTAGTAAGGAAATGATTACAGATGATTACAGATTAACAGTTGCAAAAGATTAGTTAACATTTTAAATGTGTGGGGAATATGGCAAACTAAAATAATAGTGAAAAATAATATCATAGTCAAAACATATGTGAAACCTAATCTGCAATAATCTTGAATTAATATTAAAGCTTAGATCACATTTTTCCAGTCTTGCCACAGTGGGAATACTGAATGCACACATGTAATACACATTTCTATACAACTGATCATCTAGGTGATATATTGCAGTAAAACCTAAATTTGACTGGATCAGATTTAGGTACATGACTCATTAGAGTTGTGACCTGCAGTGTAGTCTTGGCTTGGATTCTCTAGTAATTTACAAAACACCTGAAGAACAACACCTGGGTAATTAAAAATGCCATTTGACAGAGGGAAACTATAACCAGGGTATAGGTGATTGACCAAATCTCATAGGGTCCCTATAAGAGAATAAAGAAATTAACCAGTCCAAGTTGGCCCAATATATTTTTTTTCCTCTCATGCAGTAAATGATGCTTTAAGTTTGTCTTACAAATCCAGCCTCAATCTAAAGAACCATAGAATCCTAGAATTATTAAGGTTGGAAAAACCTCTAAGCTCATCCAGTGCTTTCAGGTAGTTGTAGACTAAACACCCCCAGCTCCCTCAGCTGCTCCTCATAAGATTTGTGCTCCAGAACCTTCACCAGCTTCTGCAGTAATTTTCATCCAACAGATGAAAATTTGCCTTAAGCTTTGCAAACTTCTGTTTAAATGAGTTGTGGTCACTGGGAAATTTGCAGGTGTTTGGAAAAACACAAAGTTGTTTCAGATGGCAATGAGCAGGTCACAAAAATCAAGTGATTTAAAGGGTTGCCCCTCTCTGATTAATCTTCAGTAACTAACTATGTATGAAGTCCTTGTCACCTGGAGCACAAGCCAGATCACTGGTGTGAATTTTACACAAAGTGGATATTACTTTGCAGAGCAACTGATGTGGAAGACACCCAGGACCAGTTACCACATGTTAGCTAAGGGGAAATAAATCACAGAACACTATCTGATCAGTCCTTAGTTAATATTAAATTTAGCTCTTCCATTTTATAGTTTCACAGTAATCTTTTTTTTATGTAATCCTAGAAAGAAACACAGTTTTTGTCCACCTATGCTTTTCAAATTCTAGCTGTGATTATATATGCATAAGTTCTTTATAATAAAGAGTACCTACAGTGACACACATTTGAAATCTGCATTATGCATCTGGAAAGACTGAGTGGGGATGGGTGACTTATCACAGGCAACAAAAAATGTCAGTGGCACATGTTTGTGTGTAGTCTGTGAAAGCTGTTTGATGTACTTATCAGTTTCTTCCTACAATATGCTGTAGTTACTGAACAGCACAGCTTGGCTATTGATGGGTAAAAGAAGTAGAAGATAAGAGAATAGGCAGACAGTGATTTGGATTCTGCAGATGATATTTTGCAGGTTGGAAAGGACAAAGACAATCTGCAAGCACCAGCAGCTGATACAGCCTCAATAGGAAATAATTCTGGGCATGGAGACAGAGAAAAAACATATGCACAGTAAATCATGCAAATCAAGTCTAAATGGTGGTGCATTTGACAATAAGGCAGAAAATTATGGAGTTAGATGTTGTTTCTTTCTTTTTTTTTTTGGTTCAATTTTATAATAAACTTCTAGTTGGGCTGATCAGCTATTAACCTCTTAGCACACAAAAGGCTGTGGTGGTGCAGCACACTGGGATTACAGCAAACTTGTGTTGGGGAGATGGAGGATTGAATAATTATCCCTGTAGGTCTTTACCAACTTCCCTGGGTATCCTGAGAAAATCAAAAGTGGTTAAGAAGCAGCCAATTGGTCAGAGGAAAAGGGGGCAGTTCCAGTATCTAAGGGGGAGAAGTTATTTTTCACACTTCATTATTTCCAGTTAACAGCTCATTCTGTGAATATTTAAATATTTTTTAAAAGCCAACCAAATAAACGAACAAACAAATCTGACCCAAGAACAGTGAGACTGTTTCATTCCTGCTCCCCTCTGTAAAATCCCTGGAGCACCTCCCCTTGGAGAGGATGCTGACCAGATGAGGAAAGCCGAGCAGAGCTGCCGACATTTCTCTGCCACTGGCATCTTGCAGGAGAGTGTGGGACTTGGGGATGGAGCCAACGACCAGCTGTGGCACCATGCCATGGAGCTGTCAAATTATCTGGAGAGAGGATGTGATGAATGTGCATCACTGCTACATACAATTTGCTTTTAAGCAGGTAGGTAGGGCTGTGACTGAGCAGAAGCCATTAAATTAGGAACAGAAGGAGAGCGATCCAATTTTCTGCCTTGCTAAGGATATGAATAGTTTTAATGATAGCTGAAGACTTTGAGTTTGCCCTTCCTTTTGTGATCTTCCTCAACTGTTTCCTTCAAGTGCAGCAAATCTTGCAGAAAACAAATTCTCTAGTTCATACCATCAATGTTGCGCTGGTCTAATTTCATAGATGTTTTTTGAAGAAGCAGTTTTGTTTTAGTGCAATGGAAGGAAAAATTGAGTGCATTGTTCAAAAGCTCCTCTGGCAATGAGATAAATGGAATATCTCATTTTACCTCTCTTCTGTTGCATTATTGGAATGTTTTTTGCAAGAGGAACTTGGATAAACTGTGCTGCATATAAGGCAGCAAATAAAAGAACTCTGGAGTTTGTGAAAGAACCCAGAGTTTGCTGGGTGCAAAATGTAAAATCTACATTCATCATCAGGAGGTTCTGTCACACACCAGCTTTGAACATGCGGAACTGCAAACACTTTTAGTCTAATTTTAGTGACATAGTTGTAACTAGCCCAGATTTTGGTCACTCTAAGATCATATTTTAGGCAAGCAAGGTCTGTGTTTGAATGTATATTTAGTAAAGAAGCCTACAATATAAATTTTAGAGTCAGATCAGTTCAAATAAGATGAAAGACTGCTTATAGTGAGTTCTGTCTGCCAGTATTTACCTTTTCTGCACTGCTGAGCCCTTTCTCCATTTCATTGATGTAATTGAAAAATTTATACATATGAATTTTTTACAAGGAGGGCTTTCTGCTATTGCAAAGTGACCTTAAACTCTGTACCTTAAAAAGTAGAGTTAAAACATGTGTGCATTAAAGACACTTTCAATGCATAGTGCATGTCTTCAGAATAGCTTTTATCTAGTTATGATTAAAAACATTTCACCACCAAGACAACTTGATGGTTTTATGACTTATTGACTACCCTGTTACTGTGTAACATAGTTAATTGGCTCTCTGCTTGCTTTAATCTTGGATGTTTGATTCTGCTAAATCTTTAAAACACGTTTTTGACTACATTATCCTGTAAGTATTTAAAATAAATGCCCCTCAAATGCATATTTTGCAGTTTTAATAAGTTCTTTTTAACAAATAAATGGAAGGAGGAGTGGAGACTAGGGAGAATGCATGAAATATTAATAAAGGCCAATATGATAGAGTCAATAGATAGAGCTTGTTAAGATAAAAGCTTGTTTTGCAAAGCATTCAAGTTTGGATTCTCAGCTGGGACAGTCTGAAATAGCTCCATGTAGATCACCCTTTCCTTTTCCTCTTTCCCCTGTTTTGATACAGGCAGAGCCAGCAGGAGGGAAAATTTCTCCCTTTTTGCCTATTGTCTGTCTGCAATGGTCAGGAGGAGCTAATCCTTCCTGGAGATCTTGCACACTGACTTTGGATGCTAAAACAGCATCCAAAACAGTTTGGAAGGGGTGGATAAAATATGGATTGGGCCAACACAGAATCAGGTACACCCTGTGGGGACCTGTAATTCTCTCAGGGGTAATGCCCCTGGTCTGACCATGGATGTTGTAGATACTGTGGAGATGGATAGAGGTGTATGGTGTGTGACAGCCACAAGGAAGCCTCTTAAGAAAAATGTGAGTGGAGGGGTGGGTGTGGGTGTGGGGGTGTGGGTGTGTGGGTGTGTAGGGGCTAGATAATGCAGTGAGAGCTGCACATGGGCATGGGTGCAGGATGAGTGGGTCATAGGGCAGTCCTGCTTTGGCCAGGAGAGTTCCTACAGCACAAATGCTCCCTTTAAGGCTCTGGGGAATGGCATGATCCTCACCTCCTCACTGGGACAGAGGCATCTCCCTCTCCAGCCAGGTGCCAGGGGAATCAGCTTGTTTGCACATTGACAGAAAAGAATTGTCTTCAGTCCAGCTCCTCCATCAGAGTGTATCCTTTAAAAACCCAACCAAAACCATTAGCCATGGAGTGTCTGTCACAGACAGATCTTCCTGGGGAGCTCTGAGAGGTGGGGAGTGACTCAGGCTTTTTAAAGTAATTTAAAAATGACTTTTTTAATTGTCAGGAGACAGAACTGAAATCCTGATGGATTTTAAAGGTGTGCTGTGAAAGCAAGGGAAAGTTGCGAAGGATAATAAAGGGATATCCCTCTAGCTGTTTGTTTTTACACGTTTGAATCAAAAGGACATAATCTTGGGAGAATTTCCCTGCTCAACCATGTAAGGGGTTTCTTGTCACTAATATGCTTCTGGTGATTTATGTGAAACCCTTGCAGAAAAATGAAGCCTTTGAGAAAACATTCTGTGGAGTGAGGTATCTGCATGGTTTTGTGTCTCTTGAAAGCCTTGAAAGCTTTCTGTGTAGGACTGTGTCAATTAAAGCCATTCCTGCAACATGTCGCTAGAGGGACATGAACACATGGAACAGATCAGCTCCTGTTGTTCTTAGTTACTGCTCTTTTATGTGAAAAAACACAACAGGGATGACTTAGGCCTTTCTGTTCTCTGAATGAATGAAAGAGCCTTTAAAATATCATCTTTGAGCTGTTTGATGCTTGTCGAAGAAAACCCAACACCTACTGGTGCTGAAGATATTGCAATAGTACAGAGGTACACCAGCAAGTATTCAAACAAGATGCAAAGGAAATCTTCAAGCATAAGATACAAAAAAAAATAGTGTCTTTTACAGTTCTTAGCAAATTAACTTAATATCAGGTATTTGTATTAAACTTAGCTCATATTCATTGTAATAGTGCAGATGAACTGTGTTAGACCTGCTTTCAGTCTAGGGTGTGATCTCAGGCCATGAAACTTCCAGTGTCTCCTCTGGGCTGTGTTTGGCAGCCATAGGGGAGAAGGAGACTTTTCCACAGGCCTTTCCCAGAGAGAAGCTGCAGTCACAGCTGGGAGGCAGCAATGGGTCTGCTCCTTAGCTCTGTGAACAGCTCTCCTCCACCCTTGCCCAGCATTGAGCCATAAAAGCCCAGCTTCAATCCTCCCACATCTCGCACTAGCCTGGAGAAGGAACATCCTGGGGCTGGTCTGAGCTGGGAGGCAGCAGCTGTCATGACTGTCCCCATGTGTTGGAGACCTGTGGTGCCTGCCTCCATCACAGGCAGGGGTCCACCCATGCCTGGTGGGATGCCAGAGGTGCCCTGGGCCACCATCTGTGCTTCAGGTTTGCAAACACACAGCAGTGACACAGCACAGGGAACCCCACCTCTTTAAGCTGAATGATGTTCTTCACATTTATCTTGAAATAATCTTGTGGGCACACAAGGTCTGTGCAATCGAAAATCAGCAGTAACCAGGTTTTAGATACAAGTAATTTGCAGGGAAGCAAATGTGACACCACTCCCTAAAAATCTCTTTTTTGAGAAAGCTGTTAAGAAAGCACAGCTGAGGCATACCCTCTCTTGGCCAGCCTGGCTTCCAGACTGCTCCAAGCACACTTTGATTTTATCTGGCTCAGAGACACAGGGCTTGCAGTCATTTTGCATCACCCCCCCTGCCTCTCTTCCAAGTCTCCACCTGGCCTTGGCTGTCTGAAGAGCCTCCAGCTCTTCCCCCTTCCATATAGGGAAGAATTTTGGTGCCCAAATGGAATAAGAGCATTTCTGTTTCTACACTGGAGACAGGAGTAGAGTGCTGGTGACAATTGTCTCCCCTTGCTCTGTTCCAGGTGGGGGATTTTACTTACACCCATTTGTCCACAGCAACTGCAAGGATGCCCAGAACTGTTTTCCTTTCCAAAAAAACTCCTTGGGTGGCTTTTGTTTTGCATGGAGTAATTAAGGAGAGGAAGCTGAGCCCTTTCCCTTCATGCTTTTGTTTCTCCTGTGTATCAGATTACAGGTGCAGGGGTCAAAGTGTGACCATGTCAAAGACTGGTGGCAATAAATAGCTGCAGAAGAGGATTTGTGTTACTGCTGATCTGGTGGAAAAGCAGAGAGAGGGTGGCCTCTTTTCTTGCTTCTATCTATCTATCTATCTATCTATCTATCTATCTATCTATCTATCTATCTATCTATCTATCTATCTATCTATCTAATATCTATCTATCTATCTATCTATCTAATCTATCTATCTATCTATCTATCCTTCTATTTTCTGACTGTGTTTTTATTATTTTATTTGTAAAGAATACAAAGGCTCAGGAGAGCATTTAGGTCTAGTTTGTCCCTCATTAGCTTTTGAACTGTTACTCATGCAGTGTGATTAGTTACATGCTGTACCTGTCACTGCCCCTGCCCTTTGTTCAGTCTAGCTAAAATATAGTAGTACCTCATTTCAGTGATAGACTTGACCTAGAGTAAAATGTGCAAATTCTTACAGAAAGTGCAATAATTGCAATTGATTTATTCTTCTATGGGGAAATAATGTCTGTCTCAAACAATAACATCAGCTTCCTCTTAATTGCATTACATTAATATAATATTATTCTGTATTCGTATCTGCATTCAAAGCTGTAAAACATGTTTGGGTTTTGTTGGGCTTTTTCCCTACCCTTATGACACACACAACTCTCAAAATAGGCTATTAAATATGGGAAGCCCCTTTTTGCCCATTCTATAGAAGAAAGACAAAAGGAAAACAAAATAATTATAAATAACACACTGGTCTATAGGCAGGAAAGCTGTATCTTCCCAACCACAGCCCCATGTTTATCTTTGTTGTTAATCCAGTGGTGGGGATTATGCTGTATTAATGATGTGTGGGAGCTCCAGACTATTTCTTATTCCTGGCTCGCAGCATCTGCTTTCAACAAATGTCTTTTGTGCACATTTGTGACCTTTTGGCTACCTACACTTCAGTCCACCTGTCAGGATGGCATCCTGCCTGCTCCTGAGCGTGGCCCAGCTGCTGGGGCACGGAGGGAATCAGCCTCTGTGGCCCTGTAAATGCTTCTCCATTGCAGAACACCTCCCTCTTCTCCCAGTCTCAGGGTGCACATGGCTCCAGGCTTTGGGCAGCCACCAGCCATCTGATTTCCAGAGGATATCAGCCTTGCACAGCTGGCTGGGCTTTCTGGTGGGACATGATGGGATCTGAGCTGGCATCAGCAAGAGAGGTGCCCTGGCACAGGAGCACCTCTGGCCACGGGGCCCCTGCAGACTCCAGGCACTGTGAACTCAGCAGGAGTGAATTTGCTGCAGGAGTCTGGGACACAGCTGACAGCCAGCCTGTAAATCCAGCCCTTTTCAGCAGGGCAGAGTCTTGGATAAAATCCCAGTTACTTTTCTCCTTCCTAAGATCGACCTGTGCAAGATGTGGCACCTCATGAGAAAGACTTTACCAGCATGGTTTCCTTCAAAATAGCTACATTTTGTGAATGTTGCCTGATTTTTATTTAGAGGGGATGAAAATTCAGTTCAGAGGCAAAATTCCCAAAGTGTCTGATGTTGTCAAAACATCAAATTTCACAGTATAGTATTTGATAGTATTTGGCACTAAGACTTTTTTTTTTCTTTTTTTTTTCCCCCTGATTTTCACTGTGAGCTGCCTGTTTGAAAGGCAGGGCTTGTTTTTCAACTTTTGTGCAATTGGACACATTTGCTTACTTGGAACACAGTAACGTGGAGCTCCCCAAAGTCACTTTGGGTTTAATTTTGGCAAAAATTACACCTGTTCTGTTTTTTCAAACTGGAAAAGAAGTCAAAATGGCAGGATTTCCCATGAAGTGATAAGTCTCTTTTCTCTTCTGCTTTGGCTGGGTTCAAATCACCACGGGGAGAATTTTCCAAGAAGGTTATTTATAACCTTTAGAATATGGAAACATTTCAGTGTTTCCAACCTGCAGCATGTGGAAATACTCAGGGAAAAAAAAAACATTTCCGTGATTTTTGATAACTGAAACAGCAGGTGCTAGTCCAGAAATAGAGAAAGAGGAATGGGAATTAAAGTACTTTTCATTGTATAACATTCAAGGAGGCAGTGGGTGGAAATGCCCAAAGAGAGGGGTTAACCCAAACACAGGGGAGAACTTTACACACCCTGCACTGATTACTTTGAGGAACCTTTTGACACAGGACGTTGTGGAGGCCAAAATTGTAGAAATTGTAAATGAGTTCAAATTGGGAGCAACAGATTTGATGTCGGAGGTTTACCAGGGGCAATTATGATATTCCAGATGTTACTTCCAGCAAGTCCTTGAGCAACAAACTGCTGGAAGAATTCCTCTATTTCCTCTGCTTCCTATAGTTTTTCCTTAATTGTCTGCTGCTGTTGGAGGAAGAATAACAGGTTGGAGGATCCGTGGTGTCATCTTGTCTTTGTGTTACTGGCTTGTCAGAGAACTTGGGCAGCAGCGATGGCAAATGGAGGGTGTAACAAGAGACTCCAAATGAAATAAGACAAACAAAACAACAAAAAAGTAGTTTCTTTGGTTTGCATTTCTTTGAAAATTAATTTCAGACAACCCCGTTTTCCAGCCTCAGTGGCATCTCAGTAGCTGCAGGGCACAAAGCAGGGAGTCATCCCTGTTAGGAAAGTGCAAACTGCACATCGAGAGCAGAGGAGGGGAGGACAAAAGGAAGATGGAGGTTTAGAGATGGTGAGAACAGAGGGCCCTATTTGGCAGCTATTTAATGCTTATCTTAGTATTGTATTTGGCACCCAATTACCATAGTGATGTGATTGGCAGCTGATTGACAGGATTACGTAATTGAGATGTCTCTGTTGAGCAAGAGCCATATTTTCATAGGAAAAATATCACTCTGCTGCTGGGGATGGGACCAATGCACAGTCTGCTTGGATCAGCTGAGGGTTTTGAACAGAATTTTCTCTTTAAGCAGCTAAATGTTAACAAGTCCTTCACAGTGAAATGTGAGTGAAGTAGCCATCAGGACTTCAAGGGTGTTTAGGCACCTCACCACCCTCCTGACCATCTGACAGACCCCGAGGCAGCTGCCAGGCTGGCAGCACTGAGTGCCTGTTGGGCTAGCAGGGTCACCCCAGCCTCAGGGAACTCCTGATTCAATGCAGTCCTAAACCCAAAGCTTCAGAAATTACACAGGAGAAAAAGCTGCAAATAAGGACAGTGGTAACAAAAGACAATGCAAGAATTGGTGTATAGCACAGCAATTTTCCTCCTGGATATTTAAAATACACTGGTTTTAGTAACTGGGGCACAGTGGTTGGCATGAGCCAGCCTTGTTTGTGTTTGAAGGGCAAGTGAATTGGTTTGCCAAGTTCCCCACAGGACAACTCAGTAACAAGTATCTTGATCCCACGAGTGCTTTTTCTTACCTGGCACTTGCTTGATTTTTGAGAATGTGGGGCTGTTGTCCCTGATCATGTAATCCTGCGATTTGCTCACACATCACTGGGATTCCTGTGTGTAGTGAGGGTGTTTTAGTAGATTGTTAGGTAGAAAATGAGCTCCTGCAGGGACTGAGTCCACAGATAAAGTGGCTGGAGTGCTCCTGGTGGCATCCCTTTGTGAGATGCTACCTAACCCCCTTTGCTTCCAGGGAGAACTGATCACAGATCCTGAACTGACTATAAAGGGTGAGCAGAGAGTGATGCCTGACTTCCCAACTTTCCTGGTTAAGAGCAGCTCAGACAGGACCTCACCCTTACACAGAATCACAGAATCCCTGGGTTGGAAGAGATGTTTAAGATCATTGAGTCCAACCCAGCCCTAACACTTCACAACTAAACTCTGGCACCCAGTGCCACATCCAGTCTGTTTTTAAATACATCCAGGTATGGTGACTCCACCACCTCCCTGGACAGACTATTCCAGTTCTTGATCACTCTTTCTGTGAAAAACTTCTTCCTAATGTCCAACCTGTATTTCCCTTGATGCTGCCACTTCAACTAAACCCTGGCACCCAGTGCCACATCCAGTCTGTTTTTAAATACGTCCAGGGATGGTGACTCCACCACCTCCCTGGACAGACTATTCCAGTTCTTGATCACTCTTTCTGTGAAAAACTTCTTCCTAATGTCCAACCTGTATTTCCCTTGATGCTGCATGGCCCTTCTGTCTGCAGATGTAGGAGAGGAGAAGGTGTGAGAGGATGGCCATTGTCCCTACCCCAGGGACCTCAGCTGCTGTGAGGGAGAAACAAAACTCACTGCCTACTCCCAGCTGCTCTCTGGAGAGGCTGTGGTCCTCTGTGGCCCCAGGGACAGGCTCCACACTTTTTGGATTTCTTTGTGGCAGGGCTAGTCTGTGTTGGAACAGACATCCTGTTCCCCCAGCTTATGAAGAAGCATGTATTTTCTCTTTTCCAGACCATAATTGAGCACTACAGATCAGAGTGTTGCAAAGCCAGGGAAGATCCTGCTGTGGGGTACAGATGTTAGCAGTGCAGAGAGCACATATGTGAGTGCACATGTGGATGTGTTCCTTGAGGAACACAGCACAGGTGTGACCTGCACTGCAGGCAGGGCTGCTGCAGGTGCTGCACAGGTCCTGGATCTGCTCTGCCCTTCTGGTTGTGCCTCAGCAGTGTGAAAGGCTCTTCTTGTCTGCAACATCACCTTGAACATGCTGTAAACTGTGCTCTCCAGCTCTTGGCGAGTCAGAGCTGATTTTGGCTGCCCTTGGATCATCACTGAGCAACTTCTGTAGCCAGTGAGGTCTTTCACTGAGGCACAGCACGGAGCTCTCTGCTCTGCACATGGGGAGAAGGGGCTTCCAGTGATTCTCCTGACACAGCCACAGCACTCATGCAGGGTGGTGGGAGGGCTGGGGAAAGCTCCTGCCTCTGCCAAGCAGGCTGGAGGACAGGAGCAGCTTGTAGGGCTGGAATATACTCACCCCAAAGAAGCACTGAGCACGCCAGGGGAATGAGGGGGATTCAGTTTCACTAGCTAACAACTTAAGTTTCTGTAACCCCTGACCAAAATTCATACTATCAGCTGGAAATAATAAATTTAACTGGTTTCATATGACTAAACAAAATTCAGGGTTTTTTGTTTTCTTTTATTCACCGCTGTTTCTCTCTCTTTCAGCGGGACTTGGAGAAAAAAATCCTACTAAAGCCAAGGCAAAAACTCCCATCGAGTTCAATGAGAGCTGAACCTGACCCTTTATAGGACAGCTTTATAGGTCTCTGTGCTCAGAGATCTGTTGTTAGAGAGTAGGAGCTCTGGACCACATGCCTGAGGGTGTTTCTTTATAGAGATGCTTTCCTCAGGACGTGCAGCAGTGACAACAACACCTGAGTGCTCACACACAGAGGCACAACAGCCACGGAGGAGTCATCCATCTTAGAAAACCTGTTATGCCTTTTAAGTGTTTCTATATCAAAGACTGATAAATAAAACATGGGTTTAGTGTTAAAAGGAAAAAAGGGCCCTTTTAACAGATTAAAGTGCTCACAGTGCCTGACATTGTGAAATAGGAGTGTTGAGCAGCAGGGCAGTTAAGAAAAAGGACTGGTTGTGCTGACAGGTACAAACTGTTGTGTGTCTTGTAGTAGTCATTGGCAGAAAAAAAGCCCAAAATCTGGTTTCCCAGCAAAGCCTTCCTGGAAGGTAACAAACTGAGCCCTCTCTAGTTAAACTTTCATATGTTCTCCAGCTGAGTGTCATGAGAAGAAGCTTTCCTCCCTGAAGGAAGAGGAAAAGAATAGTTTTTAAGCCCATCAAAATAAATAAGCAAACAAAATCAGCATCCTCTCAAATGACATAATGGTTTATTCCAGCAGACTGAAAGCCCTGCTGGGTTTTGCAACATTTTTTTTCCTCAGCATCCTGATTCTTCTTAAAGCCCAACACAGTAAGTTTGCTCCTTAACTGATTTCCATTTGTTCCTCAGCAATTGCAAAAGCAGTGGTAAAGCCTTATGCATTTTCTCATTCCTTCACAACTGTGAACAGAGTCCAGAACACCTAAAGTTTGTATTTGTACAGACAGGGACATTTCCCCATTCAAAGGGGCATTAACTAATTATATTTATTTGGCTGATCAGAAAAGCTGATCATAAAAACTGATTTTTCTTTCACTCTTTCTTTCTGAACCTGTGTTACCTTGGTGGAGGGGAGCCTTACAGCAGAGGTCACTGAAAATCCTCCTGAATATTTTATCAGTTCTGCTCCTTATGGCTTAGTGTACAAAGACAAAGCCTGATGTGTGAAGGGCACAGAGCTGAGAGGGGGGAGGTGGGATAAACCAGGGACTGCCCCGGCTTTGCTCTCTGACCAAAACACAGAGCATGTTCCTGTGGAAGTGGGAAAGGGAATTGGTGCACCATTAGGATCCCACTTGCTTTTAATGGCTAACAAGAGCCCCAGTGAATGTAAATGAGAGCCAGGTGATTTTGCTGTCAGGCTGGTAAGGAGCAGTTTTATGATGCCAGCTGGTGTCCCATCACCTTTTAGGACAAACTTGCCTGCTGCTCTCATGGATTTGAAATGTTGCAGCAAACAGCAAGCCCAGGTTAGAGCACAGCCAGGCAAATCTGTGGTGCTCTTTCCCCAACCCAGCCATACAATGTGGCCATGCACTGTGGAAAAGCCATGTTGCTGCCTCTGCCAGCTGAAAATCATCTACACAGTCATATAAACCATATAAACCACTTCCAAAATGCTCCAGCCAGCAAGACACATGGCCAAAGGCAAGTGGGGAGAACCTATGAAATTAAATTGCATTATTTATTGGTGAGATCTAAGTTCTATCTTGCCCCAGGGTGTCATTATGCACCTCTACTCTATGCTGATAATAGTCATCTGCAATCTGATAATGACTTTGATACCTTCCAAAAATGATGATAATTTAACACCTCTGTGAAAGACACCTCTTCTGGACATACTGACACCCCTTACAGACCATGGTGCTCCTGCAGGGACTGGATGGGACCAGATCCTGACAAACCACATTTGATTTCCCCTCAGCAAGGCAGAGCTGATTCTGTCAGCAAAGGGACACTGACCATGGAAGCTCCTTGTGTTGGATTTGGGGCTGTACTGGCATGGTGGGGGCAGAAGGGAGGTGAATACAACAACCATAACCACTCAGAATTGTCATAAAAATGATCCCTTTGCTCCATTCAGCAGGAGAGGAGGCAGTTTTGTGTCAGACAGCCTAGCTCACCCTATGTTCAGTAGGCCTGACTTAATTTTAAACCCCATGTGAATTTTCTATTTATCTTCCATTTATCTCATGTCACTCATAATAAGCATCCTTCCAGCCTTAGCAGGTCAGAGCCCCTTACACTATTTCCCTATATTTCAAAACTGATGGGATGAAGTAACAAGGGAAAATACTTCTGCCCACAGGAGGCCATTCTGATTTTGTTTTTTAAATTAGTATTTCGTACCAAATCCTGGAAGAAGCTTACACTTTGGCCAGAAAATCTTGGATTTTCCATGGCACTGTTTAACTCCATAGCTTTCCCCACGCACCCATGAGGCAATGGCTCTGGTGAAACCCTTCTGCCATTATAGGCCTGTGTAGAGCTCAAAAGCAGCCTGGGACTTTTCACTTTTTTTAGTTTTATATCGTTTATTTGCTTATTTATTGCAGAATTGGCAACCTGTGGGTTGCTAGCTGAGGTTTCTGCTATGCTGCAGGTCTCTGAGCATTCACTGGGATTTTCTGCCCACCTCCTTCAGCCCTGACTCAGTGAGCACCTCCTGGCCTCTGCTGACACTGGCAATTAGCACCAATTACACCAGCAGTGTTTTAGGGTGAATACTTGCCCACTGGGACCCTGAAGGAGACCTGCTCACTTCACAGAGGCTGCCTGATATCTGTTAGATAAGAATGATTTACTGACTGCAGCTGGGCTCCAGCAGGTGACCGAGGTGCCATCAGTCTCCCCTGACACCTTCAGCCTGGCAAACTTGGGGGTTTTGAAGGAGTTAATGCCACCCATCATCGAGATTATTCTTTCCTTGTCTTAAAAACTGCTAGGAGATTTGGGGTTTAAGCAGGAGCAGAATGGATTGTCAGATCTGTGGAAATTCCCCTTCCTCTGCTGCACCTCCTAAATGCTGTCAAGTAATTTGTGGGGACTTTTAAACCCAAGAGAGGATGTTTGCTCTGTTGCACATGGCAAAGCACTACAGAGCCCAGCAAATAGGCAATCCCCATTATCTCTTCTTGGATCTGTTCCTGAAGTCTGCAGGTTTTTTTTGGTTTTTTTTAAGTCTGCCATGTAGCTGCCATCTTAGTCCAGCCAGAGGAGGCAGGTGTGGTAGAAGAAAAGGGTGTGAACTGGTATGACAGTGAAAAAGGAACACTTTTAATGAGAAATTATGCTGAAGCCAGCTAAAACAGTATTCATTCCTCTGAATTTCTGTTTCCTGTAGCCATTTTCTCTGCATGACTGCCCTTCCTTTCCCCTTATTACCAATAAATGCTGTTGTCCATGGCATGCTATTAACTTTTTTAATACCCTATTTTAAAAATTAATGTATTTTTAATAAAATGTCCCAACTGATCATGCAAAGAAAATTATGACTTAAGAGGTACAGTATATACTGGTGCAAACTGTAACTTTCTGACATCTTCCAGCATACACTGCTGGGCAGCAATTTCTGTTCAAAAAATAATGTTTCCTTTGTCAGCTGGATTCTCACTCACTGATGTTGACATGAATTATAGCAGAAATACACACAATGGTGACATTGTTATGTATAATTGACTATTTTAGGCCTAAGCTGGAGTGTTTTACATATTCTTCTGATAACAATATTGTTTCCTTGCTTTTCCTTCAGTTTAGAGTTGTTTTGGGGTGATTTCCATTAAGCCCCCTCACTCAGTAATGAACTCAGTTATTTTCACTGCTAACAATTTCAGCCACTGTATAACTTCTACTGAATACTGGAAGTTCCCACAATTTCTCATAGTCTCAGCAAGAGATCTTTGATATTCTGGACTCTTCTCTTTTTTGCCTTGTTTTGCACCTATTTGGTGAAAGGAAGCACAAAATGTGTTGATATTTGTGTCAAGGCTGAGGCTCTATATTTCAGCTGCCTCAAAAAGAATTCAGAGGCAACGAAACTTTTTTGGTCTCAAAACTGTGACTCAAACCAACTAATAAATTTCTCCCCAACAAATGCTTTTTCTCCACCACTTCTGTGTCAGACAAATGGCAGAAATATCCCCCTCCTACCATAAAATACCCCAGTATCTCTATTTTAAAGGGAAGAAAGTGTGGCTAGATGAAAGAAAGAACTGTTATATCAGAGGAGCATTTGTGCCTCAAAAAGGAGCTGTAGGCAATGACTCAGAACATCCTTCTTACCCACCTCAGTGGCACCAAAGCACTGACACCAGTTTCCTTCCCTGTTTTGTTCTTCTGATTAAAATTTGAGCATTTGCATTATTTTACAAAACAGTTCCTTTTTGTTCTTACCATTCAGAAAACTAATTTCTCTTGCTTGTGGATTTTCCCCTAGACTGAGCAAACTGAAATTCACTCCAACTAACCAATTCTGAAATTAAAGAAACAACACTTCAGCATTATTCCTAAATCTTTTGGAAAGAAAAAAAATGAAGAGGAGGGGAAAAAAAACCCCACAATATTTTTATCTTCGCTTTAAGAAAAATGGGTGATGCATGAAATTGAAACTAGCTTTGCTGGATGAGGTGATGAGTAGAGGTGAAGCACTCCTTTGTTTCCTGAGGGGAGCAGCAGGCAGATGAGTGAGACTGACCTTTTGGCCTCCTAGGCTGCTAGTAAAGATGCCCTGCCAATATCTCCTTTTCCTGCATAGAGATTTCTCTGTCTCATCCTGGATTCACAATCCTCCCTGGGTCACTGGGAAGCAGCAAAGTCTTGTTTGATTGACTGTACAAACGAGGGGTGCTTGAGCCTGGGGTTCCATCCCTGTTCTGGTTGTCATTGACCAAATGCCAGATGACCCCTCCTGGTCGTTTTTGTGCTCTGGCACCCTTTGGGGGTTTTATTTTGTTCTTTGCCCTACAGAATGTCCCTTACTATGTGATTATACTGTGCCTGATGCTGGGAAGTATTGAACAGATTTCAGATGGGTATCTCCTGACATTTACAATGCTGAAAATAACAGACTTACATCAGCCTCCCCCTATATCCTTAGATATTAGTATCTTCTGACTGGACTATCCTGTGCTGCATAATGATGGTGCATTAGAGGAAGCCCTGGAGATTCCTTCCTAATCAACCCAGCTAAATCCTTTCAGGGGCCATTCTTTGAAGCTTGTTTTGTGTTGTCATTGGCAGATTTTCTCAAAACAGCCCAAGGAAAATCACAGATCTTGTGATTTCCTGAAAGGACATTTTCAGAAGCTCAGGGAAAAAAAAAGTCTCAACAGGCTGGGCAAGAGTTTTCTTGCAAAATCTAGTTATAGACTTTCAATGTGATCTCATGTTACCTTGAAAAACTAAAAAACACAACCTGCTTGGCATTTTCTAAATTTTAGGTCAAAAATAGTTTATTTCAATTTTAAAAAAAAGAATGTAAGAGATAAGCTGAGATGACTAACACTAAAAGTCTCTGCTATTATTGTGCTCCTTCTGAGCCATGAGGAGCCGCTTAGTGATACTCACTGCATTCATGCAATAGTGAAAACATGGACTAACTCAGCAGTGTCAGCCCTATTCTGAACCTCAGCTGTGTGTAAGACAAAAAAAAGTCTATTCTGCCTCGATTATGAGGGGTTTTAGATTGATCCTTTGACATTTTCCTATGCAGCCTGAAAGGGAGTCCAGAGCCCCTAATATTTGTGTGTATTCACAGTCTCTTGCAGCCAGGAGGGAAGCAGCCTGATGGTTTCATCTACTGTCAGTTTAGAGACCAGTTTAGGCTGGACATTAGAGAAAAATCTTCACAGAAAGAGTGATTGGGCATTGGAATGGGCTGCCCAGGGAGGTGGTGGAGTCACCTTTCCTGGAGGTGTTAAAAACAGACTGGATGTGGCACTTAGTGCCCTGGTTTGGCTGATAAGGGGGTGTTAGGTCATAGGTGGTACTTGATGATCTCAGAGGTGTTTTCCAGCCTTGTTAATTCTGTGATTCTGTGATTTGGTGTCTGAGATGTGCCTGAAGTTCAGCAATGTGCCATAAGAATGTTACCCAAAGCCCCAGGATTGGCAATAAGGGTGAACAGCCTTGCTGGATGGAGAGCCCAGAGCAGCCCTCAATCCCTGTGCTGAGCTCCATGAGCTCCCCTATGGATCTTTCCATCAGCCTCAAGGGAGCTCACAAGATGGCCAAAATCTCTGAAGAGATACAGCAGCACTCCTCACATACAGCTGATCAAAAATGAATGATGGTGTTAAAATGAAGTTAGTTCTGGCTGACCTAAGCCACAATGGATTTTTGTGGCCAAATTGAGATTTTTTACAATAAATAGTAAAACACAGAGATCCTCTGCCCACCACTGAGTGGTATTTCTATTTCCATCACTCAGAGGTGTGACCAGCTGAGGGCTGAGAGCAGTGTTGGTGATTTTGCTCAGCTTCAGTCACTGACTGACATGGTTATGCTGCTTCCAGCTTTCTTCAAGGCACAGCCCTGACCTGCACTGCCCTTGGGGTGCAGGTTGTCTGAAGTGAAAGTCTCCCTCGTCCCCCACAGTGCCTGTCCATGAGGCTTAAATCAGAACTCAACCCTGAAGTTGTTCTTCTCAGGTGTCTGGAAAGAGAAAATTTCTTTTCTTAGAGAAGTTTACTTTATTTGTCAATATACTTGTACTTCCTCAGTAAAGGCATTTTATGTACCAAGAGAAGGTTGGTTCCCCCTCCTCTTTTCATTTAAGGGCTAATTCATACGCAAGCTAATTTGTTCTGGCTATTATGACAATTTATTTCCGTTGCCACAGGGCAGCCAATAACTTTAATAAAGGAGGTTCCAGTTACCCAATCTTCCCAGTTAATAATCTGCATTGAAATACGCAGAATGAATTGTCTCCCACATGCTACAAATACAGAAAATTACCATGCTGTGGTGTTATCACCACCACACAGGTACAATTAAATGTGTGTTATGCATAGAGCTGCACAGAACACGACCAGTAATGTCAAATGCAATTAAAAAGGAACTATTGTGTCTCTCCATCTGAAAAATCAGCCTGTTTGTATGTACTTTACACAGAATTACTCACTGGATAGGGCAGTATTGAATCATTTGATGTTTGGGATTCATGGGAGAGAGCTGAGTAAACAAAGGAGCACAGCCTGCCACTGAGGTGGTTAATAGTGAGGAGCTAAGGCCTTCCACCTTGGAAGAAAGCATGAGATATTTATTTCCTGCATCACTGGAACGCTGTTTGTTCATTAATGTTGACCTTATTGGGTATGGGCACTGTTCAGAGGGCTGCAGGTTTTGTTCAGCCATGTGCAGTATCCTTCTCCTACAGAAGTGACAGTTTTATACAAGTCCCCTGCTCTCTCTAATAGATCATCTTTCCAGCTCGTTATGCTCTAGTTCTTCTCCCTTTATCTTTAAATCTCAAAGTCTTGACCTTCTTTTATTACCCCTGTCAGCGTGAAGACACCCCAGATCCAGGCAATCACTACATTAAAAGTGTTCCCATCTTCCCCTAACTCAGCTCTTGGAAATAAAATCATCTCTTAAGCCCCATGACTATATTAAATAAATGTGAGCTTAGTGTTCTGATTACTTTTATTTGGTGGTTTCTTTTGCTTACAATGCAAAACTGCAATACCCTTGGACCAAATTCCGTGGTGACTGAAAGCTGAACAAAGTTGTGCTAAGCGTCTGTAAGTTGCACTAATTATCTTATTCCCTTGTGTGGGGACTTACCAAGCCAGGTCAGCATTAGGGAGGGAACTTCTCAATTATGGACATTTTAAAACAGAAAAGGAGATGTTTTTGATGGTGGGTTGATAATTTAATACCTTAATTCACTACCCACTTAATTGAGGATGTTAGTGGGAAAACATTTTTATTTTCTCTGAAGGTAACAGGATAAGCAGAGGAGCCCTGGTTGAGAGGAGAGCTCCTGGGGCTCTGGGTGCTGCTCACACCACTGCAGGTTATCACACCTCAGCATGACACTGACCCCATTGCAGTGTGCTGTGTGAGTACTGCCCCTAGCAGAGCAAAAGGAGTCCAGGAACAGATGCTAACCCATGTTTTTTTATTAGTCCTGGATGCTTTTTTCTACCTTTTTTTCTGACTTTTTTTCTGCTTTTTTTCCTTTTTCTTTTCAATTATTTGATTTAGGCACTCAAATAAACATCACACTTTCAAGAAGGAATTAAAAGCACTGCCTGAAAATGCTGCATTTCACTTTGGCCCTGGTGCCAGCTTTTGCCCAAGAGAAGCATAAAGTGAAATATTTCTAAGATCATGTCCTTGCATAGAACAAATCTGCCCAGCTCCACCCCGACCACAGGAGCTACAGCACCTCTATCACCCCTATCAGCGCCGAGCCTTTATTTTTATTCCTTCATTCCAATGTTCAAAACAATTGAAATGGTGGCCTAAAGAGCAGCTATTCCATTAAATTATTCAGAATTAGTTCCTTTAAGGGAGAGTTTGAGTCCTGTCTCTCTCAGAACTGCTGAGGTCTACAGTTCTGGCTTCCTGGGCAACATTCCCAGAGCTGGAACAACCCTTTCTGGATGTAAGTTTGGTAGTAATCTTCTTGTGTTGGAGCTGTCTACCAAAATTCAGACTCAGAGCACATCAGCTCATCCCAGGGCCAGGGTGTTCCTTGTGTAGCTGTTGTAGCTTTTGGAAAGCAGTGCCCTCTGCAAAGTGAATGAGCTTTGGAGGGCAAATGCAGCATGGGGAGGCACGTGTGGCTTGATGTGGCACAGCCCATGCCAATGTTGTTTAAATGTCATAACTGCTATGGAGTTACAGTCTCACTGAGTGCAGTGCATGCCACAATACTGGGGGGAGCAGTTGCAGCATGCCTAATTGCTGCCTCCCTTTCCCCCCACCTTTCTCCCTGGCCCAAGTTCATGTGCATATGTTATCCTGTGGGTGAAAGCTAATATAATATGAATTAAAGAAAATTGCACTACTCCCTAACGTCCAAATCACACAGATTGATTTGCATTTACTTGTAACTGAAAGTACATGGCTAGTCACAGTTTAAGGAAAATAAAAAGGATTACAGCAACCTCAGACCATGACTGAAAGGAGTTACTGAGCCCTTGCATTGTATCATTTAGCTTCACAGTGGAGCAGATACCTAATCTCACATACAACAGGCCATCTATAATCAAAGAGTTTGCTGCTCCCCGGCTGTCCTGGAACGATCACTTAAGCATTTGTCTTGACAGATACCCAAGGATCGTTTGGCAAGGGGAAAGCAGCACCAAAGGAAAAACCCGGCTAGGAAAACCTTTAGGAGACTGATTGAAATTGCAGGCGACAAGGGGATTGATGGCAATGGCAATTAGGTGGCCCCAGGGAAGTAGATAACTGTTAGGGATACAAAAGCTCGGTTCTGCATGTGATGCCACAGTTGTCCCCTGGTTGAGAGAGTGACCTGCTCGCCCCTCTCAGGTGGCAGAGTGATTTCCAGCAGGGCTCCAGCACTGCACCTCATTGTAATTCAGGAAAGGCCAGCACAGAATATTTTCACTGTTCTCATACCCTGATGAGATTGTTCTGCCACGACGCAGTCAGTACAGTGCCTGAGAAAATTGCTTTGTGAAATGCTGGGCTTCAAACCATTACCTGAAGTGAAATCTTTAGGCTGAATTTAAAGCATAATGTGATGCAGGTGCTCCTTTCCCTTTCCCTTTCCCTTTCCCTTTNTTTACTTTTTTTTTTAAATTCTTTCATATTGTGGATTGTTTGTTTTTCTGAGATCATCAAATTGATGGATAACTCTAAGTATTGAATCCCATGACTGTGCTGTTGAAATTATCTCAACCACCAAAATGTCTGTTTAATCTACATCAGAGTGCCTGCACCCCTTTGGTGCCCAGATAAATCAGCTAAGCTCACAAAGTACCTCCAACACTCATTTCCAAAGATCTGAAAAGCTGGTCTAGTGTAGTTCTATGGCTGGCAGCTGTCTGGCAGTGTTTCTGATGAAAAGAAAAGCTAGGGGTGGGGTGGGGGGGAGCATGGGAGGAAACTTCTCTCTCTGAAAGAAAAGACTGATTTTATTAAAATTTGAATTCTGGAGTTTTTTCTTGATTTGTTTTAATTTCTAGTGCCAGTAAGTTAATATTCTCTCTGAAGGAAATAAAGATGCTTTTAGAGAAAAAATGTGTCTGTTTTCTTCTTCTTTAATTATCTTTTCTTTTTGAGTGGTTGGTATCTATTGAAGCATCCAGAATCCCACAGACATGGGCAAACTTCCAGTCTTTCTGAAGTGATGCCCAGACAGAGGAAACAGTGTGAAAGCCATGTCAGTCCTGGTGCCCACACTCATTCTTTCACGAGGTCATGCTCCGATCCAGGGCAGTCCATTCCTGCCATCAAATTCCCAGCTGTGGCTTTCAGGGAAGGACAGTCCAGCCTCCCAGTCCAGCCTGATGCTGAACTGGAGCTTAGGGAGAGTTCTTTGTGCCCTGCAGTGGTGGTGGCATCTGGGGTTCAGGCTCACCCCAAACGATGTAATTGGAGTTGGCCTCTGGACTCCACCAGGGAAAGGAACGAGGAGTGGGAGTGGGACCCTGCTTGGGCAGGGGTGATCCAAGCACCAGCTGAGCAGATCTGCAGATCTGACAGGGCCATTTCATAGGGCTCCCATCCATCCTCATGCCCCAGCTGCCTCCTCGACGTGTCACTTGTACATAAACCAGAGAGAGGTTTGTAACATAAAACAAACGACCTTTTAATCCTTCCAGGGGACTGGATGGAACTAATCACAATCTTAAACTGGTTTCCATCAGAAAGTTGTCTGGATCTATACTTCTGGATTCCATTACTAATCTTCAAGAAGGAAAAAAAAGTAAAAATCCAAACAATGTTTTTTCTGCCTTTTATTCCTTGACACAATGATCCCATTGTAATTGTCAGTCATTAAACAAATCTCTCTGTGCAGAATATAAAGGAACCACAAATACTGACATCCCGAAATGAAGAGATTCATTAATCACAAACACAATGAATAATTATTTTTAAAAGAGGAAGCACAAAAGGCCTCAGGACTCGGAGCTTGCACAGTGGGATGTAGCAGCTGGGAGTATTGCAACCCTACCAGTGGTGCCTGCCCCACTCAGAACAATCTTTCCCAGAATATGTCCTGTTGGGCTTTCTGTTTGTTTCAATATACTGTTTGTTTGTTTGCCACTTAGAGCAGTCCAACTGGCTGTATTACTCAGTAGGATGCTAATAAAATTTAATAGCAAACCTTAAAAAATGTTTATTTAAATGTACCATAGAAATGTTTCGTTAAAGAAAAAATATTCCCTCCATATCCATATGGTTTCTGTTTGAAGTGCTTTTGGATTGGACTCAAGGCCAATTTGGGAGTTTGCCAGGAAGGGGCATAAACGAGGGAGGCGTGGAACTTTTATTCTCAGAGAATGTATGGCAGATCCAGGGGGCAGCAGTGCCAGGATGTTTGTGCTTTAAATTCAGATCAGATACACAAAAAAACCCAAACAAAAAGCCACTACTTTCACTCAAGAAAGAAATGTGCTGGGATCACCTTGTTGAAGAATTTAGACTAAAAAGGATTTATTAATTTCTGTGGTTCATCTGCCTGCCAGAACAAGTTCTTCTGGAGTATTGTTTACTGTATGTAAGTATCTGATAATTAGGAAGATTTTATTTTATAGAGCAAAAAATAATTCTGATTTTATGCCACCTCTTTTATAAGTATTTACATCAAACCTATATTTGACAAAGTCCATTTTTCCTCAACAAGATGTATCTTACTGTGAAGAAATAGGGCTGAAAGGTCCCATTTGAGATTGTTCAGTCTGTTTCTGTACCCCCAAAATAGAATCAACTCACTTCTTTTGTTTCCCTTTTTCATGGAAACCTCAAATGACGGAAATTCCACCATGTTTCATGGAAGTTTCCCAGCTATTTATCATCTACAGATTTTCCCTGATGTTTATCCCTACATCTCTTTTTCTACAAATTAGACAATAACCCATTAATCTTTCTCTAAACCATGAGGACAAGGCGAACAATTCCTTTTCTCTTTGCAGCAACTTTTCACAGCCTTGGGGTCTGTTATCTTCTTTTATTTTCTAGCTGAAGCTACCCAGTTCTTCCAAAAGGGACTGATTTTCTAGACTGTTGAATGTTTTTGTGCCCTCCATTTGATGCTCTTTCATTGGCCCTCCTCTTTTCCTAACACATTGCCAAGCATGTCGGGTGAGCAGCTCTGTCTCTGCACAGCCTCATGGAAGGATTACTTCACAGGACTTTTGTGTGCAGCTCCCCTGTTTACACAGCCCACTCCAATATTTATTTTTTGCAGTCGTGTGACAATGTTGACTCAAGCTCAGCCTGTGAACCTTGGTGACCTTCAGATCCTGTTTCACAGGGCTGGTGCCCAGCAGACGTTTTGCATCCGGTGTTTGTGCGGTTCATTATCTCCACTTAGAAGCGTCCACTTTTCTCTGTTTTCATTGAACCACGTCCAGTTTTTCTCAGCTCATTTCACCCATTTGTCAAGAAGATTTTAAATTCTAATCCAGTCCCTCAAAATGATTGCAGTTGCTCTGTGCTTGATATTCACCCATCAAAGACCTGCCACCATGCCTCAAATTAGGGGGTAATCTTCCTAACCAGTAAACTCGTTAACAAAGTGCATGTCCAAGAGCTAAAAGACACCTGTCACATGCCCTGGGAAGCTGAGAAGAAGGTCGGCTTCAATCATGGCTCATTCAAGTTCTTGAGAAGCCCAGTATCTCATTATCCAGATGGCTCTGGGCAAAGAGAAAAGGGCAGCATGGCCCAGACCCAGGGCTGTCCACATTTTATCCAGCATTAAGGAATTTCTGTTACCCAGAAAACATCATATCATCACTATGAGGTGCTGGTTACCCCACAAAGACAGAGAGTAGAAGCTGCAAGCTGTGATAATGAGCCATTTGGTGCACAAGCATTACTTGGCAGCTGCCATGCATGTATGTGAACATAATCTGGCATGAACATGCACTCATAGATGTTGTTAAAGTCAAGTATGCCTGGATATGTTACATATTATACATTTCTATTTGTTATAGATGTACACGTTTTACACTGCAGGAAAAAAAAAAACCAAAATCCCTGCTCATTTGACTTACACTCATACTGTTCACCTATAACAGCTGCAAAGGAATCCACGGTGAAAAGCACTCTCCTCACTCCAGCCAAATGCATATTGCATCTCCCTCTAGTGGCTTAACCTACTGTCCATCCTCCAGCATTAAGTCTATGTATCATACAAATGCCATTTGTCATGGGCCAGAACATAATTCAGCCAGGAGAGGAGATGAGCTCATTTACAGACATATCTTTATGTTGAGGCATCTCCTGTTTCTGTGTTTCTGCTTAAAGTCTGCTTGAATTCTGTACCAAACTCTGTTTTTGCATACAGAAAATCATGATGAGGAAAATGTGGATTTCCAGTTTAAAATTACTTTGGTGGAAAGCTAGCAGAAACAATGAGACAGAGGCCAAAATTCAAGTCTGTCAGACAGCTCTGTAGGGAATATCTTCATTTTTCTTCAAAAGAGTTGAACCAGGTTAAAAACAAAAAATGTTTTGGGCACCAGGCATGTGCTGGGAAACTTTACAGAGTTACAGCCAGAAGTGCCTCTCTGTTGCATACACCCCATTTACAGTCACCATAGTTTGGAGTGGTGGCTAATGCCCAGATTAGTGTCTAAATCACTTGTCTAAATCACTCCCACTCAAGCTACTTGTTTTCAGACTTGCAGGTAAGTCATCACCTAGCTAATCAGCTATAAAATGAGGCAGTCATGGCTCTGAGTAGTATTTCCCTTCTCTTCCCATCATTGAAAAATGCCATATGCCTCAGAGCACACACAGCCATCCCAGCTGAAAACCAACAACTTAACTGCCCTCTGTGTTCATTAGAAATTCCATGCCTCTCTCCAGCCCTGTGTCCTTCCTCCAGAAGACACATAAAAACAAGGTCTTGGGCACTTGTGTTAATTAACATTCCCCCAGACCTTTTTGCAAAACTGGAGATAATAGTCCTGGTGTGCTGGCCAACTTCCAGTGTGCAAATTGCATTCGGCTTAGTTCAAATTCCCCTGGCAGCTGGAGGTGGCTGAGGTATTTGGATGTTCCCTGTCCTTTGCTGTGCTGTGCACACAGAATGAGCCAGGCTGGGAGCTGGGCTACAGGGGGATGGGGGAAAGCTCCCCTTTTGGAGGAGGGAACAGCTAAAGGTACAGTGAAAGATGAACACAAATACAAGGAGCTTATGCACTGCTCATATGGAAAGAAGAGAGTTTATTTACTTCCCTCTGACTAGTTTCTGGCAATAAATTAACAAGTTTCCCCTTTTTTTTCCTGGTTTTTTTTTCATTACACAGCTGCTTTTATAAATCTGTAGCTATAAATCTGAAAGAGGACTCTGTAACAAAGCCATAATTAAGTCTTAAAATTTAGGTGTCATTTTGTTAGTTTCTGGGTCTGTATTCGCATTCTCCATGGTCCTAGACAATGGTCTTTTTCTTCTTCAAAAGTCTCATGTACAGCTAGTTAAAAACCCAATGTATTTATTAAAGCTTTTTATTTTTAAATAAAGGTACAGTACTTGTAGTCAAGCCTTTTTGGCGTTTGGTACAAAAATTACAAATTCTGTTTATGATATTCAGTTTGGGCCCTGAAACTGTAATCAAAGACTTGTCACAGAGAACTTATTTATCGTCAAGTGAGAAACACTGGATCCAAATTTCGTCAAATACTTATTTTTAGTGTAGCTTTTCCTAGTCTGCTTCTACTCCATCATAAATTACATTTCTACTGAGGCTGAAGAGAGAACTTGCAGCCTCTGGATGGACTGTGGTATCAGTTGAGCACTGGTGCTGATTCCCCACGGATATTGTGAGGTCTCCATCCTTGGAGATATTTAAAAGACATCTGAACACAATCCTTGGCAGCCTGCTCTAGGTGGCCCAGCTTAGACAGGGCAGTTGGACCAGATGATCTGCAGAGACCCCTTTCAACCTCAGCTGTTCAGTGATTCTGAGAATTTTCACTCATTTCACACTGTTGAAGCTTGATAAGGCTGCCAAAGAGCTGACAGGAGACAGCTTCAGGTTGACAACTGATTCTTTTGTAAATTCAAAAGAGAAAACTGAATGTGGGCCAGCATCTCTGGGTCATATCAAATGTTTATCCAGCTCAGACTCGTGTGATGATGCTGATGCTTTAGGAAGAGTTAGTAAGGAATTGAATGTAAGCTCTTCCCTCTTCAGTCTGAAGATTCCACGGTTTGGAGGACACCAATCCAGCTGAGGGGAAAGGAGAGCAGCACAGGGGACAGCAGAGTATAAAGGTGATCACATTTCCATGCAGTTCAACACAAAATTACTCTGCAAGAAATCAGACTGAATATTTCAGATTTAACCCTGAGTTATTCTGAGGTCTGTGTCTCTGTCAAAAATCATGGAGTCCTTTTGCTTCAGGGCAGCAACTTGATCCAAATCTAAACTATTCTGATAGGATTTTTTAGACCAAGAGGTGATATTATTGGGTTCTAAAGGACAGAAAAGGCATTTCTCACTCAGCTTCCTGAGATTTCTCACTGAGGTCCCTGAGACTTCCTCACTTGATGGTTAATTCTTTCAGTAGAATCTTATTTTACATCTTTTTCTTAGAAGTTGGAAGGACAGAACAGGACAGGACACCCCCTGTCTTGGTTTTAGTTTGTGCATTAGGCCATCAATGAAGACTAGTATTGCTGTCCTTGAAGTTTTAGATCACTGCTTATTTCAAGCTAAAATGGAGTTGTCAATCCCTGGTATTAGCTTTTCAAACAAACTAAGTGATATTTATGATAGTCTTGTGTATTTATCTTCAAGATGACTTTATTTGTCCTAGGTTGTGGATCCCTGCTTGATCTTAGATTATTATGATTTGTTTGTTTTATCTGCTTCTCAAAGATTTATATTCTCAAACTCCTCCACTGGCACTAACAAAGGTCTGATAACCCAAGTGATAAACCAGTTCTGCTTTTAAGTTTCTTATGAAACTTCATTACAAGTGAAATTAATCACTGTAGATTTTAATGTGAAGAGAGGACAGAGGCTGTTATTTGATGGCCTGTGTTCAAAAGGCTGGGTAAGCTTTATATCACTCTATATGATAATAAAAAATTACGGTGTAAGACCAAGGTCATATCACAACACATGAACAATAGCACAGTGTGCTCATGATGCACTGACAGAGGACGCTGGTTCAGCTTTATGGCTCATACTGTAACCTTCCTCCACTTCACATGCACTCCTAAAACATTTGCAGTTCAGCTCCTACCTGAAAATAGACAGTATTTTAGGAATAAATTATTATATTTAGTTCCACTTTATTCAAGAAAAGCCTGACATCTGCCTACATGAATGTCCTGCATCTATGTTCAACTAAAGTGATGATGCAGTTACTTGAACATATTATCATTTATAACCTTATTTGTCTTCTTGCTCAATGCTTTGAAATGCCTTGAAAGCTCCAGAAATAAAGTAGATTCTGCAGGCAAAAGGGAATGGCATGGTTTGTTATGTTCCAAAATCCTCCATCAATGGGAAAGAGTAATCATATTGAGAAGATGTTCTGCTCATTGGAAAAGAATATATCACTTTTTTTTCCCTTTTNGCAAAAAAAGTGTTTAACAAAGCATTTCCAGCTTGCACCTATTGGTACATGAAAAGCTTGTCTGGAATGATCTTAAAGAGGAGTGTGTCAAAAGGCAACTTGCTTTGTGTAATTTTTGAGGTCTTGAGTTGTCTTGTTATGGTAATGCTAAATTGAGACAACACTACAACAATTCTTTCACCCACTAAAGAACTTAATTATCAAATAGATGATGCAGTGTAACAAGCACAGTGAACAAGAAGTGTGCTGTCCCTTTCAACATTGGAAAAACTGTAGCTCTGTGACTACACCACTTTGCAGCAGTAAAGCCTCACCATGTAGTGCTGTGGAAATGCAGTGGGAATCAGCAATTAGAGGCAAATAAAATTGTGATCAGGTGATTTGATGCAACACACATAGTGTATTTCATCTCCTCCAGTAAAATGAGAACAGATTTGAAGGTTTTGGTCATAAAACAGGAATTTAAGTGATAAAAATATTCCAACGTGAGCAGCACCAAAGCAAGTCTATACAGCTGCTTTGCGGAGTAATTTCATGCAGCCGTGGGTGAATGTGATTTTTTTTCTGTGAACCTGAAGGAGGGGATGACTGATTTAAGAGCTTCATGTGATTAAGTAGACAAGGTGGCCATTTTTATGCATTTATGCAGAAGCAATAAAAATGTGTGGTCATGCACCAAATCCTAGGGTCAAAACTGCAGTTACTGCTTAGGCAAAACTCCCGTTGACATCTCTAGTTTTTATTGAATGTGGGCAGTGAGCCTGCTTCCAGGCTCTTAGCCTGTCCTCTCGTGTTCTTAAATAACACCAACAGATGGCTAAGAGGGGGAGGAAAAAAAAACCTGGTTCACATAGTCACTTGAATGCCAAAAACCCATGGCTGCTCCTTTTTGCACCCCCAAACCCGTGAGGACTCGGCAGAGGAGTCTAGAGGGCATCAGGACAGTCACACCCATGAGCTGGAGGCTGGCAGGAGGATCTCTGTGAGACAAACCACACTGCTGGGGCTTGATGGCATTCTGTGAAGTTTTGGGTCTGTTTACATTTTTGACCCCATTTGGGGCTTAAACCAGCAAGCAGCTCAGCACAGTGTGAAGTGGTAAAGGCTGAAGTTCTAGATGAGCATGCTAAAAGACAAGGACGTGCTCTGGTGTGTGCCTGCTCACTGGCTCTGCCATGGCTGAGGCTTGAACAACATTAGCCCCTTGTGTTCTGTTTCATGATGAAATTAAGCTGGATTGGCTCTATCCATTAACATGTTTTGATATGTGAAATATTTATTCACATCCAACCCATTCTCACAAGGGTTGTACTTTCACAAGGACTTTCTCAGTCCCCCCCAACAGAGAAAGCAGGGAGATGGAAATTTACTCTGAGCCAAATGTACCCTCTTCTCCATGGAGCCTGGCACTTTTAACCAACTCTTTGGAGTCCAAAGGAACCTCACACCAAAATACTGCACGATGCTCTAAGCCTGCCAATGCTTGCACTGCCTGATTTCTGACTCGAATAATAACAATGAAACACGACTGAGCTGCTTGACATTTACAAAAAGGTGCTTGTTAAAAACAGTTCCTCCCAACTTAATTAACACTAAAACCCTTTAGGTGTTCCTCCAAGTACATATTAAAACAGCTGTCCTTTTCCCTGAAATGGAAGTAAACTAGAAGTGAGCTTCAATAAAACCAATGGACTATGACTTCTCCCAAGCACAACTGTAATGAAACGTTACTGCTGTAATATCCAGCTAAATAAAGAGTGGTGAGCTGGCTGGGCCAGCTGCAGTGGCAGATGCAGACAGGATCATGGGCTTTAAACAATGCTATCACTGAATAAACACAGACAAGGAGATAACATTTCTACACCTCCCTAGTTTCCATGAAATTAGTTTTTGTTATTCTAAATCAAAAAAGCTGATAATCCTCCCAGTATAAAACGAACGGCAGTGATTGTTCCGTACATGGTATCATAAATGCCATTAGTCATTGGTCAGGAATATTTGGAATTATGTGTCTGTAAATTGCACTTCATATTTGAGGAGGCTTGGTGCTTTGTTGGGGGGAGAGACCAGCCACTGGTTTATATATCACCCTGTGTGCCACACTTTCCTTCATAAGAAACTTAGTGCATGACCTAAAGGCCACATCCAAACTGGAACCTTTCCTTATGGAAATACCCCAGTAAATTCTTAAGAACTGACTAAAGGAGTAAGTTTAAAAAATTCAATACAAATATGGGCTTTCTGTGTTAGATGTGGTCAAAAAGGTAAAATGGACATAATTTAAAATATACTGAGATTTTGAAATTAAACACTTTTCAAACTGAGGTCAAAGTTTAAAAAATTCTTGGATTTGGTTATTGCATATCATGTCATTTGAAAGCATCAAAACCCAGAATTTTTAAAAAATGGCAACAATATCCATGAAGCTTTTTTGAAATTGTATTCATGTGAAATGTTTAAATATTACCAGCATTTTCCAAAGGGGAAAAATGTACTGTTTAGTGCTGTCATTCACTTAACAAGGCAAATGCAACAGTATCAAAATTGTTTTTAATCTAAATCTCAAAGTGCATAATGGTCCAAGCTCAGAATCTCATCATAGTCCACAGGCCCACTGGTGTTCATGGACTGGGTTTGGATGCATATTTGATCCTTGCAGCATTTGTTTTCTTTTATCCTCCCTAAAACTGAACTTTTCGCCCCTTTAAAATTGGCTTGGCCAGATAAGAATCTGTGCGGTTATAGGATGTAATAATGTATTTAATAGTGATGGGAATGATTTGCTCGTATTAAATAACAGCATTTTACCCAACAAGAAGTTCCACTGAAGTCAAAAGGCCACTTGACACTTGGGTAATAAAGTGCTCCCATGCCATAAAGGAGATTACTCAGTGCTGTTCCTATAAGTTTTATTGGCCAGCATTTGAACAGATTAAGTACTACTATTGTGGAAGATAAATCATCACAAACTCACCATGTCATCTCATCTCATTTTTATTGTATTTGCAGGGAAGGAGCTTTAGGCTCAGATAAGTATTGAAGATGACACTTTCACTGAAAATAACCAGTCACTGGGAAATAAATGAAACGTGCATAGATATTGCTTTTAAAGATAAAACTTGGTTCCCAGGTTTTTAAGGGCACACTGACAATACACCATCAAAATAAAACTTGGTTTATCTTGCAGGAATTCATATGGAACCCATGGAAGAGTGCTGTGAAAATTTGTGTGTGCCCATGGGGCTTTCAAGCTTCTCCAGAAGCCAGTGGGCAGGCTCCACAGCCAAGAGCAGGAGGAGGCTGCAAGTGTGAGAAACACTGCCTAATTCTCCCTGTTGCTGTTTCATTTCTCTCCTTTTCTCCTTCTGTGTTTGCAACAAAGAATCTTTTTTCTAGCTGTAATATCCCCATCATTTTTCTGGAGGAATGGCAAAAGTTCTGGGAAACATTAGTATCTTTTAATATAAATGAATAGGAGAAAGCAATGGAGAAGCAGAAGATGTCCCATAATTTAACATAACTATCCTATAGCAATCAGTTTGGGAGAACAGGCACTGACACTTGAAGGGTAAATATATTTTATTATCCTTTGGGCCAGACACAATGGTTTATCTTTTAAGAACAACTCAAGGGAACATTTCCTTCCCTCCCTGGCATCCCATTACTGTATTTTAGGAGGAGGGGGTGGATGTTTACCATTGCTTATAACATGTCACCAAACAATTAAGCCTCCTTCAACTAGCATGATGGATTGGTAATTAATTTGCTCAGCAAAGTAATTCATGCATAAAAGCTCACCAGATATCAGTTACCTGTTTCACAAGAGCGAGGGCAACCCTCAATAAAAAGGGTCCAGGCTGTTGTTAATTTAGAGGCATATTTCTACTTAAGCAAATTTTATTAGAAGGATTTAGAGACACCAAAGCACAGTCAGACTTTTCATAGAAGCATAGGATGGTTTGAAACTTCTGAAGTCCATTTAGTCCATTAGTTCCTGCTAAAATTATAATTCTCAATAGCAACATCACAGGAGTGAATACATGACCTTACAAATTTTTTCTTGTAGGCTGAAAAACAAGTGACAATTCCTTAACCTCAGCTTTCCTGAAGAGATATCAGCTGTGTCAAGAGCAGCGATTAAGGACCACACAAATATAATAAAAAGTTTTTTCCACTTTCATTCACTATTTGTTAATCCACCATTTCCAGGGAAAGGTGATCAGGTATTGAAGAGGTTAGCTTAAACAACAGACAGTTTTGGTTTTTGGCTCTTTCTCCCTGATTCTCACCTTGTAGCTTATATGAACACTTTTTGGTTTAAGTTGTGTTGGGTTTCTTCCCTTAACTTAGCAACAGAATTAGTTACAAAGAAAAGAATATCCTCATCAATTTATGTTAAACTGCCCTAGTAGTATTTCAGCATCCAGCACTAAAAGTGTTGCTTTCCCTGTACTGCTAATACTGCTAATAATTTCTAGTCAAGAAGAAGTGCTACTAGTAATTTATTTCCATATGTATATATACATATATGTTCAGTTCAGACAGTTTGGGGTTGGTTTCATGTGTGCATAACCTGAGAGGGCAGAGGTGGATTTTTACCCACAGCTGTGCACACACATATCCTCACAGCTCAGAGCAGGGTGAGAGGATAATCTGACACACACTGGTACAACCACGCTGATATGCTGGGAGCCCCTGAACAGATTTGCTAACTAGAGTTTCGTAAATCACAGGTTATCCTGCTTCTTCCAAATTACATCAAGGAATCATGCAGAGTTGCTTTCATGCAGGTTTGAGGGCCAGCCACATCCTGTTATACTCCCTACATTGCTGATAAAACCTGAAAATATTTTCTCTCTGGTTAGACCATATTTATCTTGGGGTTTTTTTCTTATTTTTCAATTTTCATAATTCTTTTCAGTGATTTATCAGAGTTGCAATTTTTTCTGCTCTGTCTTTATGCACAGATTGTCTGTTCCTCCCAAGGACATTTCCCTCACTGTCAGACAATGACTGGATCAAATAAGGGGGGTTTAGACCCTTTTGCTTCTTTTCAATTAGTGAACAGACTGAAAATGGAAACAAAGCGTATTATTTATGCCTTTCTTTCCTCCATTACAGCAGCTTTCAGGCAAGCCAAATGAAGTGTTTTTAAACACTTTACATAATTATCTTTGAGCTTAATGAAATTATGGAAATTTGTTAAAGAGCTGGCTGTCTCCGGCTACTGTAGCTCACAGGGAAGTGGGGAGTAGCCACAAACAAAGGGAGCCCATGAAAAGCTGCTGCTCTGCGTTAGGAATCTCTGTGCTGAGACCAGTTTTCAAAAGGCACTCAGGCTATATGTTGCAAGTGTTCAGGAAGGATCTGAAAGCATTTAATAGGTCCTTTGTGCACCATCTGAGCAGAATTTGAAAAAGTCTCGGCATCCTTTGAATATATATTTTTGGAATATCAAACCCACTGCTGACGCAGTTTCCGTGTGACTTGAGCTGTCGGCCAGAAAAGCCATTTTGCAAAGATGTGGATGTGTGCAAGTATTCATCCATCTATGGCTTGTGTTGGGGTGAAAATACCACAGAAAGCCAGAGAGCAGCTATGGGAAACAGCACAGTTCTTTGTCTTACAGGATGGATATTATATATTGCAGGAATGTTACTGTTGAGCTGAAGCCAACAGCTGGAAAATCTGGCCTCAGTATGCCCAAACCTTCCCTTTGCCTCCCAGCATGGATAAACCCCAAAACCATCCTGTTACACAAGTGAGAGCTGCTGAAACTTCCTTTCCATCTTCCCTTCCTTCACCCTGTGCCCTCTCAGATGTGCTACTTGGGCATATGTGAGTAACACACCAGAATGTAACAGAAAGTGAATTTGTTTCTATCTGATGCTCCTGAGACAATATCAGTAATCCTTCTCTTTCATATTTATTTCACTGGTGGTGTATTTCTTTATATTGAAGTTGCCATTGTCTGTTCAGAGAAGTATGGAAGAGATCATCTCTCATAAAATAAGTAAAATTATGGCTATGTTTTCCTTCTGCTGTCCCTCCCTAATGGGACTGTTGCCATTCTGAATAATGAACCTCTTCTTTGATTCCTCCTTCTTTTCTGCAACTGCAGAAGAAACTTGACTATAAATCATTCAGAAAAATAAATAACTTTTTTTGTCTGTGTTATGCCTGATTAAGTGTTCTTCATGTTTATGCGCTTCTCAGGAAAAATAAAATCTAGATTAATGCTTTAGCCAAGTCCATTTTTTGTTTTAATTTGAAAAGTCATGGAAAGAAAGGGTTATTGAAGAGGTAGCCAAATACTCTTGGAGGGGGGGTCAGGCAGCAGGCTCCTCCAGTCCAATAATTCTGCTAAACATGACCAGAAGCCAGTCAAAAGTCAAGCAATCAGACAACAGTTCTGAGACATATTTTTGCAATTCAATATGATCAATGGATATTATCACAGAGAAAATACCTACCCTAAAAAAGAAATGAGCAAATAAGCACACAAAATATGGAAACTTGATTACTATGAAGGCAAAGTATTATGGCTGTGCTTCAAATTAACTGTGAAAAGTTGCTTGGGGGAAAACAAGAAGAGTGAATATTTATAAAAGATCGCTCATCTACATATAGCTACATTCATCTATTTCAAATTTTCATTTTTTGTAAAAAAGTGATCACAGTAAAAGGGAAACAGAGCTGATTTCTGCCTTAGACCAGCAGCAAGTTTGTGTTTCAAGGTGATATGAAATCCTGATTTTTAAGAACTCAGGAAGCAGCCCTTTTTTTAAAAAAAAAAAAAAAAGAGGAGAGAGAGAGAAGACGCAAATTTGCTGTTTTGAGTGAGCTCTCATTACTGAGATGTTTCTTTTATGAGTTCTGTGTCTGACTGGCCTTAACTTCGAGAGATTCAGCCAGTCTGTGATGATTATTAAGCTATTCTGTGCAAAATACAGGATGTTTTTGACATTTCCCATCAGCTGCTGAGACGTGTGCTAAAACGTGCAATGAGTTTTGACAATCATGCATTCCAATATTTACCCACTTGTCCACATATCTGCTTAAACGTCTTTATGCTCTGCTCACTCTATCTCCAGGCATGTTTGTTAAGCAGGACATACTGCTGTGCAGATGTAATATTCTATCATCTGCAAAACATATTAAAGATGGAAGGTTTAAACCATAGGTTAATGAATAGCTGTAAACTCTGAGAGTCAATTCAAAAGCTCAGAAGGAAACCTTTGGCCCCCTGGCTGAGTTCATGTCTAAAGGGAAATGAAGACCAAGAAACCAAGACCAAGACTGCATTCAAAGTCCTAGTTAAAGGGCATTGCTGTTATTTGCACTCAAAACCATCCAGTGGAAGCTGTTATTTTCCTCAGATTTTGAGAGTTTAATTTAGCATTTTGCTAGTGAGGAAAGAAGCTCCTTTTTTTTTAGCCACTGCTCTGCTCTCATTAAGTATCCTTTAATTTAGTATCATTAAGTATCTAAATTGTGTATCGTTGGATAAATGCACAGAGGATTCACTGGGTCTTCTTCCAGGCACAAATATCAGGAAATGCTTGAAAACATCATAAGTACAGAAAGAGGTTATTTATCAAACATACTTAGCTGGTCATCCCAAGTAATAAGACCTAAGACTTCCAATAAATATGTTCATTTTCCTAGACCTAAAGCCAGTGTTGTTCCAGTAAATATGATTCAGTGATATTTCTGATCTTTTTCTCTCCATTTGCTCATTTTCTGAAAAAAAAAAAAAAATTGTGTATGTGGATTAAATTTCTGAGAGAATTTTTATAATGACACCTGAACTGACATGGAAAAGGTGAGGGGTGAATAGAGCAATTACAATGTGGATAAGGAAAGGCCAATGAAAAAGAGAGAGAGAGAGAGAGAGAGAGAGATTTTTTTATGAGATAGGAACTGTAATGAAAAGAGGTTGCCAGTGACATTTCTGAAATAAAGATTTTGGGACAAATTTGACTTGGTATTTTCTTTGAAATGTTGTCATAGAATTACAACTGACTCCGGTATTTGCTAGTATTGGGTTGACTTTTAATATCAGATGGAAGATTTTTGTGGTCTTCAGAACATACCCCAGTCTATCAGGGAGTATGACAAATTGCAAAAATATAGAGGGCAAATTGAAGCACAATTAGAAGAATTTCTACAGCAAGATGGGAACTCCTACCTAGAAACTGCAGAGATGGTAAAAAAAGTTGGATAAATCAAGAGTGTAACAGAAGGGCAGATGCATAAGAAGAAGGAATATTGGAGAGTTGCTAGAAATAGGAACTGTTGGGCACCAAATACTCCTCCTTGTCTGAAACAGAAGCAGTAAACAAAAAGCAAGAAGTCTATGTCAGAATTACTAAAAATAAAAAATAGAAATCCAAATGTCTGAGATGACAAGAATCTCTTAAACCAGCTCTGTCATCAGATCAATTAAGACATGGAATCACACCCATCTATTACCCCTCTTGGATAATCAGTCCTGAATAACCACAAGGGCCTTCAGCATAGTGCAGCTGTGAATAAATAAATTCAGTACATTTACTGTGTCTCAGGAAGAGTATTTAAAGACTGTAGATTGCTGTTATTTTACAAAGAAATATTCTGATTTCATCTGGAATAAAATTTATGACTGGGGGGTCAAGAAAGAACTTTAATCTGAATTAAATGGTTAGAACTGCTAAAATGATATGGTGAAGTCCATCCTAGGGAAAAACATGGTTAGTGTACCAAAAGAAAGGCTGAGAAGGACCTAGAATTTTTCACTGTAAAAATATTGGAAAAGTAAATACTAGGAGAGGAAGGAAGTGATTTAAAGGTAAGGAGTGTTTGCACAAAAAGTCAGGAAATTGAAAGAAACAGCCTAAATGTAAGAGTCTCAAAACTTACAATTCCTCACCTATCCAACAAAGCAGATTCCTCAACAGCTGTGTAGTGGGATGAGTTAGGGAAAACCTGGAACCCCCATGTGCTGCCCGAGCTTTGGAATGAGATTCAAAGATGCAATATCTGAAAATTCAGAAGATGGACCCAGTGATCCAAATCTATTTATACAGTTATACTCCTGAATTTTTGTCCACCACACAGACAGCAAAACTTATTAAGGCTGCTCATGTTTACAGGGGATGGGGCAGGGGCTGTGGGTATGATTCTAACAAGAGAACAAAGTTATTTAAGCCACAGTACCAGTATTGAATGTTTACTCAAAGACTCAGAGGAAATGGGGTTTGTATCAGCTACATATGGAAATGTGGCCCATAAAGAATTCACCTGGCAATGGCATAAAAAGTTAGGTGGATCTTTTAAAAAGTCATCTTAAAACTGTAAATTTACTGAGTAAATTATTCAGTGTGGATTGTTCATGCAATTCTTCTTGTGATGTGTGAGAAGAATGAATTTAACTATTTTGAAACTATAAACGTGCTCCTTTTTTAGTCAGTGAAATTTCAGAGATAATGGAATTTATTAATGAAATTTACATTTCAGCGGTCTAAGAAGGTATTACCAAAATCATAAATGCAAAACCACAGAATATATTGAAGCAAGCAGTGGCCTGTAAATCAACTGAAGATTTTGTTTACCTGTTAAGCCACCACAAACTCAGTAGCATGGGGTAGCATTTGGTCAGGCCCACACTGGCATGTTGGTATTTTACAGAATGGCTGGTGAAATCACTGCCCTTGGGATCCCCCTCTAAAGGGCTGGCCACAGATGAGTGAAAAGGATGGAAAAGCTCTGTCTAATTCCCATGGGCTTTGAACAGGGCCTTTAATATTATATAGAGGTTGAAGCAATTTAATTCAATTTCAGAAATGGTGTTCACTTCCATAGCAAGCTGGAGATGCAGGAGTTGGTCTTATTTAATATTTGAAGAAAAAAACACCCAAATATGTGACACCCCCAAGCAGGCTTCAGAGATGATGAAACAAAAGGTAGCTTGCAGTCTGACCTTGAGCAGGACACTGGGCATGGATCTTGCTTGATTCAGTCCTTTAGAGAGATCTGATTACATTTTTCTTTTCCACTGACAGAGTCAAGAACAAACCATGCAAGTTGTTTCAGTGAATAATTCACTGTCTCATCATATCCCTTACTTCAAGTTTATCTAGTATGTACCTAGTTTATAAGAGCATACCAAACATTTCAATAATCTCCAGTTACTCTGTGCACCCAGACTGGTATTACTCTGTCCCTCTTGCCGTGGCCTCTCCTGTTGTCACATGGTAATTTGTTATAATCACGGAGCCATTTTAAAGACCTTTTCCCACTGTTGAAGCAGAACCTTCATTCTTCACGGCTTAATGTCTGGTTTTATTTCTTGTCTGTACCAAAACACATGGTTTTTCTGCTGCAATCCACTTACCCTCCTATCCAGATCATTCCCTGTCAGCAATTCATCTTCTTTTTCATTCACCATGTTCCAATTCTATGTGTCATCTCCAAATCCTATCAGCAAGGATTTTAAGTTCTCTTGCAGATCATCAGCAGTGTTCCAGAGTTTAGGAAGATGAACAGCTCTCAGCAGTCTCTCACCAGAAATTCATATACTTCATATATGCCATTTATATCCATTTGAGGTGTGTCAGGTGGATTTTAATCATCCTTTTCACTTATCAAATATCACACAAGCCAAATAACTTGTGCAGTCTCAGTTCCCGATATACAACCATGCCCTGATGCAGCTGTGTTAGGAAGAGGTGACTGCAGTGATTTTGTAATTACCACATGACATGTTTGGCTGTGTTACTGGGGGATCTACAGCAAACCTATGGTCCTTTAAACATCTAGATTATAGCAACAATGTGACCTTTGTCAACCAAGTTTATAGAGTAATAAGCTCTAGATCAGTTCGACAAGATTCCTTTCCAGCTGATGCAGCTTTGTTATTTTACCCTCCCCTCTTTCTAAGTTAATTGAAACCAATACTAGCTAGCCATTATTTTGTTTAGGAAGAATGTCAGGGTCATATCATCTATTCTATTCCAAATAATAGACTAGCATGAGTTTCCCTTCTGCCTTCTGGATCTTCCCAATCATCAATATAAGAGGCCCTTCAGACAGGTCTTCTTGGCTTTTGCTTGAGTTATCCAGATGAAGTATTCAACTTTATTTTAATCTAATGCCTTTTATATTAATTGAGAGAGAAGTCATTCCTTCTCATTGAACAAAATTATCCTTTCTGTGGATTTCTATCTAGTGAAGTAGCAGCACCATCATTAGTATTTCCTTTGCTCTTTTATTCTTATTAGCCAGTTATTATTTGTCTGAATTCTGCAGGCTAAGATTGTTCATTTCCACTTTTTGTAACATCTTATTTTTTTAGCCGTTTTCTACAATCCCCAGCTTCTAATTTCTATAATTTATAGTATATCCTCAACATTTTCATTTGCTGTAAAAATTATTTCATTAAGATAGATATTTGTTTTGCAATCAACAGACTGTTTTGATTTTTTAGTAGAGGGCCTGCACTTTGCTGTGCGTTGCATAAACATATAGGAAAACAGTTTCCACTTAAAATGGTGGGTTTCTCAGACTTTTTTACAGGCCCTCTGCACAGGATACCTTCACTTGAACTGGGAAGCAGGACAGTGTGAGACCAGGGGTGTGATGAGCTGACCAGCCAATACTTCTAAACCATAAGCCTGCAGTAGTTTCTCCATTGCATGGTCCTGCCCCAGGCAATTCCTTCTGGTCATAGGCCTGCAAATGTCCCCCAAATGTCCTCAGACAGAATCACTTTTGATTTAGCATGTTGCTTATGGCACCATATGAAAGGACAGAGGTTCTCCCAAGGCACTTCCTCACTACTGGGAATTGTTCAAAGCCAATCACAGAGCTAAACACAGCTTAAATTCATGTGACTTGAAGCTTAAGGAAACATTAACACAAATCTCTGCAAAAGCCAGCCACCATGATTTGTGTGTGAGCTTTCCCAGCTGCCTGTAAGAGAACAAGTTTTATGACCAGCTTGGTTTTCCTTTGTGCAAGAGGAGGTTTCTCTCCCCTTCTCTTCCTCCAGATTGGCTCAGCAGAGAGAAAGAGACTCTGTGTGTCCCTGGAGAGGGAGAGACCTGTGGGCACAAGGGCAGCTGAAGTGCAGATATGATGTCAGATGTGTTCTAACACAGCTGGTAGAATGCTATAAAGCAGGATTTTTAGTGTTTGAGAGATTTGCATGTATTCCAGATGTTCACTTTATGATCAACCTTGCTGTGTGCACAAGAAGAATGTCCCCATGCACGTGTAAAACAAAGCCTGCCTAACCTAGGGAGTGATTAAGGGCATGCTTGCTTTCCTGGGTCTTTTGTTTGCTTTTCCATTCAGATCTCAAGTGTCAGGTCATCCACAGTTTCTGTCAGCCTCATGAGATTAATACAGGGCTTTATGGCTGCTATGATGATGTAATACTTTGATTTCACTGAAATTGAAGAATCTGTATTAAAGAAAATGGATTTTAAATTACAAGAACTTAAGGTAACCTGTCTGAGCTTATAGAGATGCACACAGTATTTGAAGGCACAAAGCAGCCTTTGAACTGAAGATTGGGAAGGAGTCCTCTCTACAGGCAGGTCATGCTGTAATTGTTTCTAAAGCCTTTCTTGTCACATCCTCTAATGAAACTGCTGCTGGCCAGGGTCAGAGACAGTGCTGCAAGAGCTGGATCCCTGGCTTGAAATGGTGCAGCAATGCCTGAGTTCCTGTCAGTCACTATGAATTTACTCCATTATAAATTGAATTGGGATTGGACCCTTCATATTTCACAGAGAGCAACAGTTCCACTTTTTCCAAAAGCATCAGCATTTTAGTGTTAAAAAAGCCTACTTCCCCCATGTAACTCCAAAAAAAAGCTGTGTATGAGGACTATTCTGTGCAGACTAAGCTTTATATCTTCATTCTCCACAAGCCATATTACACCTTAAAGCTACTTATGTTAGAAAGGTGACTAATAAATGAAACAGAAACTGGGGGCTGGAAAGTACCAGGATTAAAGAAATGCACAAACCCTAAATCTTAGGTGGAAAGTTTCAGGAAGTCAAAGTTGGCAGATTTGATTTGTTTTGTGTCACTGACTCTGAAGATGAAGCAGAGAGGAAGAGGGCATTGGGTTTGTTGTTCACCCCGTGGGAGTAATTGCACTTGAAACTGAAAGACTTTCAAGCCAAATATTCTGGCTGTTGAAGACTTAGCACTCTCAAAAGGATCTCCATTGGCTCCAGCCATAGTCATATTTTGATATCACACCCTTGCCTCATTGCATTATAGTAAATATTATCATCAAAGACTGGAAATGGGTGGGCTCTGTTTGGGACTGTGGTCCACTGAGGAGCACAAAAGTTTTCACTTACTTTTTAACCCTGATGTGGAGACAGACACAGTGTGGGCAGTTCTGGAACCTGACAGCTCCTGAAGCCCACGGTGCTCACCAGATGTCTCCAAGAGGGCTGGGACATTGGCAGAGGCAGCAGCGGTGTTGGGTTGGGAATGCAGTGTCCAGGCTGGAACAAATCCCACAAGCCTTGCTTGAGTTCCCTCTCTGGTCTGCAGCCCCACACCTGCCCAGCTCAGCTGCTCCTGCTGCCCTGGGCACAGAACTGCCTGGACACGCCACAGCTGCGCCATGCCCCTGCTGAATGCCAGGTGCTGTGGGTGTGACCTCAATTTCATCTTCACCGAGGGGCCAGAAAAACAAAAATCAACCAACTGAACCCCAGAACCAGGAATTAGGATTCTTGTACTTATTTATGATTTCATCACGGCTTAGGTTAACTCGCTGAACTAGTGTGATTCAAATTACTCACCAATAAAATGCAAATAACTGTTCCTCATGGGAGTGTAATGAGATTCCACTCACCCTTTCCGATTGCTTTGCAATCCTCACATTAAGGCATTTATTTCTGTGCAGGTGCTTTCCGGGTGGTTGTTGCCTGAATGAGATGGAAGCAAGATTTGTTTTGTTTAACATTCACTGTCACACTATTTGAAAATCTCAGTCTGGTTTTACCAACCGGCTATTTTTTCTCTTCACGCAAGAAGAACATCCTGAATACCAAATAATCCATGAAGTGTGTTTAAGCACAGTATTACTGGAACAAGATTGCTGCATCATTTGTGAACTTTCCCATGGGGAAACAAAAAGGCAAAGCTGCAATAAATCTCCAGGTAAATCTTGCTGTAGTGGAGATCAGTCAGAGACATCCTTCATTCAGAGGCAACTAATTTATTCCTAAACCAAATAGAAAATATTGCTATCATTGTCAGGATTTTCCAGAGGTTGAGAAAATTGCTATAGTCGAATGAAAGAATATATGACACTCTAATGACAAAATAAAATTGTAATTGTGTTTTTTTGGCTGGAAGGGAAACTGTAAGAACGTAAGAGACCCCACGGTCTCTTACTTATGGTGTCTACAAGGGAAAAATATTCCTTATATTAGGAGGATGTATGTGATTCCATGTAGTGACAAGGAGGGGGGTCCTATGGAGAAGAACTCACGGGGTGACACCTTGATGGTCTGTCCCTACTGTGGGTACTTGAATAGAGGGGTTTAGCAATGAGAAGAGGGCTGAGTGTTTATTACTGAATTATGCCCTGAAGGAGGAAGGTCTGTATTTAATGAGGTTTTTGTGGATTTTTTTACCATAAGTGGTCCTGAATGACACTTCTTTCTTACCAGCTTAAAAGCTGAAAACTCATGAGCGAAAAAGCTGTGATTTCCAAATGAAAACTAAACAGAGGGCACTGCTATTCTTTGGACTTCCATGAGGAGCTTGCTCTGCTGCACTTTCTACCGACTGTGGTTGCAAAGAGAACAAGGTTCAGCTCTGTCTGTGGGTATACCACAGATGGCTGCACCACAGCTGGTTTGCAATTCAGCCAAGGAGGGGGGCAAGTGACTCAGCCCACCTCAAAGAAGGCACTGCTTTTCACTATACAAACCATATCTGAACTTTCCTGGATATATCAGGAAAAAGTTCTTCCCTGTGAGGGTGCTGAGGCCCTGGCACAGGTTGCCCAGAGCAGCTGTGGCTGTCCCATCCCTGGGAATGCTCAAAGCCAGGCTGGATGGGGCTCTGAGCAAGCTGCTCTGGTGGAAGGTGTCCCTGCCCATGGCAGGGGGTTGGAGCTGGATGAACTTTAAGGCCCCTTCCAACCCAAACCACCCTGTGATTTGCTGATATCAACCAAGATTTATTTGGCTGCAACCTGAGCTCAGGATGATGCTCTTAGGTCAGGCACCTTCATTGCAGTGGCTTGGATTTCAGCAAGATGGATTGCATCAAACCCAAACAAACACAGTGTGTCCAAGGTCAGGTCTGCAATCCCCACATGTGCCTCAGATCAGGTCTCCACGTGTCTCCCTACCCTGCTTGTGCCCTCTGTGGCTCAGTAAAGAGCACTTCAAGTGCTGTGGTACAACAAATTTCAGCAGATGCTCAATATATGCAGCTTAATGCCAGGGGAAAAGTACCATCTACTCTGGGAAAACACCAAAATCAGCATGTTATGGATATTTCCATGGTGTGTGGGGGGGGGAAGATAAAGTAAAAATAAGTTAGATGGGTTTTTAAAAATTATTTATTATATTTTCTTGCAAAGGTCCACATTTTCTGTGCGGTTTTGCAGAGAAATCTGGTTTAGATCCCTTTTAGCTGGGGATCCCTTTAATCTGGGGGGAGTGTGGGGTGGGGGAGGGTGTTAGGGGTGAGGAGGGAATTAAGAAACAGAATTGCACCTGAATCA